>OX463231.1:43964459-44491959 GCA_949820135.1 Sylvilagus floridanus | reverse complement strand
CAGTGACTCACAGCTCGGCCAGCTGCTGACAATGACCCTGACTGCCCCACCCTGGGCACCAGGCCGGGAAGATGGAGTGGCATGCTCAGACTCCACGGGCTCTGGGCCAGCACTGGGATAACCACTTCGCACGTGTGACCTCGTCTGTTCCGTACAACCACCCCAGCAGAGAAGTCTCCTCACTCCCACCTTACAGAGGAGGAAACCAACGCTCAGAGAAGCTGAGAGTGATCTGAGGTCACGCAGTTGAACCAGACAGCCAGGCCCGCCACACTCCTCCGGCAGGGCGGGGCTGTGCAGGCCACAGGGAGGACAGTCATGGGAACCAGACGCTGCTGGACAGCCCCCAGGGAGACGCCGGAAGTGACCACGAGCATGGCCTGTTTGGTCACGTTTCTTTAATGCTTAGAGCTTCTTACCCTCCGGCCGCAGCTGGTGATGTTCCAGTAAAACTCTAGAACGTTCATGTGAGCGAGAGGCTGGAACCAGCTCCTGCCCAATGCGCCACACCAGACGCTCCCAGGACCCCAACTGCTGCCTGTCCGAGCACGCCCTGGCCAACATGGTGCCTCCTTAACAGCTTGGGGCGCACATGCTGGGGGCCTGAAGTGCCTTGTGAGAAGCAGGAATCCCACAGGTGGGCCCAGAGTGGCCAGCAGCAGGGTCTGTCCCCCAAAGGCTTCCAACCCCAGACCCCAGGCCCCGCCGCTCGCCCTCCCGGCCTGTGACGCACCTGCTTGCAGAACCGCAGGAACCCGATGGAGTAAGTCTTTCCCCAGAGGCAGCAGGTGCCGTACATGCAGCTGGACCTGAAAGAGACACACGCAGCCGGAGGGTGGCGAGGTAGCAGCCAAGGCCCCGGGAAGGGGGCTGGGGAAGGCTGCCTTCTCTCCCACCCAGGCCCACCAGGCTCAGATGGGAGCAGCCTTTAAGCCCATGGCCATGGCCAAGAAGGGGTGCAGCAGAGCGGCTGCCCGAGCCCTATCTATCAGAAAGCACTCACTGTAAACACTGGGGAGAAGTAGACCAACAGGAAGGCACGAGGGAGACAGGAAGGGACAGAGCGGGGAGTCACAGACTCTCACAGGAGTCCGTGAATGGCCCGGCTCAGGACGTGTGGGAGGAGCCCAGCAGGCCCAGGTCGTGGGCAGTGTCCAGCTGGTGCCAGGACCGCTCACGTGCAGGGGCTGCGGGGACGTCATACTCACTCGATGGGCTTCCCTCTGATCTCCGACATGATGGAACTTTCTCCCCCGAGGTATTCATAGCACAGGCTCAGGAAATTGTAGATGACCAAGGCTGTGGAGAGGGTGTTGAGAAAACCACTCCCATCAGCAAGCGGAGTCCAAACAGCCGTGAAAGTGAGAGGCAGCCACGGCGGCAGGGAGGCGTGGGGAGTGCCTTCCTAGGCTGTGGAGAGCAGCTGACCGACAGCAAGTGCAGTGAACATTCATCTGCAAGTTCAAAGCTAGGATGCACGGCTTCATTGGCGGGGAGATCGGGATTGTGTGGGGAAGCCCCGCTCTCAGGGGACACAAACAGGGGGGCTTGGGAGGCCCAGCAGGGGGCATGTTCTGGGGTGAACACGCTCGTCTGACGGTGATGATAACACATTCCCCGGGGGGAGGGCGTCCCAGGAGAAATTCTGAGCAAGAATGAGAGCAGAACCTTCACCCACCCGACACCCATGGCGGTACCTGGTGTGGGCGCAGCACCAGAGGCCGTGAGGAAGCCTGGGAGAGGCGCACAGAACACAACACAAATGGCTGAGGGAGCTTGGCCAGCTTGCTCTGACCCGGGGCATGGCTCAACGTCCCCACCGAGACCTGAGATCAAGGTCGCTGTCAACACAGCAATGCGGGGGCCAAGCCTGCTGTCAAAGCGCAACCCGCACCAGGATTCAGGGAGGAGGAGAGAGCGCAGACAGGAGCGAGAGGGCGCAGTAGAAGGCGCAACTAAGGAGAACGCGGGAGCAGAGCAGGTGTCAAGGATGCGGGAACGAGGGGAGCATCCACAGAGGAGCAAGGCCAGAGGCAGGCCAAGCCGCCACTTTGGGACGCCCGTATCCCTCTTGGGAGTGCCTGGTTTGAGTTCCGGCTCCTCTGCTTCTGACCCATGGTTCTGGGAGGCAGGAGATAATCAATAGCTCAAATAGCTGGGCCCCTGCCACCCAAGTGGGAGACCCAAGTGGAGTGCCAGGCTCCTCCTGTCCTTGGCCCGGCTCAGCCCTGGCTGTTTCGGGCATCTGGGGAGTGAACCAGCAGACAGAAGATGGATCTCTCTCTAATAAAATGAAAATGCATGATCCAAAGCCAGCAGTGGTAGGGAGGCCTGAGGGCTCCCCGCACCTGGTCCGACCCCTACAGCACAGTCCTTCCAGGCTCCCTGGCGCAGCTCCGTCTGACACCCAAGGCTCCAGGGGGTGCCTGGCCCCTGGAGCACAAGTGCTGCCTGGTCCTCAGAGCAGGTTCTTTACTCATCTGCACACTGTGCTTCCACGTCCCACGGCCTGGGGTGCCCCTCTCACGGTGCTCCGTGGGCCCTCTGACCCCAGCTCGATGCCGCCCACCCAGATGCCTCTGGGGACCACCGTGGCATCCGCGCTCTCTCGCCCCTGGACTTTGAGTAGCAGGTGCTTTCCAGGACTTCTCGCTGAGGGGCATGAGCACCCTCGGGCCTGCCGGGGAGCCCACTCTCTCCTTGCAACACAGCCACACACACCAGGCAGGCCACAAGCGCTTACTTGACACAAACCATGGCACAGAAACTGTTGGGACACATTTTTAGGCAAAAGCTGGCCATAACAATCAGCAAAGAGCTGTATTTGGGGTCGTTTTTGCCACTCACGGTGGCTCTGTTAAGGCTCAAGCCGCCCACCATCTCCAGGCAGCACCCCACGTGGACATGCCCCCGGCACTCAGCGGCCCGCGCTGTGGCTCTGCCACCAGCTGGTGGTAAGACCTGCCCGACAGGTGAATGAGGGTTCCGTCAGCACTGAGCGGCGGCTGTCACGGCCCCCTGGGAATCTGCCTGCCCTCCTGGGGCCCACGCGCCCCTGGTAGCTCAGGACGTCCGGTGACAGCAGGAGCACCGCTGATTTCCAGAACTTTGGGGCAGGGGGAAAGAGGGGAGCTCAAGCCAAATCTGTCACTGGAAACCTTTGTCCCACAGGGTCAAGCAGAACAATGTGTCCACTCGAGGCTGGTCCAGCTGCCTTGTGAGACGCTCTGCGGAGGGGGGACCTGGGACTGGACGGAAGTGACATTCTGTGCCATCTGACACGGGGGTGAGAATGCTGCTCCTCTGGCTCCTCTTCCCCTGAACTTCTCACCTTGGACCCAAACTCCATGCCGGGAGGAAGCACAGGGCAGCCACGGGGGAGACGATGCGGAGCGGGCTGAGGCCCCCGGCTGACAGATCAACTGCCAGTCACCCAAGTGAGCTCAGGTGACCCCTGCCCCAGACACCACGGCGTGGGGATGCCCTGCTCCCGGGAGGCCTGGGCAAATTCCTCACCTCCAGGACCCGTGAACAAGATCGGCGTACACGGTGCTGGTTCTGGCCGTGTGCTTCCACACTCAGCCGCTGGGGAGGCCGCCAGGCCCTCCCCTCCTCGGCACGCCCATCCCCACGTCCACTCCTGCACCACTGGTCTCCTCCATCTGGCTGATCCTTCCAGACCAGGGGCAGAAGGCAGGACTCAGGAGCCCTGGGCCCAGGAGCCAGACCGTCTGTCTAGGGCCTGTGGTTCCACCCCCTACAAGGCAAACATCCCAGGGGTCCGTGCCTCAGTTTCCACATATACAAGCGGGGGGTAACTCTTTGAGGAGCGTGTGCAGTGGAGGATGAGGCGCCGTCCACGCGTGCTGCTGTTGGTCTTCTGGACCCTAAACTCCAGGCAGGCAGGAGCTGAGTCCACCCCAGGAACAACCAGAGGTCCCGGCTCCTACACGGTCCCTCAGATGAACCCTGGAGAACCAGGCAGGCGCGAGCCCCGCACTGGGTGAGGCCGCTGGGGCGGGGGGCCCGCTCCACTGCTGCAGCTCTCCCTGCCCAGGGCGAGCAGAGACAAAACCTGCAGAGAAGCGGGGCCGGAGTGCCAGTGTGTGGACCTGAGGAGCCGCAGGTCAGCCCCCTCCCAGGCCCCCAGGAAGCTCTGGCGCCTGAGCTCCACCCCTTCCTGCATCCGGGCGTGCGTCAGCACACTCCAGAGTGACGCAGGCGACTGTCTGTCCACCTCCCGCTCTGCATTCAACTGTCAGAATCATCACATTTCATCTGCCTCTCAGCTCAACACTTTGACCTTTCAAAGGTGCTCTGGGGCCAGCCGGTCTGGAGAAGAGCAATTTGCTGACGGCTCCCTTTAAAGAACCCCTGGTGAGTCAGGACCGTCTCACTCCCTCTCCTTGGACATGACTCAACCAGCCTAAACCCGGAGCAGCAGGCTCCCTCCCAGGGAACAACAGAACCACGCACAGCACTGCACCCCAGCATCCCAGCAAACATCCTGCACCCCGGAAACAAACACAAAGACGTGAGGGCAGAGACGCCGAGAGGCCGCGACGCAGTGGGCAGCCAGGAGCCGGCCAGCGGCCTGGCCGCCCTCTGACCACGCCAGCCCCATCCCACGGAGGCTTCGCGATGGGCTCTCTTTCCTCCTCCGCAGCGTCTCCAGCCTGGAGCTGGAAGTTGGGGCGCAGAGCCCCTCTCTACCAGCCTCTGGGCTGGGGTGCCCAGGAAGCCACAGCACGGCCCCAGGGGAGGCGCGCTAAGCTGCCCTGCAGCCGTTTCTGCCATCAGCCCCGGGGCAGCAGGCGGACACTGTCCCTCCCTCTGTCCATCACCTAGGGCTGCCTCGCACTGCGTGGAGGGCCGAGCGGGACACGGTGGGGCCGCTGCTTCTCCTGGAACCCTGGTTGCCCCCATGAGAGTGGGCTGCTGTTAGAATTTCTCTGGCTCCCGTCTCGTCCTGCGATGGTTCATGTAGTCGCGCCACCGGGATGCCGTCGGCCACAAGGCCTTCACCAGGGACGGAGTCGGGGCACCGCAGTCTTGGGCTTTTGGCCTCTGCAGCTGACAGCAAAGCTCGCCTTTCTTCCTGATGAAGGACTCAGCCTCAGGGAAGGGACTGAGACACTCCTGGGGCAGAAGTCTCTGCTCTGTGCACACAGGGGCCTCAGGACACCGCTTCGCCCCTTCTCGGGGGCTTGTGGCCATCACGGCCAAGGACGGCCACAGTGCGCGCCCGCCAGGCGGGCGGGGCACCTGCCTGGCACAGGCGCCCTCGCCCAGCTCCCACTGGGCCGTTCTCGCCTCTTCTCTTCCCTCGGGCTTCTCCGGCCTCTGCTGGTTCTGCGGTTCCTGCTTCTTGCCACCCCCAATGCTGTTTCTGATCTCTTCCTTCCACTGGCTTCTCCCGAGCATGGATTTACGCAGATGTTGATCCGACCAAGCACCCGTAGTCCTTGGCCTCACCTCGGGCCAGGCCCTCGGCCGGGTTCACCCCGGCTGTGCCTGCTCTGCCAGGAAGCTCGAGTCTACCACGTTCTGCCACGGGCCAACCAGCACCACTCCCCAGTGCTGCTTGCACGTGTGGCGAATCTCTCCCCGCGAGCCGCTGCTTTCCCAGGTCCAAGGCCTGCCCTGCCCTCTCCGCGCCTGGCACAGAACGTCCCCAGCACTCGGTAACGGCCTCTCCCGTGACTTCTGCACAGCACGCTCAGGCCTGTTCTTCACACTGGTGAAACGGGGGTGAGAACTGATACTCTACAGACCCCTGGGAGATGAGAAGGAGCCGACAGGGATGAGAAACAGGGGAAAAGACCCGCGAGTGACAACCACGCATCCGTAACCACACAGCGGCAGCTGTCTCCACCTCGGAACCGGGGCCCCTGCGCCTGCCCTCACAGCCCCCAAGGCTGCCCCAGAATCCTCTGTGGGCAACACTGACTCACACTGGGGCGGGTCCCACCCCGAGCCCTGGGCTGGCCGAGTCACTTCACAATTCCACGGTGCCAGGCTGGACACACACCCAGCTCCACCTTCCCTGCCCCTCCCCCCCGAGATGTCACTGAAATGAGACGGGGGGGGGTTGTCTTGCAAACACTCAAGGACAAGGAGACGGCAACAGGCAACAAGGAGACAGCCGAAGCTCTGGACAGGGCCGGGTGTGGTCTGTGCCACGAGACCTCAGGAGGCCTCAGCCCGGAGTGCCAGGCAGCGGGGAGGCCTGGAGGCCGCCCCGCGGGGGGCTCACGTGCTGACGGCACTTGTAGAAAGCGCAAAGCCAAGTATGAGCGCGCAGGGCGAGACGCCCCTCGTCCCATCTCCCACTCTGCACCTACGACCCAGCCTGTCCAGTTCCCTCTTCCAGCAGCAGAGGGGAAGAGTTCCCTCTGCGGGATCAGGCCCAGATCCCGAAAGCCTTCCCGCGGCACCTGCGCCCGCTGCCGCACACAAAGGGCTCCGTCCCCCGAGCGGCAGGCCTGGCAACACAAGCCTGATTCTGAAATAGCGCAAGTCACTGAGGACGGACATCTGAGGGTCAAAGACCAAGGTAAACGAACGACAGGGATTCAGGAGATGGAGGCTATGCAGGGAACAGGAGAAATCTGCAATTAACGCCTGCAGAGAGAGACGAGTCCTCCGTCCCAGACCAAACACAGAGGGCCACACAGTAAAACCAGGGCGGGCAGCCGGCCCAGCGGCTGAGATACCTGCACCGTGTTAGACTATCTGGGTTTGGTTCCCGGCCCTGGCCCTTCAATCCCAGCTTCCTGCTAATGCTGACCCTGGAGGAACAGGTGAGATGGCTCAAGTGGTCGGGCCCCAGCCACGCCTGTGGGAGACCTGGATTGAATTCCAGCTCCCAGGATTGATTCCCTGCCCAGCCCAGCCCAGCCCTGCTGTGGACAAGATGTATTTATTTATTTCAAAGTCTGAGTTAGAGAGAGAGCAAGCAAGAGAGCGAGCACTCTTCCATCCACTCCCAGGGGGCTGCAATGGCCAGGACGGAGCCAGGCCAAAGCCAGGAGCTTCTTCTGGGTCTCCCACATGGGTGGCAGTGGTCCAAGCACCTGGGCCATCTTCCACTGCTTTTCCCAGGCCACAGCAGAGAGCTGGATCAGAAATGGAACATTCAGGACACAAACCAGCACCCACATGGGATGCCAGCATCGCAAGCAGTGGCTTTACCCACTACAGCACAACGCTGGCTCCTCATTTCTCAAATTTAAAATACATACATATGCAGATACAATTAAGCATGTATATGTGTGTATGTATATACATATATAAATATATACATATCAATGACCGGGGCAGAGCTACTTCACTGATAAAGGAAATATTCAATAGCAAAATTAAAGCTTTTAAAACAAAAACAACAATAACAAACAAACAAGAAAAGCTCCTAGAAAACAGAACAAAAAAGAGCTGGGAAAGCTACAGAAAATGCAACACTCAATCCAGAAACGCAATATCCCATTAACAGGTGTCCGGAAAGGGAGGACGGAGATGAGCAGAGGGGAAGAAATTATCAAAGAACATTCTGGAAAATCAACCAGAGCCTCAGGACGGGAGTTTCCACGGGGAAGTGCTTGCCAGGCCGCCCAGCACAAGGACGACCCCACTGCTGTGGGACTGCAGAACACCAAAGACAAACATCCTAAAAGCCAGGGGAAGAGGACGGAGGCAGGTGCCACACGGTGACTTGAGGGGGCCCGGCCCATCGTACTTCCCAACACCGCGCCAGGAGCTGCAGCGCGAACACGCCTCCAAATCCCGGGCAGAACCGTTCTGAACCGGAACCGAACTCCCTCCACCCCGATCACAGGGAGAAAGACACGGGCAGGGTTAACAGGGAACTAACTCCCAGGCACCCTCTCTCAGGAAGCTCCCGGAAGATGTCCTCGAGCCCAGCGGAGCCAGCAAACAAGCAACGGGCGTTGGGCAACAGGTGGTGTAGGCGGCAAGCCGACTTCGAGTGACGGTTAATGACAAGCCAGGCGACAGCTGAGCAGTGGAGGCTTTGACAGCGAGCGGGCCAGGCTGGGCAGGAAGAGAAGGACTCGGAGCGAAGGAATGGCAGGGACAGAGAAAACCGAGCAAAAAGGCAAGACGGGGAGGACCACGGCGGAACAGCAAGTCCTACAAGGGAAGGAAGTGCAGTCTGGGGACCCCCTACGCCTCGGCTCTGCGGCATTTAGCCAGACAAGAAAAGCCCTGAACTGGAAGAGGAAAAATGAACACATGATCACACTGGAAAGATGAGGGACAGGCACGCGTGACGGTGTGTGCGCACACTGTGTGTAGCGTGGGCACGCCAGGGGTAAGATCCCTCCCTCCAGCCGTCTAGCACAAAGCCACTGGGGTACGCCACACAAAATGGGAAAACAACCAAGAAGCCTCAAGAGAAGCATATTTCCAGGTTGTTCTCGCAAGACACAGTCGGAAGAGCTGAAAAGTACAGGGAACCTGGGAGTGGGACGACGCACAGTAGTTTCCCATTTCAACCACGCACAGGCTACTGCTTCTAAGAAGTAGCATCTTAGCGCTTTAGTTCCTAAGCAGAATTTTGTTCTTAAAAATCCTTCTGTGCAGTGTGGGTCCTGAGCCTGCCCTCGGCATGGGCTGCGTCTGAAACAGGAGCTCCCAGCCCAGGCTGCTGCTGCCCCCAGCCTGCCCCAGGGCTTGTGGTGGGTGGGGGAACAGGAAGGGCCCGGGGCTCCTGGGGCACCCCGGCACCCACCCTGTGGGGTGCTGCACAGCACTCTCCATAGCAGAAGGGTGGGAGGTGCGGGAAGGGGCAGGCAGGGGCCAGGCTGCTGCCGCAGACGCCAAGACTGGTGCCCGGGGCTGCCCGATCTCCGCGGCAGCTGTGCGCTGTTTGTAAACTCCCGGCAGAGGCCAGGGAGGGACAACCGCGTTGCTAGGAGACATGCTTCTCAGGACCCTCACTGGGGTGGGAGGCAGGTCGGAGGGGCAGAGGCTGGACAAAGACACTTGTGCAGCGGGGGCGCCTGCCAGCCATCTGCTGCCACCTCTGGGGCACGGAGGCAGGTGGGCAGAGGGTCCCGGGATGCGGCCCTGTCCTGGCCCACACAGGAGGGGCCACCCTCCGCTGGAACACTGTTTTGTTTCTGAAGGAGCCAGGGGAGCAGAGGTCACTCCCAGGCAACCCCGTGAGGACGGCAGCCGAGGGAAGAGGACTGTCGGCCCCAGGCTTCACTAGCCATCCCAGACCTACCAGCCCCCAGAGGCTTCCAGGAACCCAGACCCCAGAGTACCGGTCAGGCTCTGGGCAGGCCCCCACACGACCCCAGTATTCCCACCTTGAGAAGGCGGCACAGGGACCCCATGTGGAAGAATGCAAGGTACACAGCAGCGGTTTGATAAAGCAACTCATTCAAAAATTGTGAAGTGGCTTGGCGCTGTGGCATAGCAGGTTGGCCACCACCTGCAATGCTGGCACCCACACCAGAGTGCGGGTTTGAATCCTGGCTTTTCCTATTCGGACCCAACTCCCTGCGAACGTACCTGGGAAGCTGCAGAAGATGCCCAAGTGCTTGGGACCCTGCACCCATGTGGGAGACTCACATGGAGCTCTTGACTCCTGGCTTCAGCCTGGCCCAGCTCTGACTACTGCAACCATTTGGGGAATGAACCAGGGGAGGGAAATCTCTGTCTCTCTCTCTTTCCCTCTCTCCCTTCTACCAACCCCCATCACTGTGCCTTTCAAATAAACCAATAAATCTCTTTTTTTAAAGGTTTATTGATTTATTTGAAAGTCAGAGTTACACAGAGAAGGGGAGACAGAGAGAGAGAGAGAGAGGTCCTCCATCCGATGGTTCACTCCCCAGATGGCCACAATGGCTGGAGCTGCGCCGATCCAAAGCCAGGAGCCAGGAGCTTCTTCCAGGTCTCCCACGTGGGTGCAAGGGCCCAAGGACTTAGGCCATCTTCTACTGCTTTCCCAGGCCATAGTAGAGAGCTGGATGGGAAGTGGAGCAGCCGAGACTTGAACCGGTGCCCATATGGGATGCTGGCACTTCAGGGCAGGGTGTTAACCCACTGCGCCACAGTGCTGGCCCCAAAATCTTTTTTAAAAATTATGAAGTAAGGGGCCAGCGCTGTGGCACAGCGGGTAAGGCTGCCGCCTGCTGTGCCGGCTTCCCATATGGGCGCTGGTTCAAGTCCCGGCTGCTCCACTTCCAGTCCAGCTCTCTGCTGTGGCCTGGGAAAACAGTAGAAGATGGCCCAAGACCTTGGGCCTGCACCACAGTGGGAGACCCAGAAGAAGCTTCTGGCTTCTGGCTTCGGATCAGTGCGGCTTTGGCCGTTGCAGCCAAATTGGGGAGTGAACCAGCGGATGGAAGACCTCTCTCTCTCTCTCTGCCTCTCCTTCTCTCTCTGTAACTCTGACTTTCAAACAAATAAATAAATCTTTAAAAAGAAATTATGAAGTAAAATCCCCAATATGCCTGGTTCTGTCTAGGCCTGGGCCCTAGGCCTGATCTACTCGCCAAGGCCTGTCAAGGGCCCTGCAAACCGTGCGTGGCCCAGGACGCAGGCAAGGTGCTAGGAGTGACCAGGACAGGGAGGGCCTCTCCCGAGGCGCGGACCTGGAGGGAGGCTGGAGGTGGAGAGGCAGCGGCCAGGCACAGGGCAGGCAGAGAGCTTTGCAGGCACCGGGGAAACCGCACACGCCAGGGTTGGAGGCCAGGAAACGCCTGTCGTGCTCCGGCCAGAAGGGAGGGTGTGGGAGCCGAGGGGCCCCTGACGAGCACCTTGACTTCCTGGGCAATTCCAAGGCACCTCCTGTGCCCCACGGGCCCTCAGGGATGCACAGGCCCAACGTGGGACTGGGGAAAACGCCAGGCCTCTCCCTCCTCACCAGCGGGCCCGGGCATGGGCCTGTGACTGGTCCTGGAGCCCCTGGCCTCTCCCTCCTCGACCACCCTTCACATGGAGAGGCTTCTAACCTGCAGTTTCCCATCCTGTCATATTTCTGTGCGTGAAAAGGACAAAGGAAAGTCTGCCTCTCTATGTGTGGCCTGTAGACTGGCTCTGTCCCTGTCCTGCCTTCCAGCGTGGGGTTGGAAGCCCAGCCCCGCCACCGCCTTGCCATGGATTGCTGGCTGAACCCTGATCAACTGCACCTGGGGCTCCCTGGGCTTCTGAGCCAGAAATGGTCCCCTTACTCGCTGCCCACCCCTGACCCAAGACGCCAGCGGCCCCTGCCCAGGTGCCTGAAGGTGCTCCGGGAGTCCCCACCGCAAAGCGCATCTGTCAGGTGAGACTCCGGCTACCTGTCCATCGTGAAGCCCAGAGGCCCCTCGGGGGAGAACCTCCGGGCAGGAAGGAGGGGTGTGTGCCCCTGCACCCGGCCGGCCCACGTGGCCTCCCCCAGGCCCCGCCCACACCCAGTGCTCACCCTCGTAGCAGTCGCGCACGGTGCCGAAGTACACGTAGTACTGGTCGTTGGTGAAGAAGAGGAGGCTGAGCCAGGAGTCGAAGGCGTAGATGGGCACGATGAAGAGGATGCGCACGATGTAGCGCTGCTCGTTGGGGCAGCTGTAGCAGCGCAGGTGCATGTAGATCTGTGGGCAGAGGGCCAGGTCAGCCGCAGCCCCACGGTCACGTCACGCCTCCTGCCCTGTCCACGGACCCTCCCCCTTCTGCCTGGCGGAGGGGACAGGAATGTGTCCTGACTCTTCCTATGGCCTGGTTCCCTCTGGGCCCTGAGCTCGGGGTCCCCTCTGGCTGCAGCGCCAGCCTCTCTTCCCCATCTGTCACCCAGAGGCAGCGCTGCCTCCCTCCCCGTGCAAAACGAGACTCTGAGAGGATAAAAGCTGCACACGAGACTGCTCCGGCTGGGATTGGCCGTCCCACAGCTCCTGAGGGTCTTGGCCCAGCTCTCACAACATCACAGCTGGCCTAGCCGAGTCCCAGGCTGGGGACAAGAAGGAAATATTCCCCATCTGCTGTGAGTCAAATGGCCTTGGATGGAAGTGGGCTCCAAAATGGCTGGAGTCACTGGACAGCCGGCGAGGGGCTACCCAGGGGAAGCTGCACAGATCCACCCCGTCCCTCTTCACCGAGCGACCTTCAACCTCTGCCCCGCCCCCAGTCCCACGGCTTCCTGGTCCCACGGCTTGCCCCAGCCCACGGCAGCCTCCCCTGGGGCCCTGAGCTCAGGGGACAGGAGACATGATGCCTACCCAACTCTGCCACCAACCCACACGTCACCAGGTTGGTGCCCATCCCTCCTCCCTCTGGCTCTCGATTTTCTCCTCTGCAAGGGGGTCCCTCCCACCCATGTGCACCCTGGAGCTGAGGCTGGACCGAGACCGGCTCTGGCCCAGAGCAGGCAGGCGGAAGTGACAAGTGTTGCTTCTGACTGTAGGCGCACACTATCCAGGGTGTTTCCTGACTCCCTGTTGTCAGACACCGTGAAGCTGCACCGATGCTGGAGCCACAAAACAGAACCCAACCCGGACCGGGCTGTGCTGGGGAGCGAGCAAGAAACCCACCCTCCCGGGTGCGGCCTCTGGGAACGCGAGGCTCAAACATCAGGGACGCGCGGCCTGGCTCGCCGGAGACCCCTAAGGACCCCGCAGGGGAGCCGGGCACCTGGTGGCAGGTGATGAGCAGCGCCGTCCACACGAAGAAGCCGGAGCCGGCCTGGGCGGCGGTCGTCATCAGGAACACGGGCTGCTCCATGGCCGTGGGGCGGCCCTCGGGGATCGTGGAGACGCCGGGTGGAGCGGCCGCGGTCGTGGACGCCGCCGGGTCGGGGGCCAGCGCGGCCCCCCTCACTGTCATGGTGCCTGGCAGCAGGAAGGGCTCCCCGAGAGACCCTGGGAGGACGTGAGGAGCCCACCTGGGGGAAGAAACCACGGCGTTAGCCTCCTCCTCCCAGGGAGAAGAATTGCCCAGGCCGCGACACCGCGTCTGCACCTCACCCGACCCGCAGATGGCCCAGGGCCACAGCCGCCCGCATGGACGAACAGAGTGCCACCCGGGCTCTCTGCCCCTGCCCTGTCACCACTGCCCACACAGCAGTCCCATGAGCCTTCTAAGACCTCAGCCAGCCCGAGACCCCTCTCCTCCGCTCAAAACTCTCCAGAGGAATGGTTGGCACCCTCACCCAGGCGCACAGGACTGCCCAACAGGGCCTCGATGCCGCCGGACCTCATCTCAGCTCCAGCCACATCAGCCTCATTGTTACTCCTTGGACACACGAACCCTGCTCCTGCCTCAGGGCCTGTGCACTGGCTGTCGCTCTGCCCGGTCACGTAGCTGGCTCCCACGCTTCCTTTCGGTCTCCACGCTGGCCACCTGCTCCCACAGGACAGCCCTCCCAGGCACTCCTGACGGCTTCACTTGACCGTCCCTGCACTGAGCGCTCACATCTGACTGCATCCAGCGCACTACATTTACTAAATCACGCATCTGTCGACTGCACCCCAGCTAGGACACAGGCTCCCCGAGGCTTGAGGCTCTGTGTGCTCGTGTGCCTGTAGCACGTGCTGGGGTGCTGGGCCTGGCCATCTCCACACACCCCAGCGACAGCCAAAGAACTTCTCCGTGAGCCGCTTCATTGCCATTTCTCCCCAGCTCCCCTAACGACCACCTGCACACGCGTGCACACACTACCCCCCCGGGGGGGGGGGCTGGGCTGCCTGGGAGACTTCCTGGTTCTTCCCCAACCTGCCCATCTTCTGCCTTGGCCCCCCCACCCCCTTCCTCAGAGCCCCGCACACTCCCCAACCAGACACCCACGTACCACTGCTTCCGTCCTTCGCTCGTGTGTCTCACATCCTCCTGCCCACTCCCCGAGGCCAAACCCCCATTTCTGGTGTGGGATCCCCAGCACCTCGGTCACATGCAACGTCAAACTTTATCATCCACTGGTTTCCACTCCTACGTGAAGGGCCGAGGAAACGGACACAGGCGAGTTCCGGAGGACGCGTCAAGCTGTGGCAGAGACGGCTTTCTGGGACGGGACCCAGGTCACAGGCGGCTCTCAGGCTGGCCAGAGGCTGGCACCACCGTCAACGAGCCCGTGGCTCTCTCGGGGCCCAGGGTCCCAGGGCCCGAAGGCCTGCGTCCCCCCACGCTGCACAGGCTGAGCGCTAATCCGCAGGGTGCGGTAGTGAGGGGCAATCGGATCACAAGCGAAGCCCTCGTGAGTCGGATCAGCGCCTTCATGAGAAGGATCTCACAGAGCTCCCAGCCCTTCCGCCATGGAGGGCACTGCCGTCCCAAACCAGGAGTGGCTCCCACTGACCCGAGAGCTGCTGTCCCCTGGATCTGGGACTCTCCAGCCCCCAGAATTGTGAGAAATGGATGGCATCTTGCCGCAGCTCGGGAGGACTAACCAGGAAGTTAGAACTGGCCGCTCCCTCTCACTTAGGCATGAGCCCCAGCACCTGGATGCAAGGGCCCCCAGCCAGCCATCCTCAAGACCAACGCTGCCCCCGCCACCAACCAGAGCAACCAGGCCCACCTGACAGCTAATGGAACGGTTTTACACCATGTGAGATGCACAGTGTGGACACTGGGAAGACCCAGGCCCTGCAACCAAGTCCTGGCTGCACCCCCAGTCAGCCGGGAACCCCAGGGGAGTTTGCTGGGCCTAAGGGTCTCCACTGCCTGACCCAAACACGGCCAAACTAAACCCTGACCATCTCAGCCTGAGCCCACAGTCCCTTCTGGCTCCATGAGCTAGTGTGCAGGCAGCAGTGCGCTGCTGGGGCCCAGGGCCATGCCTGGCCCTGTGGTCCCTGCCCGCCGTCCAGCCCCAGTTCCTGTCTCGGCCCAGGGCCCTCTCCCAGGTCGCCAGGGGCCTCTGCCACCACCCACCGCCATCAGCGCCCCCTGGAAGTCTACTGCGAGAGCTTTTCACATCTCCACCTTCCTAATATAGGCGATCTCTGACATGCAGAGCTGGATCTAGATTAAAAACGCAAAAGCGGAGAAGGCATCTATATAAAGAAACTCAAAAATGGAGAAGGCATCTATATAAAGAAAAAGGCTGGTGGCAAGCTGGGAAACGAGACGGCGACAAGTCTAACAATAGCTCCTGCGAGCATGCTGCAGACCCGAAAGCCAGCGCCAGAGGGGCTTCTTTAAAAAGCAGATTTGGGTGTAAATCGTCATCGTTGTCTATCATCCTGAATTAAATGAGCAACAGGAAGGGGGGGTGCATTCACCTTCCAGGTGAGGGGCGAAAAGCCCCTCCCCGTGTAGAGTCCTGGCAGAACTGCAGCCGGCTTCAGCCCAGGAAGCCGACACCGCAAGCTGACCAGATGCCCTGGCAGGGTCTGCTCGTGAGAGGTGGGTGAGGGGGCCCAGCTCCTCCCGGGGCTCTGCTCACTCCACTCCACTGCCCCTCCACGACCCCAGGGGCCACTGCCAGAACTCGTGGGGCCGGCTCACGTTTCCTTACGTGGATCACGTGGTTCACCCAGAACCACACAGATCAGAGCCAGGACTCAAACCAGGCGTCTCACGCTGTCGTCCCAGCTCCTCTCAAGAGAGGGGCCTGGCTGAGCTGCCCCTCCCACTCCAGCACCTCCTAACAGGACACGACCACCACGTCCCACCACAGCCTGGAGATCCCTGGGAGAGGGGAGTGGCGCGGGCCGGCAGCGTTGGCTTCACTTTCATGCCGGGACCCTGTGACTTCAAGCCACCCTCAGATGGCCCTGGTGGTTTAGAACCATCGCCCAAATGTGACCTCGAGTGTTCTCTCCTGGCAACTCTGAAGTACGTAATGCTGTCTCGTCTTGGGGAAACGACCGGGGACTTGTCACCCGGCACCAAACAATTCCAGGGTTTTCGTAATGGTCTCCCCCCCCAAGACTGAAAGTAGTAGCCTGACTCACAGACAACGGCCCTGGTACCCAGGAGAGGCAGATGCCCAGGGCTCCTTGAAGGCCCAGAGCTCGCCTTCCTCCCTGGACCAAGGCAACAACACAGGTGGCCAGCCAATGCCCAGTACAGTTTGCACAACCTGGGACCCTGCCCACCGGTCAGTGCATGTGGTGGGTGTGCTTGGAGAAGACGTGGTACCCCTGGGAAGGAGCTCTTGCCTGCCTAGGTCTCAGACCAGAGGCTGACCCCTGCGTCCTGGAGAAGCAGCAGGCAGGGGGCAATGCCAGCAGGTGCAGCAGGATTGGGTTGGGTGGGGGCCTCCTGACTCCCCTTTATTCAACGCAGTCCATGCACCCTCAGAATGCCTGCAAACCACATCAGGGTGCCTGGTTCAAGTCCCAGCTCCTCCACTTCTAACAGTGTATGCTGGGAGGCAGCAGATGATGCCTCAGTACTTCAATTATTGTCATTCCATGTGGGAAATGGGATGGAGTTCCTGACTCCTGCCTTTGGGCTAGCCCAGCCCAGCCTTGGCTGTTGTAGGCTGGAAAGTGAACCAGCAACTGGAAGATGTGTGTGTGTGTGTGTGTGTGTGTGTGTGTATGAGAGAGAGAGAGAGAGAGAGAGAGAGAGAGAGACTCTATATATCTGTATATATGCCTCTCTGCCTTTCAAATAAAATGAAAATAAACTTAAAATTTAAAGGAACTTATTTATAAAAAATAAGGAGCCTGGGGCCGGTGCTGTGGCGTAGTGGGTAAAGCCACCGCCTGCAGTGCCAGCATATCATATGGGCACTGGTTTGAGACCCAGCTGCTCCACTTCCGATCCAGCTCTCTGCTGTGGCCTGGGAAAGCAGTAGAAGACGGCTCAAGTCCTTGGGCCCCTGCACCCACGTGGGAGACCTGGAAGATGCTCCTGGCTCCTGGCTTCAGATCAGTGCAGCTCTGGCCATTGCGGCCAAGTGGGGAGTGAACCAGTGGATGGAAGATCTCTCTCTCTGCCTCTCCTTCTCTCTCTGCGTAACTCTGACTTTCAAATAAATAAATCTTAAAAAAAAAAAAAAAATAAGGAGCCAGTGCTGTGGTATAGCAGGTTAAGCTACACCTGCAATGCTGGCATCCCTAGAGGCAGGGCTTCAATTCCCAGCTGCAGGTTAAATCCCACTTGCGTGGGAGACCTGGATGGAGTTCCTGGCTCCTAACTTCAGCTGTTGTAGGTATCTGGGGAGTGAATCAGTGGGTGCGAGTTCTCTCTCTCTCTCTGCTTCTCAAACAAAACATGGTTTTAAAAAGGAACAGTAATGCTCAAAAAAGTCAACAGTAAAAACAAAACAATTTGATTAGAAAAAGGACAAAACCCACGAGGAGTATTTCACTGAGGAAGAGGTCCTGGCCAGCAGCCACCAGGGAAGTGAAATGCAAACCTCGCTGAGATACCATCCCCTGCGAGACAAACCAATGCCGGCCCTGCAGAGGGAGGGCACCTCCCAGCCTTGGCTGGCAGGAGGAAATCGTGGCCCAGGCATCATGGAAAACAGCCGGCCAGTTTCTTACAAAACTGACACGCACTTCCCACGCAACCCGGCAATCACTCTTAGATGTTCATCCTGGGTTTTGGACACAAAGACCTAGGTACAAACATTTACAGCAGCAGCGCTGACAGTCTCCAAACCCCAAAACAACCCAGTGTCCTCCGCCAGGTGAAAGGTCAGACAGACTCAGAGGCGTCCAGAGGGGAGTACCACTCGGCAAGTGGAATGACCAACGACGGAGGCGTCCACGGCTGGACGGATCTCCAGGACGCAGCGTTCAGCAAAGCCAGCCAGTCGCAGAGGCCACGCACCGCAGGGTTCCGCTTAGACAAGGCGCAGAGAGCCGGCCCTGGAGGAGTCAGGAGCTCCGTCCCATTTCCCACGTCCCCCGAAAACGAGCTTCCTGAGAAAACTGCACAGATTTCCACCCTCACGTCACCATAAAGCTCTCGCGCTCTCTTTCCCACAGACTTTCTGTCTGAAGTGCATAGAGGGTCACGGAGGACGGACTTCCCGCAATGAAACTGTGTGTGTCTTAACAGTGGTGGTGACGGGACTGGCGCTGTGGCGCCACACACACACTTGCACGCATACACATGCATGTATACACATACACGCAAACATGCACACGCACACGCCTAAACCAGCGCCTGCAGTCTACCTGCCTCGGCAAGATCACAAAGGGGGAAACTGGGTGAGGGAGTGTGTGCAGCTCTCTGTGACTCTACAATTGTTTCAGAACATAAACTCTTTCCGGGGCAGGTGTCTGGCCTAGCGGTCAAGCCCCTGGTTAGGACGTCCACATCCCACATCACAGTGCCCGGGTCTGAGTCGCAGACGCAACTCCCGACTCCACCCTCCTGAAAATGCAGGCCTGGGCAGGCGGCCGGCGGTGGCTCAAGTGGCTGGGTCCCTAGGACCCACACACGGGAGACCAGGACTGAGTTCCTGGCTCCTGGCTTCGGCCTAGCCCAGCCCTGGCTCAGCCACTGCAGCCGTCTGGGAGTGAACCAGCATTTGGGAACTTTATCTCCTTTTCTGCATCTCAAAAAAAAAACATTTTAAGTCTTTATCAAACAGAGATGTACACTGAAATAACTAAGGGTGAAAATCAAACGGCATCTAGGATTTTCTCTTGGAAAAGGGGGTGGAGGGAGAAGGATGCAACAAAACTATACAATGTGTAATTGGTTTTAAGTTTCTATTTATTTTAATTGTATCTGAAAGGCAAAGAGACACAGAGACAGAATTAGATCTTCCACCTGCTGGTTCACTTCCCAAATGCCCACGACAGGCAGGGCTGGGCCAGGCCAACTCAGGAACCCAGAACTCAATCCAGGTCTCCCATGTGGGTGGCAGAGACCAAAATGCTCGAACCCACTGTGTGCTGCAGGAGGCAGAATTGCAAGCGAGCAGCCAGGACTCAGCAGGCACTAGAGGATGAAGGACCCCAACTTCCCCACAACGCCGCACCCCTCCCCTAGCAAGTAACTGTCGACGCTCAGTGATGGGCAGGAAAGAAGGCATTAACCCATCTGCTCGACTTTTGTGCCTCTGAATTTTCCCCCATGAAAAGCTCCAGAGAGCAGAACGGCAGATTCTCCACGAGCTCTGTGTAAGGAGACAGGGAGCGACTCAGGCAATCACCGGGATCGGAGATTTGCTGGCAATCTTGCAGAAAAGCAGTCGTCAAACCTTACAATGGAGCTACACATTTTCACAAAAAAAGCTCCAAACCTGCCCTGGTTTTCTGTGGCAACTGGCTGTCGCAGACGTGTCTCCTAGCCACACTTCCACGGCACTGCGAGCATCTTCGTGGCGTGGGCAGGTTAGCTCAATGGACACGTCGGCAGCTGCTCTGAGCCTGGGCTGGGCGGGTGGTCAGCAAGCCTCTCTGGGAGGCGTTGTGTTACCAGAGACAACAGTCAGTTTGATCACGGATTTAAAAATAAAATTAAAAAAAAAAAACTCTCACATCAAAACTACTTTTTAAAAAAATCCAAGGAACAAAATTCTCTCGTCTGTTTACAAATGTCCACAGTATCTGAATGGGTTTGGGACTCTCGTATTAAGAATTTTAAAACAAAATGCTCTCCTTTCCGTTTAGTCGACAAAAGCACCTGCCGGGCCCGCGGGAGCATGGAAATGTACCAGCCGCTTTTCAGCAGGTCCTCCGCCCGCCGGGGGCACATGCCGGAAACAGGAGCAGCCCCTCCGGAGAGCCAGCCGGCGGTGCGTCCCCGCACGCGACCAGCGTCTGCCCTGTGCGTCCCCCACACGCGTCCACCCTGTGCGTCCCCAGCGCGGCCAGCGTCCGCCCTGTGCGTCCCCAGCGCGCGGCCAGCGTCCGCCATGTGTGTCCCCTGCATGTGGCCAGCGTCCACCGTGTGCGCCCCGTGTGCTGGGGGCACGCGCGGCCAGCATCCGACCTGTGCATCCCCTATGCACGGCCAGCATCCACTGTGTGCGCCCCCCGCCCCGCACACGGCCAGCATCCGCCCTGTGCACCCCTCCGCGTGTGACCAGCGTCCACCGTGTACAGTCCCAACGCAGGGCCAGCGTCCGACGTGGCACTTCCGCAGGGAGGGCAGCCACTAGGACGCATCTACACAAACTGGCCTTCCAGATGTTCTCAGGGCGCGTTAAGTCACCCTCTCCCTAAATGACCAAGCGTCACCCACCAGAGAACTCTTTAGTGATTGGTTCTCTGACTCTCTCCTGGTTTGTTCTCCAAGCGGGTTCTATAAGGGGCATGCGCACAGCGCACTGTGCTGACAGCCACATAGAGCGGACACGCGCTGCAGGCGGCTCTCGTTTCCTCTTTCACTGACAGGGACGTGTGAGCAAAGGCCTGAAGAGCAGTTGTACAGACGGGCAGAGGCCAGAGGCTTCCAAGCTGGGCCACTGATGTCCTGGCCGCTTCTCTGCAGTCTCTCGACCTCTGTGTCCCCCGGGGCAGCCTGTGTATGTTTCTCAATGGAAGTACGTGCTAGGTTCTGGGCTGCCTCACAGCACTGTAATCCCTTCTAAGGTCTGGACACCCCCGGCTCCCTCAGTCCCAGATGAGACAGAAAGCAAAGTCAAGTACTTGTCCCAGCTCCCAGTGGCCTACCTGCCAGAGGGCGCGGCCACTCCACACTTGTCTCCAACCACACGCGCCCAGCAAGCCAAGCAGAGGCCAGGCCACGCAGCCGGCACTTTGCCCTGGCTCTGAGTCCGGGAGCTGAGCTGGATCTGTGTCGCCACCTGAGCCGGGACAGGGCAGGTGACCGGATTCTGACTTCGCCTCTTGGGGAGGAGAACACAGGTGCACTGTCTACAGCCAGGGCCATGCACCAGGTGAGATTAGGGACTCAGAATTTTCCAGATGTTACAGTTACGGTGCTGTGCGTGCGCTGACACCCTGTCCAGGCAGCCCCCGAGTCTAACACACAGGGTCGCCCCAGGTAAGATATTTTTAAAGACTAATTAGTCTCCCCACCAATTCAGGTCAGATTTTTGCCACACAATTAGTCTGCCGCAGGCTTTGGGGACTTCTGCGTGTTCAGGGTCCCAGTGCCAGGGAGAGGGGACGGCGCCTGGACCGTCCTCCAGAGCCGCAAGGAGAGGATGCCTGAGGAGCGAGGTTGGATGTGACATTTTTACTTATTTTCAACTTGATGGCCTCTCGAACCTTTGGCAGGACCTGACTGGCCGGGCGTGGTCCTGGCTCTGCACAGAGCTGGGGCCCTGGGCTCCCCCCGCAGGCGCCTCGCAGCCCCTGCACACACAGAGTCCATTCCTTCCTTCCGCGCTACTCCCGGAGGTCCCTCGACGACTCCTCACACCCTGGCCTCCCCCTGGCCGTGCCATGCTGCCTGACAGCGTCCCCACGCCCCGGCCACCTCTCTCCAGCACACGGCAGGGACGTGGAAGAGAGCGGAGCAGGGGACAGTGGTGATGAATCACCGGCCTCGGGCCTCCCCCACACGCTACGGGCATCCCATCCCCAGAGCCCCCAGCGCTGACACTTTTCCGAGCTCAGCCGGACTGCTGCACAACAGTGTCTGGCTGGGAGTGGAGGGATCAGTGAGGGCGCTGGAGAGAGGCTGAGTCACACCCGGTGGCTGCCAGCACGGAGAGGTCACGCCCAGGCAGGCAAAGGGGCCTGTGTGACGCACCCCACCAGGACACAACTCAGCCCATGTGGTGGGGGCAACAGGGAGGGGCTCTGCCTAGACACTGATGTTTTACTAACTGGAACAAGCTAGCAGTATTCTGGCTGCTTCTAGAATATGGAAGCTCCCACTCAAACGGGGGGAGATGTGCTCTGGGGCAGGAACACTGGCCAAGGAGCCCCAGGAGGGTGGTGACCTCTCCCCTAGACAGTGACCTTCTGGAGGTCAGAGGTCACGCGCGAGGGGCACTGTCTGAATGCATGCACATACTCAGCACTTGACATGCACTGGCTGTATGTGGCGATGACCACATGAGTCAGGCTGCCCCCGAGGCTCTGTCCAGCTCCGACTTCAGCCACACCTAGCACGGCGCCAGCTCCGAGCACTGGCAGGCTGCGAACGCCGAGTCTTCCCTGGCGCCGGTTCTCTGGGCGAGTGTAGGTCTCACTTATCCCGACTTCCTGGGGAGATGGGCTCCCTGAGGGCAGGTCACCGTAATGAAAAGTGGAATTAAAACAGGAGGTTTCTGGGGGGCCGGTGTTGTGGCGCAGTGGGCTAAACCAACACCTGCGATGCCAGCAGCCTACTCTGGAGTGCCTGTAGAAGTCTTAGCGGCTCCGCTTCTGATCTAGCTCCCCGCTGGTGCGCCTGGGAAAGCAGCAGAAGACGGCCTGAGTACGAGGGTCCCTGCCACTCACATGGGAGACTCAGATGGAGTTCCTGGTCCCTGGCTTGGCCTAGCACTGACCCATCTGGCCATCTGGGGAGCGAACCAGCAGATGGAAGATCTCTTTAGCTCTCTATTACTCTGCCTTATAAATAAATACACAAATCTTTACTTAAAATAAATAAAGTATTTTGGTGCAAAAACTTTGAAAAGCATGTATACAAGGGATCTTCTAAAAGCTCACTGGAGGTCAGCATTGTGGCAGTGCGGGCTATGATGCCACCTGCAATGTTGCTTCCCACATGAATGCTGGCTTGAGTCCCGGCTGCTCCACTTCCAATCTAGCTCAAAACTAATGGGCCTGGGAAAGCAGCAGCAGAGGTCCACGTCCTTGGCCCCCTGCACCATGTGGAAGACCTGGATGAAATTCCAGACTCCTAGTTTTGGTCTGGCCCAACTCCAAAATAAATAATTGTTTTAAAAAGTTACTTGCAAAATGCATATTATGAAAACACTGCATGGATTTCAAAATGTTTTGGCACCAAAAACATCTCTTTTTTTTTTTTTTTGAAAGATTTATTTATTTGAAAGGCAGAGCTAGAGAGAGAGAGAGAGAGAGAGAGAGAGAGAGAGAGAGAGAGAGAATCTTCCTTCTGCTGGCTCACACCCCAAACAGCAGTAACGGCCAATGCTTAGCCGGGCCAAAGCCACTTTTCTACCAGCTTTCTGAAGTGCCCTCATGGTTGCTGAGTGAGTGCTGTGGGGACCGAGGAAACACAAGGAGGACGGCAGGGAGACGTGGGTGCCATCTCCTGTCGCTGGAACAGGACGCCTGCACCAGGGCACTGTGGAACAGCGCACTGGGACAGTGTGGCCCAGCTGGCAAACTCCTGTGGCATTCGATCACTCACAGGGCCCTCCGACAGCCACGTGAGCGGGGTCTTGTCCCAGTCAGAACACCGGGGAGCACCAAGAGGCGGGGCCCCTCGAGGCTGCCAGGTCCCAGGCTTACTTCGTGGGTCCAGGGCCCAAGGAGAGCTGGTGGGAAAGAGGAGAACAGGTCCACACGAAGTAGCTCATGGTTTATAGACGTCCTCCCACCCTCTGTCCAGAGGGCTGGGAGCCAACCCCACAGCCAGCAGGACACTCGAGAATACGCAGAGGATGGGGAAGCAGGTGTCTGGAGAGAGAGTCCACCAGACCCTGGCAAGGCCATCTGAGCTCTGGCAAGTCCAGGACCTAATTAGGAGTGGCACAAATTCGCACTTCCCGGCACACACACACACACACACAAACACACACACCCAGTCCTCCAGGAAACACATCCTCTGGCTGGCCCTCCTTTACAAAGACACCTCCTTTCCAGACAAGTCCCGAAGCAGGAGGTATTCGGTAAGTGTGGCCCCTGCCTTGGGCTGCAGGCTCTCCCAGGGCAGCTCACCACCTCACCCACACCTCATCCTCTGAGTCATTGGACTTCATGTTCCAGGGACCCCTACTCTTGCCACACACCCCCGCCCTGTGTAGTGGGCTGAATGAACACCTCCCAGAGGTATCTACATCCCAGCCCTGCGGACCCACGCACAGGCACCTGCAGACGAGACAGGGACCTTGAAGGGGAGCCAGGACTCTGGATGTAACCAGAAGGCTCCTCAAGAGAGGGAGGCAGGAGGGTGAGAGTGTGAAGACAGGGACGGGGCCGGCGCTGTGGCGTGGTGGGTTAAGCCTCCACCTGCAGTGCCGGCATCCCATATGGGGACAGTTCGTGTCCCACCTGTTCCTCTTCTGATTCAGCTCCCTGCTTATGGCCTGGGAAAGCAATGGAAGCTGACGCAAATGCTTGTGACCTGGCACCCATGTGTGAGACCTGGAGGAAGCTCCTGGCTCCTGGTTTTGGATCAGCCCAACTCCAGCCACTGCTGTTGGCAGCCATCTGGGGAGTCAACCAGCAGGTGGAAGATCTTTCTCTCTGCCCTTCAAATAAATACATTTTTAAGGTTTTTTTTATTTATATAGTTGAGAGGCAGAGTTACAGAGAGTGAGAGATACGGGGGGCGGAGGAGGTAGAGGTAGAGGTCTTCCATCCGCTGGTTCATTCCCCAGATGGCCACACGGCTGGGGCTGTGCTGATCTGAAGCCAGGGACTTCTTCCAAGTCTCCCACGTGAGTGCAGGGGCCCAAGGACTTGGGCCATCTTCCACTGCTTTCCCAGGCCACAGCAGAGAGCTGGATCAGAAAAGGAGCAGCCGGGACTAGAACCTGCACCCATATGGGATGCTGGCGTCACAGGTGGAGGATTAACTCACTGCACCACAGTGCCGGCCCCTGAATAAAGACAGCAGGACAACATGAGCAGAGAGGAGAGCCTTGGAGAGGCTCTGCTGCATGGCAGCCGGGGGAGGTGCCCTCTGCGAGCTGGGAAAGGTGAGGAAGCAGATCTCCCCCCGGACTCCAGGAGGAGCCGGCCCCACTGACACCTTGACCTTAGGCCCAGGGAAATGCACTGCGGACTTCCGACTTCCAAACGGCAGGAGGTGGGTCTGTCTGAAGACTGCTCTGGTCACTCACCGCCGCAGCAGGAGCCACAGCTGGCAAAGGAGGAACGTGGTTGGGGGCTGAGGCGGTTGCCCAAGCCACCTGGTCAAAGGTCCCTTCCTCTGCCCTGGCCATCCTGTCACAGTCGTGCAGGGCTGTGCAGAGCCGGGGGCTCTGGAGCCCGTCCACCCGGACTCGGCTCCCACTGTGCCACTGAGCAGCTTTGTGTTTGCGGGCAAGTTACGTCATCTCTGCTTGCCTCGGCTTCCTCATCTGTAAGATGGGAGAGCTGGCCAGCACTGAGCACAGGCCCTGGCACCAGGTGCTGGCACCTGCTCCCACTGCTCCCCGACCTCACAGCAAGCTCGCCCTGGGCCAGGCTGGCAGTTCACGTGCCCCACGGCCTCCGAAGCTGGCCGGGCCGTCTCTGGTGCTTTCGTTTCCAAACCTTCTGAGGCCACACTTTCATTCATTAGTCTCAGGTCCAGGCCCTTCTGAGCTCCAGCCATGACGCACTCTCTCAGGCCGCTGCTGCCCACGGCTGAGTCAAACCGGCAACACGCCTGCACGGACGTCTCTGGAATACTCAAGGCCAGCTCGGAGGGCGGGTTTTCTCTCTGTGCACGCGGAGAACCTTCCACGCCCACAGAGCCGGCCAGGCAGACTCCAACTACAGGGCCGTTCACCTGAACCGGCCCCTCTGCCCCACTCCAGCTGCCTAGGAACGACGCAGCCCCTCTGGCTTCCACGTGCCGCTCCGGTCGTCAGCTCCTGACCCACACAGCAGAGCAGGTCACCAACCCCCAGCCTGGCCCTTCTCCAGTGCAGATTAGCAGCTGGGCAGTTCTGCCTGGTGCCCTCACGGGGGCACAGGCCTCTCCCCTCCAATGCCCCACCATCAACACAGACGAATGCAGGGGCCAAGTGCCCACCCACGTCTCAATCAGCAGAGAAAGCTCGCCCGTCCATGCCTCGGCTGTCGGCCGGGGGAGGGGCCACAGGGGAACCCCAGCTCCTTCAGCAAGGCGTCCTGCACCAGGCTGTGAGTCTGCTTCCGTCAACGCAAGCCAGTCCAGACCCTTCCTGTGCTGGTCTTCTCCCAAGTGAGAACAAACGGACCAACACGCAGCCTCTTCAGGGGGCTTCCAAGCCCCTGTAAAGGAAATCCCCTTGCCAGCCGCCAAAATCCCATCTGGCGCGGACAGAAGACAGGTCCCCTGCAAAGCACAAGCCGGACGCCACACCCCTACTGCCCTGTGGGACTGGGAAGCCCAGCTCCAGCCCAGGAAGCTCGGGGAGAAGCCCCAACGCAAACTGCCTTCACACAAAGGCACAGCGAGTGAGGTGAGCCCGCATCCCACCCTGGTCGCGCCCCACGGGCCCCAAAGAAACAGCGCTGGACGCGCACAGCAGGAGGCTGCCTGTGCACAGGAGAGTGGAGGAACAGCGACACATCAGACAGCGGACTCTTCCCCGGCAGCGAAGAGGACCCACAGGCAGCCCGGGTGACCCCCTGACCCCAGCATGCATGGGGCACTTCCGCTCATGGGAGGGTCAAACCCGCCACAGCAAACCCAGTGTTGGCGTGAGCAGCGATCACCCCGGGAGGGTGCCAGGGCGGGTGCACAGCCTGGTCTGAACAGTGAGTTGAGGGTGTCGCTACTATTTGTGACGTGGGATGTGGCAGGATAACCGGAACAAAGGCCGGGCGCGGGAGGGGGTCAGCCAGTCCTCCGCCTTCTCGGGTGCAGCGTGGATGACAACAGCTGTGTGTCCTGGGGTCTCGAGATGGCACAGAAGGAACCCAGACAAGGCCCTCGGCGGAGAGCCTGGGCCCAGACCTGTGACTGCACCAGGGTGAGTTCACAGGTGTCAGGCCTGGGCCCCACAGCTTCCAATCCCAGCATGCAGAGGGCGTAGCCACCCACTCACTCATGCAGGGGCAGGGAGCCCACAGCCCGGTGAGAATCAGACATGGAGGACTCTGTAAAAAGCCCCAAATGCCAGAGCGGATACAGAAGTGGGGAGGTCAGAGGGCAGTGTGGAGGTGGAAACCAGGCTGGGCTTGGAACGTCAGGAAGGACCTGGCACCGTGGAGGGAAAGTCAGGTGTGTGGAGTGGAGCTGGGAGCAGAGGCCTGGGCTGGGACAGCAAGCGGCAGGGCCTGGCCGGCTGCTGGCCCCGAGGCTGGGGAGAGACAGTCAGATCTGGAGCACTCTGCTGTCAGGGGGATGCCCGGAAGTGAGGACAGCAGAGCAGGGATTGAAAATGACAAAGCCAGTCGGTGCAGTGTGGCTGAGGGGCCGAGGGAAGTGGCCGTGTCTCTCCAGGCCTGAGGCTGAGCATGGCATTCACCAAGAACACCCAGACCCTCACTTTTAGTCCTCTGGGAAGGAACCAGAGGTATGTTCTTAAAAAAAGGTTTTTTTAAAGATTTATTTGAGGCAGAGTTAGAGAGAGGAGAGAGAGAACGAACCTACCGCTGGTTCACTTCCCAGACGGCCGTAATGGCTGAGGTTGGGCCAGGCTGAAGTCAGCAGCCAGGAATTTTATCAGGGTCTCCCACGTGGGTGCAGGGGCCCAAGCACTTGGGCCACCTTCTGCTGCTTTCCCAGGTGCATAAGCATTAGCTATATGGGAAGTGGAGCAGCCAGGACTCGAACCAGCACTTACATGGGATGCTGGCATCCCAGGCAGCTGCTTTACCCGCTATGCCACAACACCAGGAATGCGGTTTCTGATTAGACAGCGGTCAAGAGCCTACGTGAGGCTGGCTGTCCTGGGGTTGGCCAGAGCCTTGACCTTCCTACACTGGACAAGAGGGGACGTTACAGTTCTTATGCTTGTTGTTTATCTTAATGTTTGGAAAGGTGACGGTCAAAGGGCACGCTCGGGGACCAAGTGCTCAGCACCGGCACCCCAACACCTGGCTGCGCTTCCCCTGGGCTCCCCAGACACAGAAATCCTCCTGCTATTCTTCCCCGTTCTTGGCTGAACGTTTCCCCTCTTTATGCTTCACAACGGGTCTGACCGTATTTTTAGAGTCCCTGTTTTTAGGGCATCGCCGCACACATGCAGGGGGAACCCAGAGCAGGAAGCTGCCATCATGAGGCCTGGGCACGAGCAGAGGGGGGAGGATCTGACGGGCAGGAGCCACACAGGAGCTTGGCGACCCCGGGGCCCCTTCAGAAGCGAGCAGTCCCTCAAACACGGGAACCCAGAACAGAAGTCCACCTTGGTACACGGGCCTGGTCCCATGCCTCGCCATGGCAGGTGCTGCTCCCACACAGTCTAAAGACCTTCGCCACCCTGGACCCAGGGGACAGACATGAGACGTGTTTCTCCTGCCTCCTTTCTCGTAGTAGTAACGACAACGCCTTTCTCTCCTCCCGCAGGGCCTCACAGCCGTGCCTGGGTGGCAGCACCCGCTCCCCATGCTGGCTGCTCTCACCCAGCAGCAGCCCATCACAGCACACGAGCCCTCAGCTCACTGCTCCTGGCTGCACGGCGCTCCCCGGTCAGGATGGACCTGTCCCCGGCTCCCTGCGGATGGGCGTTCAGGTAGCTTCTGACCCTTTGCTAATATGAGCTTTACCTGCTACTGCATCGTTCCCAGAGCCCCAGCTCGACTGCGCTTCCGGGAGCCCTGGCTCCTGTGCCCAGCCGCGGGCAGAGCTGGCCACCTCCCATCTGCAGAAACCTTGACTCACTCACTCTTCAGGTCTAAGCAGCCGTTCCGTGAGCCGAGCTTGGGGGGGGGGGGCTCCAGCTCGCTGAGGGCGGCCACTCGGGGCAGGGAGGGCTGAGGATGCTGAACCAGAAAACCCGGAAGTCCCTTCCCTAGGATCTCAAGCCATTCACCCCTCAGAGCCTCAGTCTCTCCATCTACAACACAGCGCAGGGACGGGGGAAGATTAAATCGAACACTCTGAAATGTTCTGCAAAGCCTGACAATGCAAATCCAGGGAGGACAGTCAAATTAGCATGATTATATGCTAATATCAACTGATACTAACATCCTCACGCACTGCCCTCCCCAACACCTCTCACCGCGCCTCCCCTCCTGGGCACCCAAGCTGACTGCGGATAGAATCACAGATTCGGAGCTGGGAAACGCGGAGACCAGGAGGCTCCGCCAGCGGCTGCTATTTTCCTCTTGGAGACTTTCCGCACACGATGCCCCAGAGAGCTTGGAGAAACAGCCCCATCCCACAGGGCACAGGCTCTCAGCCACCTGCAGGTGGCACAGGGCCTCCCGGTGGCAGGCTGTCCGCAGGGGTGGCACAGGAGAAAAACAAAGAGAATGAACTCTGGTCCCCGGGGTGGGGAGGCTGTCTGAGCTGAAGGAGGCAGTGGCTTGCGGAGGTCTCGTTGGGCAGCGGGGGTGACGGCCATCCTCACCACAGTCTCACCATGACCCTCACGTAAAGTGTGCAGGAGCAGGGTTATCAGGAGGATCACACAGCAGACTTCAGGTTAGGAAAGTGCACACACCCACACGCACACACACCCCCTCCCAATTCCAAAGCCACACGACCCGCCCTGCCTCCAAGCCACGGGGACTTTCTAACCTTGGGCCTCACCTGAGGTTGTGACACCGGGAGGTGGGCAGAGAGGAACAAGCAGCCTCCACTGGAAAGGGTGAAATTTAAAGAGGGCAAGGGACTTGTCCAAGTCATGCCCAGGTTTCTGACTCTCAGTCTAGTGCCCTGTCCACCACTCACACCACTGTGCTACCCGGGAAAAAGGCCGGGGCCTCATCTTCCTACAGAAAACCTGGAACAAAGCACTGGGCTCTGATTAAATTTCTCTGACTCTTTTCTATCTATAGGTAGCTTTTTTTTTTTTTTTTTGAAAGGCAGAGTTAGAGAGAGAGAGGTCTTCCATCCACTAGTTCACTTCCCTTCTTCCCCTAAATGGTCGCAACAGCCAGGGGTGGGCCAAACAGAGAAGCGAGGAGCCAGGAGCTTCTTCCAGGTCTCCCATATGGGTGCAGAGGCCCAACGACTTGGCCATCATCTGCTGCTTTCACAGGTGCATCAGCAAGGAGCTGGGTCAGAAATGGAGCAAATGGAGGCCGGCGCCATGGCTCACTTGGCTAATCCTCCACCTGCGGCGTCGGCACACCGGGTTCTAGTCCCGGTTGCCCCTTTTCCAGGCCAGCTCTCTGCTGTGGCCCGGGAGTGCAGTGGAGGATGGCCCAAGTGCTTGGGCCCTGCACCCCATGGGAGACCAGGAGAAGCACCTGGCTCCCGGCTTCAGATCAGCGTGGTGCACCGGCCATGGCAGCCATTGGAGGGTGAACCAACGGCAAAGGAAGACCTTTCTCTCTGTCTCTCTCTCTCACTGTCCACTCTGTCAAAAAAAAAAAAAAAAAGAAAGAAAGAAAGAAAGAAAAGAAAAGAAAAGAAAAGAAAAGAAAAGAAAGAAAAGAAAAAATAAATGGAGCAACTGGGATTCGAATCAGCGCCATGTGGGATGTTAGCATCACAGACAGTGGCTTAACCAGTGAAACCTCCGAGCCGTCCCCCTCTCATTTTCTTAATTCAAGAGAGAGAGAAAAAGCAAGAACGTCCATTCACTGGTTCACTCCTTCACTCCCCAAATGCCCACGAGAGCCAGGCCTAGACTAGGTCAAAGAGTCAGGAACCCAATCCAGGCCTCCGCATAGGTGGCAGGGACCAAGTACTTGAGCCATCACCGCTGCCTTCCAAGGTCTGTATTAGCAGGAAGCTGGAGCCAGGAGCCAGGCGCTCCGATGGGAGACGCAGGAACCCTGACTGGTGTCTTAACTGCTATGCCCACACCCACGCTCGGCGAGCTTTTTCATCCCACGGGGGAATGCATGCAATCCGGGGTAAGCAGAGAACGAAGGCCTGTGTGTGCCTAGGAAGCAACCCACTTCAACCTCCGCGACTGAGCTCTGGGCTGGTTCTCACTCTCGCCCCCATCTTCTCCGGGGTTTATTACAGTCAGCGAGCGCCGTGTCTAATGTCAGAGAAGCCTATTGTTTTTCAAGGCGGCAGCGCCAGGCTCAGCACTGCAGACTTCTCAGGACATAATCGCTTGGCCGCACAGTAGGCTGGAAGTGACGCGGGTCAGGACAAAGGCGTTTCTGGGTGGGATCTTCCCCCGCTGTTTCCGCCTGCAGGAGGAAAAGTGCCGTCTGCTGGGCTTCCTGCCTGCCTTCACAGGCTGCAGCGCCCACTCCACCCAGGCCAGCCTGCCCCCCGCACACCCGAGGCCCCCACAGCAACAACACGAACCGTGCCAGTGAACAGTCCTGTCCTCATCAGCCCTGAGAGTCGACATTTTTCCAAGAACAATCCCAGCCTTTTCTGGAGTGGCAATGCCATCAGTCCATCCAACTGCCCATTCGTTGAGTCAGGAACTCTCCCAGCACCCGCGCTGTGAAGTCTGCCACCAGCAGAGGCCGCGTGCCCTTCTGCGTTGAGCCGCGCTCAGCCTGGGAGCCCAGCCTCCCGCTCCCTGTGCGCCGGCCCCAGGGGAATAGAGGCCAGGAGCAAGGCCCGCGGAGGGCGCCCCATCGCACGGTGCAGAGGTGCAGGAGATGGGAGGGAAGGTGGGTGCCCGTCCAGCTCTCCCACGTCACTTCCTTCCGTCTGTCCGGAGGAGATCACTCTCACTGCACGTCTGCTCGGGTCTACTTGGCGCTGGCTCCCAGGCCAAACCATTTTGCCGACAAAAAACCAGACCTTTGCTTCACACTCCCTGTTCCATCCGCCTGGGCCTCACTTCCTCGACCCTGACACAGTAGCAGCTGGAACACCTGCCCCTCAGAGAAGTGCTTCCAGGCAAGCGTGGGCACCTGTGGGGCCAGCACCGTGGCGCATGGGTTAATCCTCTGCCTTAGGCACTGGCATCCCAGAAGGGTGCCGGTTCAAGTCTTGGCTGCTCCACTTCCAATCCAGCTCTCTGCCATGGCCTGGGAAAGTGGTGGAAGATGACCCAAGTCCTTGGGCCCCGCACCTGCATGTGAGACCCGGAAGAAGCTCCTGGCTCCTGGTTTCGGATTGGCGCGGCTCCGGCTGTTGCAGCCATTTGGCTGCCTGGTGATACCTCTTTCCAGAATAAAACAAGCAGCCTGTAAGGGAAGTTCAGTGCCAGCCAGTGTTTACCAAGCCTGTACCACGTGCCAGACATTCTGCTGAGCTCCATGTAGACACTGGGTCATGACAGTCCTACCACGGCTGCACTGTCAGAATTCACACTCGACCATCCCCTTACCCCTACCTCACACACCTCCACCTACACCCTGCTTGTGTTTGGGTCTCCCATGCAGGTGCAGGGGCCCAAGCACTTGGGCCATCTTCTGCTGCTTTCCCAGGTGCATTAGCAGGGAGCTGGGACTAGAACCAGCGCCCACATGGGATACTGGCGCTGCAGATGGTGGCTTTGCCCGCTACACCGCTGCCCCCCCGCTTTTAAAGACCAGGTGTCAGAACCTGGTGAGCATCCCACCCAGTCCTCCCCCCGGCTCACCCTCTTCCTCCTTTCCTCCCTCCCTGTCCCGTGGCCATTTTTGACCCTTCCTGCATTCCTATCCAAAAACGTCCAGTTCACACGTCTTCCCCGACTCCACTCCAATCCACACCGCCAGCTCCTGTCCCCCGTCTGCCATGTCCCAGTGAGGAGCCTTCAGCTGTGCGTCAGTGATACTACGGTGAGAGACCCCGCGCGCTCAGCCTGTGGGGAGGGATGTTGGCACGTACGTCCACTGCATCAGACGCTGGCTGGCCCAGCCCCCTGAAAGCGGCTAGGAAGAGCTGCTAACTCCTCACTGAGCTCACAAACGAGACCGGCCGGTTAAATCCAGCTTCCCTGGCTCCAAGTCCTGCTCTGTCCCCGCTGCCTGTATTTTTAGAGCTGATGCCTCGGGGCGTGGATGATGGACAGCCACCACGGCTCCCAACACATTCCAGATCTCAGGCACAGGAAGTCAGTGAGGACCCAGGAGACTTCGGGGAACCAGGAAGAACTGTAGTCCTTAAAAAATGTCCCAGGGATGGGGCTGGCGCTGTGGCGTGGAGGGTGAAGCCACCACCTGCAGTGCCGGCATCCACTTCTGATCCAGCTCCCTGCTAATGCACCTGGGAAAGCAGGAGAAGATGGCCCAAGTCCTCGGGCTCCTGCACCCATGTGGGAGACCTGCAAGAAGCTCCTGGCTTCGGATCAGTACAGCACCAGCCATTGAGGCCATTTGGAGAGTGAACCAGCAGATGGAAGACCTCTCTCTCTCTCTCTCTCTGTGCCTCTGCCTCTCTGGAACTCTGCCTTTCAAATAAATAAAATAAATAAAAAAGAAAGTCAACCGTTAATACAACTGTTGATCTTTTTATATATCTATAAAAAAAAAACAAAAGTCCCAGGGGCTGGCAGTTAGCCTAGTGGTTAGGACACAGCACCTCACACTGGAGTGCCAGGGCAGTCTCGGCTCCGGCTCCGGCTTCCTGCCACAGACCTTGGGAGGCAGCAGTGATGGCTCAAGTGACTGACCTCTGCCACCACGAGGGAGGCCCAGACCAAGTCCCCAGCCCCCAGCTCCAGCCTGGCTCAGTACCGGCCGCTGTGGGCATTTGCAGAGTCAATCTACGGATGAGAACTTGCTTATTCCTCTCTCTCTCAAATAAAAATTAAGGGGAACAAAGGTTCCAGCCCAGTGGAGCTGAAGAGGCCGTTACACCAGCGGGCTCCAGAGGCCTGGCCTGGGTCACGCCGGGACTTCAGGACCAGAGTGGCTGGAGGGGAGCCAGGTACCGGGGAAGCAAGGAGAGGAAGGCGCATCTTCTGGGAGGAATTAGGGGGTGTGAACGACGGAGGGGAACAGGGGACGACCCCCCACGCCACACCGGGCGGGGTGTGCCAGTTCCTTTTTAGAAAGTCCAAGGGTTCCCTGGTGACCATACCAGGCTCCAGCTGAAGCCCCTCAGCCAGGCCCGGAGGGGCCCTCACAGCCTGAGCCCACCAAGGCCACCCTGAGCAGCGAGGGTCTCAGGCCTCCACGTCTGCCCGGGGTTCCCTCTACCTACGATGCCCTCTTCTTCCTCCACAGGCCCAGCACCCCTACTGGAGCGGGGACGAGCGTGAGCTCCAGGGTCAGTCCAGCCAGCTCAAGGCCCCAGTCCACCGCCTCCCCAGTGAGTCCGACCTCGCTGGGATGAAACACGGCGATTCATGGAAGCACTTTGAACTGTGCCTGGCACACAGTAAGTGCTCAATAAATGAGCTGTTGTTCCTATTGTCCCCCGCACCCCTTCAGGGCCCTCTGTCTCCACCACAAATATAGCACTGTCTCGCACCTACTTGTTATACACTGGACTCGGCAGCCAACCACAGCCTCTGGAGGGCGTGACCCAGGCCTCTGGCCTCCCTTCCCCGAGGCCCAGGCCGTGCAGGGCCGGCCATGGCATTCAGTCCGTGTTTACGGCCCAAGGTCCTGGGGCAGAGGCCCTCCCGGGGCCCAGCTGCAGCCTCGGAGACGCACACAGCAAATCCCCAGTCTCATTCAAGGGCTGCACTCTGCCTCGCCAAGGCCGTTTCCACTCCAGGGAACGCACAGAAAGAAATGAGCACAGCGGGGACTGGAAATAGCGCTGAGCCCCTCTCGGGGAGAGCGCTGGGCGGGCCGAGCCAGACCCAAAGTCGGAGTGGGAGGAACCGGCTTCCGAACCGCCGAGAATGTGGTGAACGAGGGCAAGTGGTCACTCACGCGTTCCGCCTGCCGGGATCACCCAGGGAGCTCCTTGCATAACCCACCAGCACCGTGGGAGCCACTCAGCACACGGTCAGACGCCGCGTGACGGCACAGCCGTGCCCCAGAGTGCCCACAGCGTGGGGGTCAGCCAGAGCGCCCCTCGGGGCCTCGTCTGTGTGCACCTCCCGACCTCTGTGCCCCTGGCGTGGGGCACACAGCACGCAGTGGACGCTCAGTAAGTTACGAGGCAACGAGACCTGGCAGCCAGAGCCAGGGCCCGCTTCAAGGGCCACTCCGTCCAGGCCAGACCCGTCACCCGTCTCCGCAGGGCCTCGGTTTCCCTCTTGCACAAACCAGAGGATTGGCTAGGAGAATGTACGTGGAAGGCACAGGAGCCCGGGCAGACGTCAGCTACCCTCCAGGGCCCAGGTCACCCGTGCTGAGCGCTGGAGTCCTCCATGCTGGCCACACCTCCCTCCTGCCCCGCGGCTACTCCTCTCACATCACCGTGACCACCTGCGGTCGCCCCACCACCACCTGACCAGCTTCTCCGTGCTGGGCGTCATCCCGTGTTTGTGTCCAACAGAAGGAGGCCTGGCCCTCAGCTCCGGCCCTGACTCCCATTCCGATGTGCACGGCCAGGGCCCCCCCATGCTCGCTGAAGGGACGCACGGACAGTCACCTGTCAAGGAAGTGGCACCTCTGAGACCTGAGACCGCGCCTGCTCCCGGCAGGTGCAGCCGAGCTGAGTGCCCGCGCGGCCTCCAGGGCACAGATTGCTGCGTCTCGCTTACACAAAGCACCCGTCGTCGGATAAATAATGCAGGGCTCTCACCTCGCGCACAGGTACACCGCGCGCAAACACCTGCGCTCTCCTGGGAGGGAGGGGCGCGGTGAACTCTGGCCTCGCACAACCCCCCAGAGGGGACGGGCCCCACCGCCTCGCCACGGCCTGCAGCCACCTAGCACCCCCCAGCACACGCAGTCCTAAGGGGAACCCATCAAGGTGCCCAGGCTGCGCCCGCCAGGAAACGCACAACTCACCGGGGGAGACCCACGCCTAGAACCAGCCTCTGCGGGCCCCCAGGAGGCAGAAGCCCTTGGGGCGCCAGCTTCCCGTCGGCCCCCTCCCTCCCAACGCGCTGACCGGTGCGCACCCTCCATCCAGCAGCCCCCAAGGCCTCTCCCGGCCATCCGCGGCCCCACGCACCTGGGCGCACGCAAGCCCACCTGCAAGGCGCCGGTCGCCCCGGCCACTCCCACGGGCCAGTCCCATCACCCTCCGGGCGCGGGCCTGCCACGCTGGCGTGCGGGGCAGCGGGCACACCCACGGGGCGACCCCTGAGGGACCCCAGGCCGCGCCGGCCGCCTCCGTGTCCTCCCCGCCCGGGGACCCACGGCCGCCGCGCGCCGCAAGGCGCCCCCCGCGCGGGCCTCTCCAGCAGCCGCCCCTCTCCCCCGGGCGTCCGCGGCCGCTCCCCCACCCCCCGCTCCGCGCCTCGGGGCGAAGCCGCGGGGCCGGGTACCTCAGGAGCCCATGGCGGCGGCGGAGGTGCGCGGCGGCGGGCTCTGCGGGCGGGCGGGCGGCGCCGCAGCCCCGGACTCTCGGCCGCCGCCGGCTCGTCCCGGGCCCAGCGGAGTGCGGCCGCCGCGCGCCTGCGCACTGGACGCGCCGCCGGGGAGGGCGGGGCGGCGAGCGCGCGGCTGAGATCACCCGCCGGGCCTTAAAGGGGCCGCGCCGCGAACGCCGCGGCGGGCGGGCGGATTCCCCGGCCCCAGCCCCAGCCGCGGCAGAGCCGCCCGGGGTGCGGGGACGAGCCGTGAGCGCCAAGCTCCGCCCCTGGCTCGCGCTGGCCGGCAGCTGCTTCGCTTCTCTTCCCCCTAATTTCCTCCCCTGGAGCCTCTCGAGGGCGAAACAAGACACGGTGGGCATTTGCCGAGTGAAGGGCGCGTGTGCAGCTGTGGGATGAAGGCGGAGTGAGGGCCGCGTGCGGTGGGCGACACGCACCTGCGGGCGGGACAGAGTCCCCACCCCCACCCCGCGCCCCAGCCGGGCCTCGCTGCCCGCCCCGCGGCAGGCGGCCTAACCGGCGGAATTCCTCGGGGATTATCCAGGCCTAGCCTGCGGACCCGTCCACGAACCCCGCCCACGTCGGGTGAAGTCTGTGGGTTACTGAGCCCACCCACCTGCACGGCTTCCCCCTGGGCTGTGGTCGCCCGGAGGCTGCCGCATCCTGCCTTCCAGTCACCTCCCACCCGCCTCCTGCCGGCTGCCCGCTGGTCCACCTGCAAGCATCCCTGGAGGCTGCCCTCTTCCGCTGCCCTCTGACCCCTTGCTGTTCTTGGAGCCAGCCCAGCACACTCAGCCACAGGGCCTTTGCACTGGCTGTCCCCGCTGCTGCTCCACTGTCCCCCGAGGTGGCCCCTCCCTCCTCTTCCTCGGGCATTTGCTGGAATGTGCCCAACTCAGCCAGGCGTGCACTGACCGCCCTGGCAAAACTGCCAGACCCCTCACATGCATCCACAGCCCCCCCCCCCCGGATAAACCTATCCTTTAATTCCATTTGCCAAGATCTGTGTGACGCATTCTCAGATCTTTCCCGTTCACACCGTGTAGCTTGCCTGGCTTCCTGGCTCCCTCCAGTAGAGCACAGGTCCTCAGAAGACGTGGATGTGTGTCCTTTCTGTTTTCTGATCCCAGCACGAGTACAGGGGCAAGCCCCGGCAGGTAGGAAGTCCCTGGGGCTGTCCAGCAAGGAACAACGTTTATCTTTGCTTCCCAGTTTATGACTTCCTAGCCTGGCCATCCACCTGAGCGCTGCGGGCCTGGGGCCAGGTCATGGCCTCTGTCATCGCCCTTCCTGCGACGCTCAGCTGCACCGTTGTCTCACAGGCCAGAGCCAGTCTGGCTCTCAGTGTCCCCCACAAGTTCCCGTCCTCGTCCCTGCCCCACAAAGGCGCTCTGAGTTCTCAGCTTACAGAGGCCCCGGGCTGGCTGGGGTGGAGGCAGCTGGCGCGTATTTTTAGGTTGGGGTTGCCAGAAAGGGGGCGCAGGAAGTCACCCTGCCCGAGAGCCGTGGCAGCTCGGGCTGTGGCACCGGGGGGCCCTCGGCGGTGCTCCCTGCTGGAGGTCAGAGCCTCCTTCAAAGCCTTTTCAAAATGGGATAAACAAACGCCCACTCTGTTTCTCCTCTGAATCCGTGCGTGGCCCATCCGTGGCTTTGAGCTTCAAAGACCCCTCTGGCGGGGCCAGTGCTGCAGTGTAGCAGGCAAAGCCGCTGCCTGCAGTCCCGGCTGCTCCACTTCCCATCCAGCTCTCTGCTGTGGCCTGGGAAAGCAGGGGAAGATGGCCAGTCCTTGGGCCCCTGCACGCGAGTGGGAGACCTGGAAGAAGCTTCTGGCTCCTGGCTTCAGAGCGACACAGCTCCAGCTGTTGCAGTCAACTGGGGAGTGAACCAGTGGATGGAAGACCTCTCTCTCTCTCTCTCTCTCTCTCTCTCTCTCTCTCTCTGCCTCTTCTCTTTGCAACACTGACAACTGTGCCAGCTCCCTCCACTCTGGAGCTGCTGCACAGGCCCCCATAATGATGGTTGCCATCCCCAACACACTGGCCTCATCTACACCCCAGCCCCCGCCAATGAAGGAGACACGTCCCACCCCACCTCTCGCCCCAGCTCGGCTTCCCAGCAAACCCCCAGCTCTCCCACGATCCTAAACCCCTTTCTGTTATTTTACTTATCGGAGAGACAGAGAGAGCTCACCCACCCTCTGGTTCACGCCCCAAAGGCCAGGAGCCGAAACGACATCCGGGTCTCTGGTGTGGGTGGCAGGGACCCAACTGCTCGATTCGTCTGCTGCCTCCCAGAGTCTGCATTAGCAGGACGACAGAATGGGGAGTCAGGCCAGAGCCCAGACTCAAACCCAGGCCCTCTGATGTGCGATGCGGTGTCTCTGTGGAAGGCAGAGAGAGAGAGAGGAAGAGGTCTTCCATCTGCTGGCTCACTCCTCAGACGCCCACCGGAGCCAAAGCATGACCAGGCCAAAGCCAGGAGCCCGGAACTTCCATGCAGGCGCCCCACGTGGTGGCAGAGCACGAGCATGCAGGACATCCTCCGTTGCCTTAGAGGTGCAGTGGCAGAGACCTGGATCAGACACAGAGCAACCGGGGCTCCAGCCAGCACTCCCACTGGGACGCCAGCGTCGTAAGTGGCAGCTTAGCCTGCTGGACCACAGCTCTGCGATGCAGGGATCTTAACCTGTAGGCCACGCTCCGATTCTGCTTTAATTAGTTTCACCCTAATAAAAGTTTGGGAATAATCTGCAAGTCACTAGAAAATGGTTCAGTAAAGTATGGTAGATCCACACCATGCAACGTTACGTAGCTATTACAATAACATTTTGTGAGACCAGCGTCGTGGTGTAGTGGGTAAAGCCATCACCTGCAGCACCAGGATCCCGTTTGGGCGCTGGTTCATTTCCCGGCTGCTCCACTTCCAATCCAGCTCCCTGCTGATGTGCCTGGGCTAATGTGTATTTGGGCCACTGCACCCATGTGGGAGACTCAGAAGTTCCTGGCTTCTGGCTTCGGCCTGGCCCAGTCTTGGCTGTTGCGGCCATTTGGGGAGTGAACCAGCAGATTGGAAGATCTCACTTTTTCTCTGTCTGTGTAACTCTGACTTTCAAATAAATAAATAAATATTTAGGAAAAAAATAGCCTCTGGGGCTGGCACTGTGGCATAGTGGTTAAAGCTGCCGTCTGCAGTGCCAGCATCCCATAAGGGTGCTGGTTCGAGTCTCAACTGCTCCACTTCCGATCCGGCTCTCTGCTGGCCTGGGGAAGGAGCAGAAGATGATCCAAGTCCTTGGGCCCCTGTACCCACGTGGGAGACCTGGAAGAAGCTCCTGGCTCCTGGCTTCAGATTGGCCCAGCTCTAGCCATTGTGGCCATTTGGCGAGTGAACCAGCAGATGGAAGATCTCTCTCTCTCTCTCTCTCTCTCTCTCTCTCTCTCTCTCTGCCTCTTCCTCTCTGTAACTCTGCATTTCAAATAAATAAATGAATCTTTAAAAAAAAAAGAACCTCTTTGTGTGCTCCTGATCATGTCCATGAAGGGAATGATTAGATATAATACTGCGTGAAAAAGACAATATTTTTGTATGACAGCTTGTTCTAAACTCTGTAAAAAAAAAAAAAAAAAGGTTGGAAGGAAATATAACAAAGTGTTACTGAACAGGATCCTCCTAAGAGGCAGGGTTGCAAACATAGGCCATCGTCTTTTTAATATTCTCTATACTTTCTAAATTTTATCTGCAAGATTTTCAAACTTAGAAATAGAAGTTGTGGCTGGCTTTGTGGTGCGGAGGGCGAAGCTGCCACTTGGAACACAGAGTCTCTTATCTGAGTGATGGTTCAAGTCCCAGCTGCTCTGCTCCCAATCCAGCTCCCTGCTAACAGCCGGGAAAGTAACAGAAGACGGCCCAGGGGCTTGGGCCTGGGAGACCTGGAGGAGGCTCCTGGCTCCGGGCTTTGGCCTCCACAGGCTACTGCTCCACCAGTGCCAGCTGCAGAGGGGAGTGTGGCTCAGTCAGCACCCACTGCTCCACTGATGCCAGCTGCAGAGGGGAGCGTGGCTCAGTCAGCACCCTCTGCTCCACTGATGCCAGCTGCAGAGGGGAGCATGGCTCAGTCAGCACCCTCTGCTCTGCTGATGCCAGCTGCAGAGGGGAGCATGGCTCAGTCAACACCCTCTGCTCCACTGATGCCAGCTGCAGAGGGGAGCGTGGATGTGCTGGCCATGCCCCAGAGGTTGCTGAGCCGTGGCAGTTCCGTGTCTGGGGAGGCAGAAAGGAGCCTACATTTGTCCCCTCGTCACCCTTCCCTCTGCCCTAAATCCACAGGCACTGTATGGTGGGGGAAGTGGGGGAAAGAGCAGAGGCCTCCGGCATGCAGCTGCCCAGAGCCCACAGCACTCTGGACTCACTGCCTGCAGCCCCTCTGTCCATCTGTCCCCAAGGATGCCCAGGGCGCCACTGCCTCCCGAGTGATGTGAGCCCAGGTGTGTGGCTTTGCCCCCTGAGCCTCAGTTTCCCCATCGATCAGGGAGTGCAGCGCGAGAGGGACCATAGCAGTAGGAGGTCTGGATGACAGGGCTGGGTTGCCACTGTCTGCAGACACAAAGGGCGTGAGTTAGACCCCGTGGTTGCAGCCCACCAGACCCAGTTCAAACTAAGCTGAAGGAGGAGGCTCTGGGCTTACTTAGTTGGGAAGCCCCAGGCTGAGATGGATTTGAGGTCACACTGGAATCTATTTCCCTCCATGTGGGAGGGTGTTGGCCTCAATCCCATGTGGCTCCCCGCCCCCCCATGGCAAAACACGGGGCCTCTTTCCAGAGAATTCCAAAGTGTGTCCCAGGATCGCTTCTGATTGGTTCAGCCTGAATGGTGTTCCCTTCTCTGAGCCAATCATGACAGTCAGGAAATGCAGCGCATCAGTTAGCCAGGCCTGGGTCACAGCCCAGACCCTGAGCCAGTCTGGGGTGGTGAGAAGGAGGGAGGAGTCCGGAAAAGGAAAAATGGGGCGTCGCCACCAGAACAGGGAAAGAACTGCCTGGGGGGGACCTCAGCTGTGGTGCAGCTCCCGGGGTCCCCAGAAAGGCAGGGTAGGGATAGGTGTGACCTCGCGTGGGGCAGGGATGGGGGGAGCCAGGACAGGGCCGTCAGGTGAGGCGGCTCCTGGGAGACCTTGGGTCTATGTAGTCTCCAAACCACCGGCTCAAATCCCAGCTCCACCCCGACAAGCCAGGAGAGCTTGGCGAGGCTGCCCACCCGGGCCAGTGAGGTCTCTACATCTGCAAAGTGGAGATTATAACGGCACTGACATGGGGATTAAATGAGATAACTCACGGAAGGGCTGGGCCATGTTAGCACTCAGCACGGTATCCTTTCCAGTCCGATAATCAGCAAAGAAAGAGGCCCGCTGGGATGCCAGCACCATAGGTGATGGCTTAGCCCACGCGCCACAGTGCCAGCCCCCGGCTCCCGGCCTGGACCTGGCCCAGCTCTGGCTGTTGTGGGCATTTAGGGAGTGAATCAGCAGACAGGAACTCTCTCTCTCTCTCTCTCTCTCTGTGTGTGTGTGTGTGTGTGTGTGTGTGTGTGTGTCTTTCTGATAAACAATGAATGAATGAACAAGCAATTTTAAAATTGAGAAAGAATAAAATATTCAACAGAGCAGTACATATTGGTTGCCTCGTTTACTACAAATACAAGAGGGCTTTAAAAATTCGTGGGAATGGGATTAAAAGATCGCAGGTGTCTTCCACGATCTTGTATTTGTGTGTGTGCATTCATGCATATGTGTGACTTTAAATGCGGAGGAACTTTCTGGGAGCCGGGAGAACGCGTGTATACACACACGAGGGCACACGGCTGAGGCCTTGCCATCACTGTGTTCTCAGAACTGGACACGTGGGGGCTGCAGCTGTGTCCTCTTCTCCATCATCTTCAGCACTTTTTTTTTTTTTTTTACTGAGCATCTACTACGTGGAAGGCCGTGGACCCAGCTCTCCATTATCTCAGCAAACCGCCATGACTGCCACCTGGCAGATGCAGAAATCGAGGCACGGGGAGGCAGCGCTGCTCTGGCCAAGGTCACATCAGTGCGGTCTGGCACGTGGCCAGTCCTTGTGGTGGTTTGTTGAGTGAACCCAGGACCCAGCCGCGCCCCCACCCGTAGGAATCAGCCAACGAGAGAGAATGCTTCCACGTCACACAGCCCTTTCTGAGTACAGCATTCCTGGGGGGACGCCATCTGGGGCGTGCCTCTGAGCAAGTCGGGGTGTGGCTGGTGGCTGACAGGCTGGAGACACCAGAGAGAAGGCGCCTGTCCAGCTGCACACACACCTGTGCGGGCAGCATCGGCGAGTCCAGCCCAGCCAGCCCACACAAACCAACAGGCCCGGGGGAGGGTCTTCTGTCTGTTTCCGAGTCTTTAGAAAACCCCAGGCTGGAGGCAAAGGTCCCAGAACACTGCTGTGGGGAGCCAGGGAGGCTGGGTCCCGGGTTGTTCTCAGGGAGGATTTTGTGTGGAGTTGGGGTGAGGAGGAATCAGGAGCCCTGGGTACCCCCGCCCCAGAGCCAGCCGCGGTGACTCATCAGGCCGCCTGCCCCTCCTGGGTAAACCTGGACCTGAGGGTTTCAAAGGCGCCATCCGTAATCACAGGTGCTTTGAAGATGCTGGGATGAAAGGGCTCGGGAGCCCTAATTACCCAGGTAGCCATTCTCCCAGGGACCCGGCGGAGCCCAGGCTGCCCTGTGCAGGCATCCATGGCTCCCGGGAGTCCCCAGGGGGCTGCCCTCCCATCCCAGTGACCTCCCCCTGCAGCTTCCTGAACCTGGGCTACAGGATGTGGCCACACATGGGATGGCTGGGAGGACACTGCGGTGCTGGGCGTGCTCAGGTTGGGGTGGAGGGCAGAGGATGAGGAGGAGAGAGCAAGGGGGCTCGGTATCCCCACAGCAACGACCGTGCTGCCCCAGACCCCTTCTCCCTCCCTAGCCCACAGGGAGGCAGCGGAACAGGCTCAGGAGGGAGGGGGACACCCCAAGCAGAGTCTGCAGGTCCTGGACTGGGCGACCTGGGGTTGGGGCTTGGAGCTCGGGGTGCACCTGCTGCTTTGAATGACTGATATATTCCTCTGGGTGCCTCTGCTGTGGGTTCTGGGAGGGGGACTGGGGGCTCAGCACCCTCAGCTGTCGCGACGGCCATCTCTGTTTCTGAAGTGTGGTGCGGATGGAGGTGGGCAGAGGGGAGAGAGAGAGAACTGTAGGGAAAGCCTCTCTCCCTGAACGGCGGGAGGCACACCTGTTGGAGCCGGCATCAGGGTCTGCCTGATCACCACCACCCCCAAATTAATTAATTTTTTAAAATATGTATTAAAAGATTTATTTTTATTTGAAAGTCAGAGCTACAGAGAGAGGGAAAGACAGAGAGAGACAGACAGACAGAGAGAGAATCTTCCATCCACTGGTTCACTCCCCAGATGGCAGCAATGGCTAGGGCTGGGCCGGACGAAAACCAGGAGCCTGGAGCTTCATCCGGGTCTCCCACACGGGTGCAGGGGCCCAAGCACTTGGACCATCTTCCACTGCTTTCCCAGGCCACAGCAGAGAGCTGGATTGGAAAAGGAGCAGCCGGGACTAGAACCACCCGCCGTATGGGATGGCGGCGTCACAAGTGGAGGCTTTGCTCACAACGCAGTGCCAGCCCCTAAAAAACTTTAATAAAGGAGCTTGGGGAGAAGTGGACAGCTGGGACTTTGCCAGCTTCACCCGTTTCACCGCCATGTTGGTTTCTGCACACTGACCATGCCCCAGCTCATGTCCGGCCTCCTCCAAGCCCCACCCTTTCCTGATGCCCCTCCCCTCTCACTGGCCTCCTCTCCCCACCTGCTTTCCCTCGGTGATGCTCCTGGGCTCCAGCAGGTAGGCCCAGGCCCCTTCTGCCTGCTAGGAACCGACTTATTCTGGAGGGGCTCTGTCACCCTTGCCACCGGGGCTGCGGCCACGGCTCCCTAATCCTTCTCCCTGCCTCCCCTCCGGCCTCTCCCACCTTCCTCCCCGCTCCCACCACACTCAGTTCCTCAAGTTAACACCCGTGAGGTCCTCTCCTGGCTCAGGGGTTCACACCGGGGCGCAGGTGCGGGCACTGAAGTGCTCAGGCCGAGAGGGAACGAGAGCTCTGCACGGGGCAGCTGCTCCCGTGGCACAGGGGAGGAACCTCGGGCTGGAGGAGGACGAGCTGCGTGCAGGTGGGGAGTGGGAGAGCCATCTGCACTGCCTCCGCCTGCTGCAGCCTCCCCCCCTGCATGGCTTCCCTCCTCCTCCCCAGATACTCCAAGCCAGTTCCTACCTGTGGCCTTGCACAGGCTGTTCACACTGCTGGGAAGAACTCCCTCTGCCCACCCCATCACATTTCCAGTCTCAGGTCCAGCGTCTTTGACACACCTTCCCTGAAGACAACAGACACCTGCTGCCTCCCCACCCCGCCCGCCGCCTTGGTCCCTCGCTCACACTGGGCACCTCACCGGATCCTGGAATGGGATGCGTCATGAGCTAGGCTGCAAGTCTCACACCTCAGGTTGGAAATGTGTGGCTACCCTTGCGCAGTAACTGGGTACGGTGAGGGCTAAGAGCATGAGCTGTGCCACAGTGGGTAACCTGCAGTGCCAACATCCCCTGTGGGTGTTGGTTCAGTACTGACTGCTCCACTTCTGATCCAGCTTCCTGCTAATGGCCTGAGAAACAGTGGAAGATGGCCCAAGCGCTTGGGCCCCTGCACCTGCGTGGGAGACCAGGCAGAAGCTCCTGGCTCCCGGCTTCACATCAGCACAGCTCCGGCTGTTGCGGCCATCTGGGGAGTGAACCATCGGATGGAAGACCTCTCTCTACGCCTTTGCCTAAATAAAACCAGTCAGCAGGGGGCGTGCTGGCCCCTGTGGCTGGGGGCTGTTTGGTGCACTTCCTAACCTGTGCCGGGACGCCTCCTTGTCAGCCCCTGCGCCCTCCCTTGCACAAGGAGCACGGGAAGAATAAGCCAGAGACCAGGGCAGGCGTGGAGGGGCAGGGGCAGCGAGGCTCTGCTGAGAGCTTTCGCCCAGCTTGGCTTGGATCTGTGGAAACATCTTATACAACGGATCGGCCAGAAAGGGATGAAACAGCCACACAGTGTAAAGATCCTTTCCAGTTCCCCCTGAGACTGATTTATTTATGTGAAAGGCAAAATGAGGGGGGGGGGGAGGCAGGGAGGGAGAGAGAGAAACAGATGTTTCCATCTGCTGGTTCACCCCCCAAATGCCTAGAATGACAGGGCTGAACCAGGCTGAAGCCAGGAGCCTGGGATTGCACCTGGATCTCCCAAGTGGGTAGAAGGACTCACTACGGGCCACCACCCACTGCCTTCCCAGGCGCGTTAGCAGGGAGCCGGATCAGAATCGGAGCAGCCAGGACTCAACCTGGTGGCCACATGGGATGCCAGCGAGGCAGGCAGCAGCTTCACCCTCCTACGCCACAAGGCCACCCCTCTTAAAGATTTCTTTACTAGTGAGATTTATTCTTTTTTTTTTTTTTTTTTTTGACAGGCAGAGTGAATAGTGAGAGAAAGAGAGAAAGGTCTTCCTTTTCTGTTGGTTCACCCCCCAGTGGCCGCTGCAGCCGGCACACCGCACTGATCCGATGGCAGGAGCCAGGTGCTTCTCCTGGTCTCCCATGGGGTGCAGGGCCCAAGGACCTGGGCCATCCTCCACTGCACTCCCCGGTCATAGCAGAGAGCTGGCCTGGGAGAGGGGTAACCGGGACAGAATCCGGCGCCACGACTGGGACTAGAACCTGGTGTGCCGGTGCCGCAGGAGGAGGATTAGCCACAACTACCAAAAAAAAAAAAAGTGTTTATTCCATAGGCTCCTCTTCAGAAGTAATAGTAAAATGGTTACTTTGAAATAAAAACCGACATAATGTTAGTAGGAGCTACAGTTGTCACCATTGGGCATTTCAGAAAGTTTGTGGAAATAGAATTCAGTTCGTTTTTATGAAGTGAAAACTCAAACTCCTGCCTGGATTTTCCATAATGTGCGTTTCCCATGAACTCAGTGAGCACCCAGCCTGTGGAGGTGGAGATGAGCCCCTCCCATGTGCTCCAAGGCTCCACAGGGAGGGGGTCCTGGGGGAGGGGAGCGCCCTCCGCCCCTCGTCCAGCCAACACAGGGTCATTGCATCGGTGCCATCGCCCAGCCAGTGCAGTCTCCCTGCAGATCCAGAGCTGGGGCAACGCGCCTGGTCACCTGCAGGCCAGGGCCTGCCCCTGCCTGCACCTCACACATCAGGCCTCACCACGCACCAGGCTGTGGGTCACCAGGTCTCGGATGCCCACACAGGCAGGGCTCTGAGCCAAGCCCGAGGGGACGCTCCTGAGGCCCCCCCCAGCCCCAGGTGACCCCTCCCCCCGGGGCAGTCAGCGCTGGGCCCCGACTCCGGGATCCTCACTCTCAGGGAAAGATGGCCTGGGTTCCAGTCCTGGCTCTGCCACGCGAGCTGTGGCCTCGGGCATCTCACTGTACCTCCGGCTCCTGGAACTCCCAGGAGCACAGAGGGGCCTGACAACCCTGCTTCCCAAAGTGTGGCCCTCCTGAGTCAGGGTCCTCACTTCACGGAGACCCTCGGCTGAGCCCCTGGAGGGCTGGCCCAGGGCTGCGGGGGAGCCCACGCACAGAGGCAGACAAGGCTCCTGCGTGACTTGATCCTTTTCTACTTTATTACTTCAAAGTAACAACCACAATAAAGCTCAAAAAAGTCCAATATTTACACAGGAAAAAAGTACAAAATTCCCCCCAAAGTTCTTCAGTATTTTTTTTTTCAGTTTTTTAAATTACAAAGTAATAAAAAGCTTTGCTCCTTAATTAAAAAAAAAAAAAGGAAAACAGGGAAACAGAGGTAAATAAATTAGGAAATACACACACAGAGAAAAAACAAACAAAAAAATAAAAACAAAAACAGGTGTTAACCAGGAAGAATGCATAAATCCACGCCCAGCCTGACCCTGGCCCCTCCTCCGAAGGGCGGGGCCTCAGCTGGTTGTGGGGACCTAGTAGTCACCTATGACCCAGAGCCAGGGGCTTTGGGAAGGGGTCTCCGCAGACTCCGCCCTAAGACCAGGAGTGGAAGATGGGGCTGCACAGGCTGACGGGTGGAGTGGGGGCGGGGGTGGCCGGGACCCCTGTGCCCTCAGGGATGTGGAGGTCACGGCCCACCCCCATGTCCTTGTTAGGAGATGAGGACAGACGGGGCCTGGCAGGCGGCGCCAAGCACCTGGCCCTGGGGACAACAGGTCAAATCCATACACACTGGCACGCGGGGCCTCGGGCCACCTCCACCTGCGTGGGGCCTCGGAGAGGAAGCCGGGACCCAGGGCTCGCAGGGCGCTGGGAAAGCCCCCAGAATGTCTGGCCGCTCATCTCAGCGTCTCCGCTGTCCCGCGGGGCCGTGGTGGTGGCTGGGGCGGGGCTTGGCGGCTGGCTCTGTGGCCGCTGTCCCCGGGAGCACGGGCGGGCGATGCAAGGGGACAGGGGTCCTCGCTGCTGAGGGCGGCCCATCTTCTTGCAGTTGGCAAAAGTAATTAAAGAAACAAACTCCATCATCAGTTTTGTGCTGGGTTTTTTTTCCTTTTTGTTCTTTTGAGTGGTTTTTTCCTCCATCTTGTCTGTCGTTGCTTTTTAGAAGAAAATACAGTGAAGACACTAGAAGGGGCAGAGAGAAGACCGGCTAGGAGCCCGGCTGCCAAGCGCTGGCGCCCCCCCCCCCCCCGCCTGTCCCCACCTGTCCCTCTGTGGGGCGGGCCAGAGCTGAGGCCCAGCACAGCCCCAGCTCTCCCCGGCCTCCTGGGAGCTGCCGCAGAGGAGGCGCCTGCTTCAGGCTCAGGGAATGCCTGCAAGGCGAACCGCTCAGGCTGTCCTAGGCCTGCCTCCTGCACGCGGAGCTGACCCACCCCACCCCGCTGCCAGCACACCCTTGTGGAGCCCCCAGCGCAACGCCCCGACCACAGCCAGGCCTCGAGAGCAGCTGCTCTTGGCCTCGTGGCCTCCCACGGCAGGCAGGTGAGCTGACCTGTCTGGTACACTGGGCTGCAGCCCTGGGGCAGCTCAGGAGGGGGCCAAGGCTCAGTCTCTGCTAGAACCTTCCAGAATATGTGAAGGCAAGGAGGAACTGAGGACAGTGCATGGACACACTTTCCTAAAGCAATCGACCCGCGTGGGGCAAGCTCCCATGTTTTAAACTCGCTTGAGGTCTGCTGGTTTTAGGGGTGCCAGGCACCATTTGCCACCACCCCGTCTGCCACTCATGGTCTCCTGGGGGGCAGCGGGTGCTTCTAGAGCCAGATGGCCATGTCCGCAGCAGACACTCACCTAAGCAAACACTGGTCCGACGGCCGTCATCCTCACTTCCCGAGGTGGTCAAATGGCACGCTTGTCTTTGGGGGAGGGGGCAGAGAGATGGGGGCGTGAGAGCTGCTGGTAGCAGAGGCTTGGCACGTCTCTCCCCGCAGTGGAGCTCCGCCCCTAGCCCACCAGGCACCAAGCCAAGGGAGGGGTGTGTGATCCCAATGACCTGAAGTCGCCCCTACTCTGTAGACAAAGGGATCGCTCCCAGCCACAGCCAAGTGGTAGACAAGGAGGGGTTACCCCACCCCCCAGCTACCTGCCCCCTTCTCAGCTCTCCTAGTGTGGTGTGCTGGAGAACCCACTGCACGCACGCGGCGTGACCAGGACGCCGGGGCTCCCTGGCGAGCCCAGCTGTCCTCTCAGGCTCGATCTCCCTGTGCCGGACGCAGTGTCTGACTGCTCAGTGGGTTCAGTAGCCCCTGGAGGACTCAACAAGGCCAAGTCCAGCTCCACGAGGGGGTTTGCCCCACAGAGGACAGGGCAGCAGGCTGCACCCCTGCCTGCTCACCTGTGAGGCTGAAATCCGGGAGACCTCTTGCCGCCCAGTGAGGTCTGAAGACGAGACGTTGGCGGGCGCGCCCCTGTGCAGCCTCAGGCTCACCTTCCTCTCCCTGTCCACCCGCGAGATCGCTCTGGGAGAGGTATTGCCTGGAGGGCAGCAGGAGTGAGCCTCAGTGTGGGCACACGGCGGGGACCCCACCCCATCAGACCCAGCCTGCGCCCGTGGCCCGTTTACCAGCTTGCTGGATTCGAGAGGCTGGCGTGGAAGCCACAGGCTCGGCTGCACTGCGGAGCCGGTTGGCGGTGGCCCCCGTGGGTGGGCCAGGGGGCAGGGCCCGGGCAGCAGAGCCCCGCAGCTGCCCCATCCTCTCCTCGCGCTCGTGTTCTCGCCGCTCCCGGTCCACGTCCTCGGGGTTCCGGGCTGCACCCTGCAGGAATGCAAGACGAGATGCTGGTCAGCCCAGGGAGGCTACGGTGCTCTGGGCTCCGGCCCCCTCGCAGGACAGGGCAGCGGGCGCTGGCGAGCACATCTTAGGAACCGTCTGGTCCAATCGAATTCCCACAGAGCGCGAAACCACGACCGGAGAAGGCTGGAGATGACCCACGACCACAGCACAGGGAAATGACGCCACATGACCGCCCAGAGGTCAGCCCACCCTGGCCTCACGGGGCCCAGAGGCTGACACCCCCGGGGACGACCAAGCGCGACCCTTGGCTTTCCCAACCTGGGACGGCGAGCTGCCCTGGCCCCTGCGTGTCCCAAACGCCCTCAGCCCCTCAAAGATTCCAGAGCAGGGAAAGTGGTCAGAGACCCAATCAGCAGTCAGGCAAGAAGTGTCCCGCGGAGGGAGAGCACAGGCCCAGTGACAGAACCAGCTACAGGCAGGGCCAGGACTCGACCAGCTCTCCAGTGCCCGGTCGTCAGAAGGCTGTCCTCCCCCTGCCCCAAGACCTGGCAGGTGCTAGGAGGTCACAGCAGGAGGCGCGGGGACCCACACAGACAAGAAACTGGGGCGAGCTGCCCCACAGGGAAGAGGCCCCAAAGGCGAGGCACCATGGTGCAGAAGGGCCCTGAGCCCTCCAGCCACTGCCACCCCAGTGCAGGCGGAAGGGAGAAAGGCCGAGAGAGGAGCGTGTGGCCAGGCAGCGCCTGGCCGCATTACCTAGTTGGTCTTGGGGCCGTCCACAGGGAAGGGCAGGGGGCTGGCGCGGAGGGGGCCGCATCTGTGGAGAGAGCTGAGGGCTGAGTTGGGGGCCTGCTCACAGGCCATGGGATATGGGTTCCTGAAACCCAGTGTCTCCCAGGGACTGGTCAAGAAATGGGGTGGGGGTGGTTCTTATCTTTCAGGAGCCCACAGAGGTACAGCTGGGGTCAGAAGGACCCTTGAGTCCTAACGGGGAAGCCGGGTGGAGACCATGAGCCGTGGGGTAGATGTGGGGTCTCAGGTCGCCTGGCCCTGCCCTGCTCTGCTCTCGAGCCCAAAAGCACACAGCTCTGGTACCTGCCTTAGCAGAACACGCTATGGACAACTTCCCCGGAGTCTGGGGTCAGGGTTGGATGGGTCTCCTGGGACTACGAGGGCTCCGCCTCCTGACTTCTGGTCCTCGGTCCTCACCCTGGGCTCGCGGACAGTGGCTCAGCAGAAACACAGCTGCAGCACCCACTTATTAAACCCCCTGCGGCAGGGGCACGGCCACCCTGCAAGCCAGGTCCCAGCTCTTCCCCTGGTTGGGGAAACTGAGGCTCGGCGATCCACTCCGAGGTACACAGCCCCAGGGCCAGCAGATGAGTGGACGGCTGGAACCCCTGCCCTCTGCGACCCTCCGCCAGTGCCAGGTCCAGAGGCAAGAGAACCAAGTGACCCCTCAGGAAACACATGCCAGGGAGCTTTCTTGGCCTTTATTCGCCCGTAAGAACAGTCCACATCAAAGCCACACACGCTTCCCCCACTGCACGGCGTCCTCGGCTATGTCCGAATTCCGGGCTGTTGGGGCCTTGGTGCGCAGGGCCGCGGTGAGCTGGCAGTTCCCAGCTCCCGGGATCCAGGGAGTCACTGCCCTGACGCCGAGCTGGCTGTGGGATCCTTCCCACGGCAGAGGCTGCCGGGTGGGCGGTGAAGGCTTTCTGTGGGGAGAGGCCCGCCTTGGGGGGCGGGTGCAGGTCAGCACTGCGGGCTCCGGCCAGGGCCCCGGCGGGGCGGTCCGGCTCACCACGGTGGTGAGGACAGAGGCGCCCACTCCTCCAGTCCAACGGCCCCACGTCCAACTCAGGAATGGGGTCAGAGCGCCAGCACTGGGTGGGGAGGGCGTGCCTGGCCTGGCTCGGGAAGAGATCCTGGGGGCTGCAGGTCCCGGGAGAGGCTCTGCGAACGAGTCCGTAGCGCTTTCTGGCAAGACGGAGCACTCGTGCCTGCTCTGCTGGACGTGCTGCACTGGACAGCTCTGCGCTGCTGCGAGCTTGAAGCGGAGGGCGACTGAGGACTGCCTTTCCAACTGTGGCCAAGCACTTCATCAACGTAAACTACAGAGGCCCACGTAGCCCACGGCTGCCACAGGGTATGCAGAATCCGTCCTCAGAGCTGTGCCGAGTCCCAGGCCAAGCCTACCGCAACACCAGCCTTGGGAGCGACGTCCCAAAGGGTGGGTAAGAGCTGGCCCCACAGTGCGCCCAGCCCTCGGCCACACTCCAAGCTGTGGTCTGGGGTGAAGGCCTCCCACCCCCACCCCTGGAGAGGAGGGCAACAGAGGCCTCTCCCTGGGCTCCTCGGCCTGTGAGACCCCTGTCCCTGCTGACTTCTGTCCCCCTCCTGGGAAAACAGGTCCAGGCCACTTCCTGGGACCCAGAGAGAAGAGAGGCCCACGGGTCAGCACCAGCCTCGGCATCCAGAGAAAGGCCTTGGTCCTGCACATCTGAGCGAGCGGCCGTGAAAGGAGAGGCACACAGGCTGCAGCGTGGGAGTGTTTAATGAGTTCAGGTTCAGTACAGAAGTCGCCGACGGTCTGAGCCTGCTCTCGGTGTCGGCTCCCGACAGGCCCTCCTGGGCAGCAGCCATCCTTCCTGCTTCAGGCTCTGGCGTGGCCAGCGGGCAGCGGGTTCACTCCCAGAATCTGCGGCAGGGCGTCTTCTCCACGCCCTCTTCAGGGCTCGTCACCTCTCGGGAGCAGGTCACCCCCACCATCCCAAGGCCTGGTCCCGATGGGCTCAAGCACACCTGGCGATGTCAGAACTGAGGCCCCGGAGTCCAGACCATAGGCCAGTAGTTTTGGGGGGGCAGCTCTTCTACCTCTTCCACGAGCCTACCTGGGGGGCCTTGGGTGCCCAGAGGCGCCGGGCACCTGAAGGGACAGAGAGAGCACAGCTGAGGCTCAGCCTCTCGCGCTCAATGGTCAAGTGACAAATCTCGCAGGCCTCGAGGGTCCTTACCAGTACGTGGGTGAGTACGTGGGCCCGGCACAGGGACAGGGGCGGGGGCAGGGCGGTGCAACAGCTTCGCTGTCACGGGGCTGAGCCTGGCTCGAGGAAGCCCCCTTTTCCAGAAGAGATGTGAGACAAGACAAAGGATTTCACGGACTCCGGGGCTCCGGGGACAGCGGGTGAGCGCCTCGCCCCACCCCACCCCCAGGACCCTTAGAAGAGGGAGACAGAACAGCCACCTAGCAAGACCCAGGGGCCCAGGACCAGGAGGAAAGCCGCCGCTCTGCACGGGTCCGGGCTGGCCAGAGGGGCCGCGGCGAGGGCAGCCGCCGGGGGAGCGCCGAGCAGGAGCAGCAGGGCGGTGCAGACGGCAAGCAGGGCGGCACGGGGGCTTGTCAGTGCCACCCACGCCCCGCCACGGGCACGCGCGAGAGACAGGAGGCCCAGCCAGGTCCTCCTGGCTCCGGCGGGAGGCGGCACCCCGCCTGGGCCCCGCCGACTGCCACGGCACGTGCTGTCCGCACAGATGCGGCCGGAGAAGGGAGGCGCTAAGGCCCCGGTGAGGCCTCCCGCGCTGTCCGGCTCATGGCCCTCCCCTGCGGGGAGCCCCGCCCGCCACCAGGTCACTGCAGCCTCTCCCAGCCAGTGCCCCGAGCCCGCCTCGGCCTCCGGGTGACTCACGAATTTGAGCATGTTCCAGTCGAAGACATAGTCGTAGGAGAAGCCTTGCCGGTGGAAGAGGTTACGGAAGAGCTGGCGCAGGTAGGAGTAGTCCGGCTTGTCGTCAAACCGCAGCGAGCGGCAGAAGTTGAGGTATGTTGAGAACTCAGCTGGACAGGACCACGGAGACAGAAGAGGCCACGGGTGAGGCCCACACTCCCAACGCCAGCCGCCCACGCTCATCCCCAGTGGCGGTGGGACAAAGAGGGAACAGGCCTGTGGCCCTCCCGCTGGTGACCAAGCCCCCGCCTGACTCGCGGCAGCTGGCTTAAAGGAGCCTCGCTCACTGCTGTCACCTGCTCGGGGGACACGGAGACACCCACAGCAGCTGCCACCAGCTCCAGGGGCTCAGCAGGGTCTAAGCAACAGGAGGAAAACTCCCAGTGCCTGGCCACAAAGCCAGCGTGGACGGAGCCCCGGGAGGCGAAGCGCGCGCGTGGGGCGGCGGCCAGGCCTCCCCGGTGGACGCGATTAGCTCCGGTGCCGCGGGCTGTGCAGCCCACCACGAGCTCCTGTCCTGCCCCCTGCCCCTCCCCCAGGCCGAGCCTCCGCGGCCCGGTACTCACAGGGGTAGCCTTTGCAGAGAACCTCGATGGGCGTGGACATCTTCTTCTCACTGATGCGCTCGTACTTCTGGCGCTTGGTGGCCGCCTTGAGGCCCTGCCAGGGCAGGGAGCCCAGGTTGAAGTACATGAGCACGTAGCCCAGACTCTCCAGGTCATCTCGACGGCTTTGCTCTGCAGAGGCGACAGGCGGTGAGGGGCAGGGTCTCCTCCGGCCTCCGCTCCTCACTGTGCACCCAGGACCTGATCCCCTCATCGCTCACTACAACCTGAGACAAACGATCGCTCCGAGTCTCCCCTTAGCACAGAGCAGGGGCCGAGGCAGGGCCTTCCCACCTCCACTGCTTAGGCTCTCACTCATTCAACAACCTGCAGCGGGCCTGGCCTGCACGCCTGGCCCACTCCATGGAGACGGCACGAGCTTTGGCACCAGTCGGGGCCGGGGTCACACCTGGCTTTGGCACTGGCTAAGCTACGTGACCTTAATGCTCGCTGTGGGAGCCTGCGTCTCCAGGCCTGTCCAGCAGGGAGACGTCCTTATCCATGACGGCTGCTGTGAGGGCAGAGCAGCGCAGCAAAGGCGCTCGGCACACACGGCTCTGCTGGCCAAGGGGCAGAGCCGGAACGGGCCAGGCGTGGGGTGCGGGAGAGGGGCTTTCCAGAGGCTTGCTGGAGAAGCACCCGGGCTGCCACGCAGGGCTGGCAGCTGCAGAGCGGGGCCTGGCTCACTCACCAATGCCCAGGTGGGTGTTGATGGAGGCGTAGCGGGCAGTGCCAGTCAGGTTCTTGTTTTCCCGGTAGGGGATGTGCTGGTGGGTGCGGGCGTCCCGGTACTTCTTGGCGAGGCCGAAGTCGATGATGTAGACCAGGTTGCCCTTCTTCCCCAGCCCCATGAGGAAGTTGTCCGGCTTGACGTCCCGGTGGATGAAGTTCTTGGAGTGGATGTACTCGATGCGGCTGATCTGCGGGAGGCGACAGCGAGTCACTCAGTACGTGCTGGGCGACAGAGAGAGGAAAGGCACACAACAGGGAGAAAAGATCTGTCTCCAACTACAAAGGACACCAAGGGGCAGGTCAAGGAAGGCTTCCTGAAGGAGGTGACACGGAGGAACCCTGAGAGTTTACCAAGTTTTCCGTGAGATATGTGACAGCAAAGTAGGAAAGCTAATGGCAAGATCCAGAGAGGAAGACTCTGGGCCCCTAGGGGAGCCTGGCTGCTTGGCTGCTCCTCCCAGGACTTGGGGAGGCAGAGAGCCAGAGTCAGGGGGAGGGGCAGGAGGCCCAGACCTGGCAGGGGTGATGGAAACGGAACACGAAAGCCAGGACTTGTCTCTCGCTCCCAAAGGACAGCAAAGCCAAGCAGACACGTAAGCCGCCTCTGTGGTTCCCGTCTCTGGGGCACACGGCGCGTGGCAGGTCATCCCGCCTCTCTGGGGCACACGGCGCGTGGCAGGTCATCCCGCCTCTCTGGGGCACACGGCGCGTGGCAGGTCAACCCGCCTCTCTGGGGCACACGGCGCGTGGCAGGTCAACCCGCCTCTCTGGGGCACATGGCGCGTGGCAGGTCATCCCGCCTCTCTGGGGCACACGGCGCGTGGCAGGTCATCCCGCCTCTCTGGGGCACACGGCGCGTGGCAGGTCAACCCGCCTCTCTGGGGCACATGGCGCGTGGCAGGTCATCCCGCCTCTCTGGGGCACACGGCGCGTGGCAGGTCATCCCGCCTCTCTGGGGCACACGGCGCGTGGCAGGTCATCCCGCCTCTCTGGGGCACACAGCGCGTGGCAGGTCAACCCGCCTCTTTGGGGCACATGGCGCGTGGCAGGTCATCCCGCCTCTCTGGGGCCCACGGCGCGTGGCAGGTCAACCCGCCTCTTTGGGGCACACGGCGCGTGGCCAGGCAGGTCATGCCGTCTCACCGGGGCCTCCGGCTTCAGCAAGGCCCAGCAGCCCTGCAGGCTTTTCTGAGTCGCACCCTAGGAGCCCCTCTCCCCTTCTCTGCGCATGTGCAGCTTGGAGTGGCAGGGCGCAAGGACTCCCAGGCCAGCTGCAAAGACTAGCGCCTGGCCGCGCAGAGTGCTGTTCCAAAAGTCTAAGGCTTTGCGTCCAGAAACAGCTTCCCCACGTCCACAAAGGCCTGGAGGGCCCAACTGCTCATCAGCGGGCACCTGCTCGGGGCCACGCACTTCATCCCACAGCCACCTGACACAGGGCAGGCTCTCGCAAGAGGTGACCGAGGCTCAGAGCGAGTTGGCAGTGCACCTGTGGTCACCACACTGGGGCGACACCCAAGTCTGGTGTGGAGGAACTAAAATCACCCGGAGCCAGAGCCTGCCCTGTAGGGCTGCAGAGGGAGGGGCCTGCAATCCGTACTTCACACGCCTGCAAGACTCCCGACCCACTGTGCCCTCTTCCTCCAGTCTCCTGCAGACAGGGCTGGCGTTCTGCACTCCCCCGTGCCGTCAGGAGGCACAGGCTAAAGGCAAGCTGCGTGCCCAGCAGGATCCAGGAACCCCTGGCCGGGGCAGGCAGGGGGACTCACCATCTGGTCGGCCAGGAGAAGCACCGTCTTGAGGCTGAACTTGCGGGAACAGAAGTTGAAGAGGTCCTCGAGGCTGGGCCCCAGCAGCTCCATGACCATGACGTTGTAGTCGCCCTCGGCCCCACACCACTTGATGGACGGGATCCCCACTGGGGGCCAGGGAAGAGGGGCTCTGTCAGGGGCAGCCACCCCCCACGCCCCGGGCGTCAGCGCCGCCCCGCCGCGCCTCACCTCCCCCCTGCATCATCTTGTAGAACTTGCTCTCGATGTGCAGCTGCGGGTGCTTCGTCTTCACGCACTCCAGCTTGATGGCCACCTCTTCACCAGAGGCGATGTTGGCACCTGCCGGGCGGAGCAAGCAAGGGCCGCGTCACCCTCCGCAGGCCGCCCCGCCAGAGCTCCCCGGGTGCCTGCCTCAGGGGAGACGGGAAGGAGGCAGGGGGACAGAGTGCAGGGACAGAACAGGGCCAGTGCGAGGGAAGGAGGGGACACCGCGCTACTGCAGAACCACAGACGGGGTGCAGCAAGGAGCCTGGATGGAGAACACACACTGCGGCCCGGCCCCGCCCACGTCACTGCGGTAGGGCTCCACGCCTTCTACCCCAGCTCTCATCTCCCTTTCACAGAGGAGAAGACAGGCTCAGCTCTAAGTCTGTTGGCCTCTGAGTCAGGAAAGAGGGTCCTGCCTGCACCCTCCGCCCACTGCGGGGTCCCACCTACGGCCTGGGCTCCGGCTGAGACCACCACCCTCACACACAGCAAGGCCAGCTTTCTGCCCCGCCCACCCCACGGCCCCAGAAGTGACAACAGATCAAGTCCTCGCCTGACCCCTCCCACTACTAACACGGCGTGCTGTCAGCACGCAGAGATAACACAGAGGTCCAGAGGGGACACGACCAGTAGAGACTTCAGGGCAGGCTCCAGCTGGCCCTCAGCACTGGCAGAGACAGCCCAGTCAGCAGACATCCTCGGGCCAGCGGCGTCCTCACACGTGGCCTGGGCAAACCCCGAGTGCAGCAAGAGTCTATATAAAAAACTCACGCCCAGCAGGGACGCGGGGCTGGCACAGCCGCGCTGCACTTACCCGGTTCCCACGCCCCGAGCCGGGAGCGCCACGCGGCAGCCCCTTCAGGAAAGCGTTCACCCCAAACTGCGAATCCGAAATGTGAGGTGCCTCATAGGCCAAGACCTGGGAGCCAACATCCACCCCGAGCGCAGAACCCACACCACACGCACCAACTACCACAGAGCACTGCACACAACGACTTTCAGCCTCTGTGTATGCAAAAGAGAGATGAATTTCATCTGGCCACATCCTCAACAGACCTTTTTCTTTTTTTAAGATTTATCTTTTTTTTTTTTTTTTGACAGGCAGAGTGGACAGTGAGAGAGAGAGACAGAGACAGAGACAGAAAGATCTTCCTTTTCCGTTGGTTCACCCCCACAATGGCCGCTGCAGCTAGTGCGCTGGGATTGGCACACTGTGCTGATCCGAAGCCAGGAGCCAGGTGCTTCTCCTGGTCTCCCATGCAGGTGCAGGGCCCAAGGACTTGGGCCATCTTCCACTGCCCTCCCAGGCCACAGCAGAAAGCTGGACAGGAAGAGGAGCAACTGGGACAGAATCCGGCGCCCCGACCGGGACTAGAACCTGGGGTGCCTGTACTGCAGGCGGAGGATTAGCCTATTGAGCCATGGCACCGGCCAAGATTTATTTATGGGGCTGGCACTGTGGCACCACGGGTTAAAGCCCCAGCCTACAGAGCTGGAATCCCCTATGGGTACCAGTTCAAGTCCCAGTTGCTCCACTTCTGATTCAGCTTTCTGCTGTGGCCTGGGAAAGCAGCAGAGGAGGCCCAAGTCCTTGGGCCCCTGCACCCACCTGGGAGACCTGGAAGAAGCTCCTGGCTCCTGGCTTTGGATTGGCTCAGCTCCGGCTGTTGAGGCCATTTAGGGAGTGAACCAGCAGATGAAAGATCTCTATCTCTACCTCTATAACTCTTTCAAATGAATAAAATGTCTTTAAAGGAAGATTTATTTGAAAGGCAGTTAAAGACACACACACACACACATAAGGAGAGAGGGAGAGAGATCTTTCTATCCACTGGGAGCGGGCTGGGCCAGGCCAAAGCCAGGAGCCTGGAACTCCAACCAGGTCTCCCACACGGGCAGCAATTCTGCTACCTTCTCAGGCGCACGAGCAGGGAGTTGGATCAGAGCAGAGCAAAGCAGCTGTGACTCGAACCAGTGCTCACACGGGATGCCGGAATCACAGGTGGTGGTTTAACCCACTGTGCCAGAGCAGCCCCAACATAGCTCTTCCGTATCAAACGTCCCCAAGTAACATCTGAAATCTGAACCCTCGATGTATATACGGAATGCTCAGAATAGGGCAATGGGCTCAGGGCAGACAGGGATTCGCTGCGGGAGGGGTGGGGACGGGGGAACCACTGCTTAGCGAGCATGTGGTGTTCTTCAGGGCAGGTGACAAACGAGAAGAGGTGACAAAGCATTGTGAGTGCACTGCCACAAGCTGTACTCTTTTTAATATTATTATTTGACAGGTAAAGTTACAGAGAGAAAGGTCTTCCTTCCGTTGGTTCACTCCCCAAATGGCCGCTATGGTCGGAGCCGCGCTGATCCGAAGCCAGGAGCCAAAGAGCTTCTCCTGGTCTCCCATGCCGGTGCAGGGCCCAAGCACTTGGGCCATCCTCCACTGCCCTCTGGGGCCATAGCAGAGAGCTGGACTGGAAGAGGAGCAACCGGGACTAGAACCTGGAGCCCATATGAGAAGCCGGCGCCGCAGGCGGAGGATTAACCAAGTGAGCCACAGTGCCGGTCCCCAAGCTGTACTCTTAAAATGGCTAATTTCATGTTACGTGAACCTTACCTCAATTTTTATTTTGAGAACTATTTGTTTATTTGAGAGGCAGAGAGACAAAGAGAGCTCCCATCTGCTGATTTATTCCCTAAATGCCTGTAATGGCCAAGAGCTGAAGCTGGGAACACCATCCAGGTCTCCCGCGTGTGGCAGGAGCCTAGGACCTGGGCCGTCACGGCTGCCCCCGGGGTCAGCTGGCAGGAAGTGGGAGTCCGGAGCCAGAGCAGAGAACCAAACCAAAGCACACGATGCAGGCAAGGGGCAGGAAGGGGGTGTCTTAACTGCTAGGCCAAGGATCCGCTCCCTCCCTCAACTCAGAGAGACAGAAGGCAGCACAACCCACCAGTGGCCACTACACAGCTACAAAACTACACCACACGCTACAATGTAGCTTAGGGGCAACTCACTGAGAACAATTTAGGACTTCAGGCGGATGGCAGGGACTTCTCAGGGGGCCGCCACATCCTAGTCAGCTGCCTGGTGCCAGGGGCGGTGCCCCAGAGGCCTGGGGTTAGACAAGGCTTTTTTTAAAATTTTTAACTTAGAATCCAGAAGCTGTTTAAAAAAAAAAGCCTCTCTCTCCACCAAAAAAAGAATCTTTTCTGCGTGGCAGAAACTCCAGAAATAATGTCCTAAGAAAAACGTCCCTGCAATTCTCATCACAGGCAGGGACCAGGACAAAACCAGCTCCTACACACCGGGAGAAGATGCAGCATGCAGCAGGAAACCGGGCGAAGGATGTGCACAGACGCCTCCCGGGGCGGGAACGCATCAGAGCCAACGGCTTCTCACAGGCAAGCACGCTCAGCTTCCTCGTAGGAGCATCACGGAACCATCCCCCAAACCACCTTCTCCTCGGGCTGTCAAGTCCCGCAGCAAGAACCGAGTAAGGCTGCGCCCCCGTGCCCAGCTGGCCAGGGTGGGGTCTGGCCAAGCCCTCTCGGAGGGTGACCTGACACCACCCAGCTCTGACTAGCAACGCCACTTCTGGGTGCTCAGCGACATCCTCGCACGGTGCAAAGCCAGGCCTGGACAAGGCTGTCCACAGCAGTAAAAGCTTGGACACAACCCAGATGTCCATCACTCAGGGACTGGCTAAATAAAGCCCAGCCCATCCACCAAGCGGAACACAAAGGAGAAAGAACGAGGAAGCTCTCTGCGCACAAGTGGAAAGAGCTCCAAGATGCAGGAAGTGAACGCGCGGAGCCCAGCCCTGCACACACGCACGCTACGCTCGGTCCAGCGGAGAAGCAGGCATCTGCGGTTAGCTCTGTCTGCACGCGGAGCCGCTGAGAAGAAACAGGAACCAGGAAAGATGGGCACCAAGGGGGCGGGGGGCACTCCACTGGCTCCTCCCTAGACGCTGCAATTTATTTCAACCCCCTCTGGAGATGCGAGTCACACACACTACCGATTCAAAGTGTACAGTTCAGTGGTTTCCAGGACACTCAAAGGCTGTGCAGCCACCACCAACACTCCTACAATGCCATCATCCCCCCAAACACCTGCAGCCCTTGGTCTCCCGCGTCCTCGCTTCACGGACGTGTCACAGAGCGGACAGACGTGATCTGTGACAGGCTTCTTTCGCTGAACACTTTTGCGGTTTTGTGTATTTTGGTTTTTGAACCACACATAAAAAGAAAACTCAAACTCAAACAGACGACTACATCCAGCGAGCAGTGGGAGAGGAAACGCAGCGCTTGCGCGGCCCCAGGTGTTGCCAGGGCATGGGAGGGGGTGGGCTCCGGGGGTCCCCCAGCCACGCCCCAGCTCCCAGCAGACAAAGGCAGGAGGGTGCAGTGGTTAAGTAAGAGTGCGGCCTTCTGGGGGCCAGGTTGTGGGCAGCAGGTAAAGCCACTGCTTACAATGCTGGCATCCCACACAGAAGTGCTGGTTCGAATCCCAGCTGCTCCACTTCCGACCCAGCTTCCTCCTAATGTGCCTGGGAAAGTCGTGGATGATGACCCAAGCACGTGGGCTCCTGCCACCCATGTGAGCGACCAGGACGGAGCTCCTGGCTCTTGGCTTCCACCTGGCCCAGCCCTGGCTGTGCAGCCATCTAGAGAGTGAACCAGTGGATGGAATATCTCTCTCTCTGTTGCTCTGCTGTTCAAATAAATAAGTATATCTTAAAAGTAGTGAGCTCCAGAGCCAAGCGGCTGGGGCCCAATCCTGCCACCTACTCACATGGGACCAGTCAAGCCACAAGTGCCTTACCTCCAAACCAAAGACAGAACTGGCACCTCACCCACTACACCGCTCGGAAGTGCTGGTGTGCCTGGTACACAGCAAGCCGCGTTATGTCTGACGAGGGGCCCTGGCCTGGCCCTGGCTGCAGGCTGCACCCCTGGACACTCACTGCGCACAGGCCAGTGGGGGCACAGGGAGAGCACGCATCCAGGTCTCCTGGAGGGCAGGCTGCCTGGGCCCAGCACACAGGCAGAACCAGGCCAGACACACAGAGATGCAGCAGCATGTGCACAGGCCTGGTGGAAGGAGCAGTCAACTCTGCTTGGCGCGGTGCAGTGGGACCCCAGAGCTGAAGAAGACAGCGAGAGGAGACTGAAGGCCTCCCGCGCCAGGCGCAGGTGTGTGGGTGCAGGCGGTCCCCCTCAGCACCACCAACGTTCCTGTACACTGTAAGCTGCGCCCAGCATTTGGGGTCTCTGCCCACCACAGGCCAAAGTTACCCCCTCCAACCTGTAACAAACAAGTGTCTCCAAATTGTGGCAAACGTCCCCTGGGGACAGAAGTCAGTCCACTGAGACTCACTGGAGCATCCGGAAGGGGTGGAGGAGGCGACCTGGGAGGCAGCGCTGCAGCTGTCCAGGCAGGAGCTGAAGGTGGCCCTGCCCAGGCAGGGTGCAGAGCTGGACGACACCCGAGGCGGGGCTTCGGCCCTCGGTGATTCAGCAGATGTGAGCAGGGTGGCGGTGAGCTAGGGAACGGAGGGCACCGTCCTGCATAGGACGGCACCCGACACGTGGGAAAACTGAGACGCCACAGGTCAAACGGCTTCCCAGGGACAGGGCCCCGAGCTGTCAAAGTCCGCCGCGCCCTGCCGAGTGCTGGAAACCTCCTGCCACAGCTGGCCCTGGCTCAGGCCCCCCCAAGCCGGTCCCAGCACGCTGGCCTGGGCTGCCTCCAACTGTCAGGAAGCCGACAGCCTCAGCCTTCTCACTCTTGCAGTCACTGCGCAGGTGCAGGCCTGCGGTCGGCCAGACTGCGCAGGGTAGAGCCAGGTGGGAAATGCAGCCCCTCCCCCCAGCCCGATTTTCCCCCCACCTTAATTCCTGAGCGTCTCATTCATCCAAAGCACAAACAGGGCCTGGGCTGTGTCCCAGCGGCACGGCCTGCCCTCGAGGACCTCAGCAGCTCCTCTGAGCAGTGCATGGAGGGAGCCACGGCACCAGCCGGTGGGACAGGGCTTCCTGGCGGAGGCCACGCTGGAGGCCAAGCAGGGCAGGTGTGCTGAGAGGCCCTCTGGGTGAAGGCCTGGAGGCCAGAACTGCCCCAAAGACACAGAGCAAGGCTGGTCACACGGCAGCACTGCTGGGGACACTGGACAGTCCCAAAACAACTGGCCAGAGAGAAGGGCTTGAGCCTGGTCAGCCACAGAAGGGAAGGACCTTGGAGAGTTGTGTGGGGGAGGAGTGTGCCTTCTTCCAGACCCCCACACAGACCCCTGGACACAATCAGGGCCCTGGGGGACTGCAGGCAGGGAGGAAGTCCACCCACACCAGCAGCAGCCTGGCACTAACTCGCACCCTGTGACCCCTGCCAGAGGGCACTGCCCCAGGCTTCAGAGCTAGAGAGCGTCCAGGACGCAGGGCCAGTGGTAGGCCTTGCTCTGGCCATCTCGGGGCCTTGTCTCTCCTGGCTGCTCCCTCGTGACGCGGAGGGGCTTGGGGCGCTGCTGCAGGCCTCGCAGCTGCAAACACACCGTGCTGGCCCTCAGCGGGTCCTGGAAAGCAGGCCTCGCTGCTGTGCCCAGGCCCACCTGCAGAGGCCATCTGGAGTCGGGCCCTGGCCTGGGCACAGCAGCAAGAACGGGGCCAGAACTCGGAACAAAGGGAACCATCCAGACCAACGGAAGAGGCGCTCACCACGGGAAGGCGCAGGCCAGACAGCTGGGAAAACTGACTCCCCGCACCCAATCTCACCCCCGGAGCCCCAGGGCCTCTGACAGCACCGGCTTCCCACGAAGACGGAGGGTGGGCGCAGCAAACGCACGCCGCTGCTGGGCCCAGCACGGGCCAGGGTTCCACAGCCAGGGCCACTACTTCTCACAACCCCCTTTGACAGGTGGGCCGTCAAGACTGGTCGCAGGTCATCACTTGCTCAAGGACCCAGACGCCAGTACCTACACCCGGGTCAAAGGTACTCCAGAGCTGCTACAAAGAGGAGCAGATTTGGAAAAAGAATGAGACGACCACACAGTGCGGTCCCCACACGAGCCAGGGACCCTGGTTTTCCTGAGTGACCTTGCACCTCAGTTTCCCTCTGTAAAAGGAGGGTGCCTTCCAGGAGAGGGGGTGCGTTTGTGCCAAGATCTAATCTCACACCTGCTGCTCTCAGGATGGCGGTTTCCGGGCCCCAGGGCTGAGTCCAGCAGCAGGACCAGCAGGAGGACCCTTTCTCCCCAGCACAAGTTCACGGACATCTCGTTTCACAGGTAAGGACACCGGGGCTCACAGGGACAAGGGATCATCTCGGGCCACACAGCGAGGGAAATGAGCCGGATCCCCAAACCCCAACCTTCTTCCGCCCTGCCTTAAGTTGAAGCCACTTCCCCTGCCTCTGCCCTAAGGGTCCCCAGCTCCCCACTGGTTCCCTCGACAAGGCTTCAGTGAAGGCCAGGGACACTGGCTCCCGAGAGCAGCCGGGATCACAGAGGACCCTTGACCAGCTCTGGGGGCACGGCACACTGTTCTCTGGGCCGGTTATCGACTTAGCGTTTGGCAGCGGCCTGCACACTCGGCCAGCCCCTCAGCGGCCGACACTCGCCCCGTGCCGTTCCGGCTCTGCCTCCTGAGAGCAGTGGTCAGTGAGGCTGCATCACCGCCCGGCCTGCGCAGTGGGGACACTGAGGCGCAGGGCAGCCCCACAGCAGGGGCTGGGGCTCCCTCCCACCACTCAGGAGGCGGGCTGCAGCATCAGGACGCCCGAGCGAGTTCCCCAGTCACCCCGGGAGGCTGCCTTGGCCATGCGCTGCCTCCAGACGGGGTGCTAGCCTGCTCGAGGCCCTGAGACTGGCAGGGCCAGGGCTCGCCCCTTCCTGCAGCAGCCCCAGGCACCCCCACCCCCAGCTCCCAACACTGAAGACCTCCGCTCCACAACTGCAAAGCCAGGGCTGTGGCTCAGGATCAGGCCCCGTGCCCTGAGAAGGATCCTGGAGACACGCCACACCAGAGGGCTGCAGTCCGCGATTTGTTTAAAATCAGACAACACCAGGACCAGCTCAGACTCCTCTACAGGAAGCACATGGGGGGGGGCTTCCCACCCTCATCCCTAAGGCCCTCCCGCGGGCTACATTCCAGGAGCCAGGCCACAGGGAGCCGACCTCACTGGGGTGGGGGTCAAGGGCAGCCCAGGCCTCTTCACCGACCACCAGGATGCGACTCAGCCTGGGGTTTCCCACGCCCAGCCACAGACCCAGGGTAGCTACAGCTGGAAATCAGAGCCAAGAATGCCCCCACCCCAGCCTGCAGCAAACAGGAGAAGGAGAAGGGGAGGAGCCCCCAGCAGTCATACCCACACCTGAGGCTCTCTGCCCTTCCCAGGATGGCCCTGGGGCAGACACCTGGGATCTGTCCTCCTCCTTGTCCCCAGGGGACAGCCCCCAGGAGGGCTGAGCTCAGGAACACTCACCCAGGTAGATGTCTCCGAAGGACCCACTCCCGATCTTCCGCCCCAGGCGGTACTTGTTCCCCACTCGCAGCTCCATGACTCGCTCTAGCTGCGGACAGAAGCAGAAACACCAGGTTCAGAGAATGGGAGCTGAGGGAGGGGCCCAGCCTGCTGGACCCCGCCCCCTCCCACCAAAGGCCAGGCAAAGCCTCAGGGAATTGGAGACCTCAGCCCTCCCAGGAGCCCCTGTGCTGGGGGCAGGAAGCTCTGACTCCTTCCCGGATCCTGCGGGACATCAAGGCCCTTCCCGCTCCTGACTGACCAGGAGGAAACTCGAAGGCCTGGGAGTCACTGCCGCTGCTGGGGAGGATGGGACAGTGGACTATGAGAGAAGAGGCAGCCCAGAGCCTCGCTGTGGGGACAGCCAGCAGGCCAGGGACTCGGCCCCGGGCCGCCCAGGACCAGTTAGGGCTCCTGTGGCTTCCACCCTCACAAACAAGAAGCAGCTGTGCCTGTGCCCCGCCCCACAGCAAGGGTGCCCCCAGCAGCCAGGCCAGCAGAGTAAGGAAGACGCCAGTGACTCCTGCCCTGCGTCGGACCAGCCCGAGGGGACACCCCAGCCTTGGCACCTGGCTCCAGGGAGCCACCACGAGCGCCTCTCCAACAGCCACAAGAAAAAGCCTCCATCCTGTGCCAGCCACACTCTGGGCTCTCAATCAAGGGCCTCGGCCCACAGCCTGGCCGGCCCAGCCGAGGTGCGCGGCTGCCAGTGGCACACAGGCGTACACAACGCTGCCCCCCCCCCCAGCACCCAGCTTCCGGAGTGTGTACACACCAAGGGAAGATCGGAAACCAGGCACACGGGAGCCCTGCTCCCATGGAGGGGCATGGGTGTACACGCGTCCTCAACCCCCCCCCCACCCCGCGCAAATACTCCCTCCTCCTCACCCCAGTCCATCCTCCACCAATGCCAACTCAGAGACCACGCACTGAGCCAGGAAAGCCGCAGGTTAGGAGAGGAACAGAAATATATCCGCATCCTATATTACATAAATACCCACGCGGGTTACATAAATACCGAGCCCTCTGTCTGGGTGTCTTACGTAAATACACTGCACATGACCCCCAGCCCCTCTGCCCTGGCTGGGGCCGCCTGCAGAGGGGGGACTCAGACAGCTACAGCCCAGATCAGCAGGCCCACGGGGCTGCTCTGAGCCTCCAGCCAGGCCCCCGGGGGAGGGGGCACCCCCACCCCACGGGGGCCACGGCTCCAGGGAGGGCTGCCTCCCAGAGGCCGGCAGACAGCTTCATTCACGGAAGGGAGAGACTTCCCAGTCCTCTGGGCTTCTCCCGCGAGGGTGGGGAGAGAAAGTAAAAAAAAAAAAAAAATAGGCAAACAAACAAACAAAAAAAACACAAAAAGCACAAATCTGGAAGATTCAGGAGTTTCAGCTGGCTTAAAAAAAAATAAAAAGGAAGAAAAGCAGAAAACTACAACCCGCACGGCGCACGGGCCTCGTCGCTGGGGCGTCGAAATCAGGCGGAGGGCGCATCCCGGACACCGGGCGTCCCCGCTCCCTCCCCGCGGCGACACAACTCGGGGGAAAGTTGAGGCGGGGCCCACCCCGCTCGGCCGCTGGCCGTTCCGAGGCGCCGGGGCCCGCGTCCCCTTCCAGCCCGGCTCCCTCCACAAAGGAGGACGCGGCCGCGGGCCCGGCGACCGCTCGCCCCGCGGCCTAGCTGACCCCAGCCCCGGCCACCCGCGCCCCGGCGCCCGGCCCCGCCCTCGGCGACCCCGACCGCAGCCCGGGTGGCCGCCGCGGGCCTCGAGGGCACCCGCCGGGGCAGGCGGGGGCCGGCCCGAAAAATAACAGCCGCCCCCCCACCGGCCCCGGCCGCGCCTTTGTCCTCGCCCGGCCGAGCGGGCCGCCCCCCACAGCCGGCGCGGACGCGCGTGTCCGCCGCCCTCTCCCGGCAAAAACAAAGAGGCGGGGGAGCCCCGATTCCCCCCGGGCTTGCGCCCCGCCGCGGGCCCGTCGCCCCCCCATACTCACCCCGCCGGGAAGGCGCCGGTGCCGGGCCGCTGCTCGGGGGGCTGCCGCGGGCGGGGGCGGCCCGCCGGGGCGGATGCCGGAGGATTCGCGGAGCCGCCCGGCGCGCCAGCCTCTCCCGGCCCCGCCGCCGCCGCCGCGCTCCGCTCCGCTCGGCCCGGCCGGGCTCTGGCTCCGAGCTCTGGCCGCCGCCGCCGCCGCCTCCCTCTGCCCGGCCCGCCTGCCCGCCCGCCCCCGCCGCCGGCTCGCGCGCTCCCGCCCGGCGCGCGCCCGCCGGCTCCCATTGAGCCCCGGGCCCGCCCGCTGATGTCATCCCCGGCCCGCCGCCGCCCCGGAGGATTTAAAGGGCCCGCGCGCCGGAGTCCGAGGACGCGGGGGGCGGGGGCGGCGCGGCCGGGGAGACGCAGTGCCCGCCGCCCCCGGGGGAGCCCTGCCTGGGACGCAGGCTGGGGGTGGGGGTCGGGGAGCAAAGACGGACACCGACACCCAGACGGCCGGGGCTCAGCCGGGAGGGCGGGGTGGGGCCGGGGCTTTGGTGGCCCTGCTCCCGGCTGCCCTGCGGGTGCTCGAGCTCTGGGGAGCTGGGGGCCCCCTCCCTGCGGCCTCTGGGTGCTGCAGAGACAGTGGGGGTGGGAGGGGCGTTGACAAAAGGCCCAGGCAGGCAGCCTTGCCTTCTCGCCCTCTCCAGCCACTGGAGAACCAGGGGGGCCGAGAGCTTTTCCTTCGCCCCCAGCAGCTCGAGCGCGCCGGGCAGAGGGCAGATCCTGCTCACCTGTTGCATGAGCGACCGCACACAGCGCCATCACCCTAGAGTCAGGTGCACACCTCACCGAGTCTTCCCACCTGGCCCTGGGAAGAGGTGCCCTCCCCCGGGTCGCCAGGAGAATTAATTAAGGCTTCCGAGCGGCTTCGATGAAAGGGTCCAGCGCGGGTTATTAAAACAATGATATTTACACTGTGCCATGCAGAGCTTCACATCAGTGACACACCCAGGCTCTCACACACACAGGACGGCAGCCGTGAACACACAGAACGCCCCAGTGCCCCGCATGCCATCCGGAAGCACTGGGCCCTGGGAAGAGTCACTTCCATAATGGGCGCATCTTCCCTCGAGCCTCAGGGCCTTAGTCACACGCTGGCCAAACTGCCCCGAGCCTGGCTGATCGGGTCCTTTCCCAGGTCAGGAGACGGTGGCCCAGGCAGGAACACACAGCTGCACAAGCCAGGCCTGTTCTCCCAGTGGCTCCCGGGAAGCCGAGTCTCCCAGGAGGAGGAGAGTGAGGCCCGCTGCGGTCAACCTGGCCCCTGCCTGGCCGGCCTGAGCTGCAGCCGGGGCAGCAGGGCCCTGGCCCCTCGGAGCAGCCCAGACCCTGCTCTTCTTGGGTGCCAGCGAAGGGGCCAGCCCTGGGAGAGGCATTATCTGTACCACTTCCTGCCGACAGGCTGTTAGGGCATCCTTCTCTTTCCTGTGCCCTGCAGCGAACCAGGCTCCTCCCAGCAGCTGCTAGGGCACAGGTGACTCCTGCAAACCTGGAGAAGCCTGGACACCTCCCCCGGCCCACCCCAGCCCTCACGGGTCTGCAGCTTCCAGGCGCCCGAGACTGACACCCATGGCCCACCTCCCCACTACTGGGCAGAGGCCCTGGGCGGGGTAGGCCCCTGGGCCTCCCGGTTGCCCACAGAGCCAGCTAAGCCCAGAGTTCCTGGACCCTCAGAGGCATCTCCTCACCCCCTTGGCTGTTGTGGGCCCAAGTCCTCTACCTGTCCACTACCTGGCCACGGATCTTTCTGAAGAGCTCAGCGGGGGCAGGTGTGGCGGGCACTTGGTGCAGTGGCTCTGTCACCGGCACCCTTTATTGGAGTCCCTGGGTTGCAGTGGCCCTAACGCTAATGCACCCCCTGGGAGGCAGCAGGTGGGCCCAAGTACTGGGGTCCCTGCCACCCACGTGAGAGATCCGGATGGAGTTGCTGGCTCCTGGCTTTGGCCTGGACAAGCCCTGGCTGTTGAGAAGGCATTTGGGGAGTGAACCAGCAGGTGCAAGATCTCTCTGTGTGTCTGCCTTTCAAAAGAAAACAAGTTTTTGGTTTTCCCAGCTTTGCAGGTTAGCTGCCAGGGGAAGCAAGGGGTGATACAGAGCAGACAGGAGGCCCATCGAAGCAAGAGACCCTTCACCATGTGCAGCAGCCCCGGGCCCAGCTCCTCTCTCCAACCTGACCCTCAATGCTTCCTCCCGGACTTAACCCCCAAGTTTACTTTTATGAAAGATGTGTTTATTTGAGAGGCAGAGGGACAGAAAGACAGGGAGAGAAAGATCTTTCATCCATGGGTTCACTCCCCAAATATTCACACAGCCAGCAGTGGGCCAGGACAAAACCAAGAGACAGGAAGTCCACTGGGGTCTCCCACGTGAGTAGTCCCCAGGCCATCACTTACCACCTTCCCAGGCACATTAGCAGGGAGTCGGGTCGGACGTCCAGCAGCCACTCTGACATGGATGTCAGTGTCAGCAACAGGCGGCTTAGCCCGCTGCGCCACCAAAATAACAGCCCCAACCCCCCATCGCAAAGCAAGGTGTGGCCAGCCACAGTCCCCCAGCCTCCCACCCCCTTGCCACCTGCACGCACGCACGCGCGCGCGCACACACAAACACACACACACACACACACACCTGCTTCCTCCCGGAAGAGGTGACCAGGCTGGAGCTGCAGGCATGGATCCTCCCCAACCCCGCTCCAACCCCCTGCCACAGCACTGGGTGGGAGGGAGAGGAACAGCTTTCTAGCGCCTGCCAACCTGACGTTTTGTGCCTGTTTCCCATCTTCAGATTCCCCCGAGAGCCCGCAGCACCCCAGAGCATGGGTCTGGGGGCCCATGGACTGCCCCGGAACTGCCAGCCAGTGATCACAGGGCTGCAGAGGAAATGGGCGAGGGGAGACGTGTCAGCACCCCTGCGGGAGTCGGAGTCTGCTCGCCACCTGCAGGACCTGAGGATCTGCCCCTCAACCCTCACCTCTGCTCCCGCAAGCCTCACTCCTGCTCACCGCCTGCAAACTCCTGGGTCTCCCGCGGGACGGCAGGGCCCCAAGCACTCGGCAGCCTTCCCAGGCGCCATAGCAGGGAGAAGGATCAGAAGTAGAGCCGCGTGGGGTGCTGGTGTCTCACAGGGCCATGACACAGGCCCCGGGTGGGTGGGCGGGGGAGGTAAGGATTTCTAATCAGGAGACAACACAGTGTCTCACCGGCGTGAGCGCAGCTGCAGGCTCCACCTGGGAGCCACACAGCCTGGCAGGGCTCTGCTCCCAAAGCCTTCCCAGGGAGGGCTTCCTGTCTCCTGATTTAAAATCCTTACCTCTCCCACCCACCCGGGGCCTGTGTCATGGCCCCGTGAGACACCAGCACCCCACACGGCTCCACTTCTGATCCTTCTCCCTGCTATGGCGCCTGGGAAGGTCACTGAGTGCTTGGGGCCCTGCCGTCCCGCGGGAGATTCAGACGCTCCTGGCTCCCGGCTTCTGCCTGACCCAGCCCGAACCTTGTGGCCCTTTGGGGAATAAACAGGTGGTCGGAAGATCCCTTTCTCTCTGGGTCTCTCCCTCTGTAACCCTGCTTTTCAAATAAATGAAATAAATCTTTTTTTTTTTTTTTTGACAGGCAGAGTGGACAGTGAGAGAGAGAGACAGAGAGAAAGGTCTTCCTTTGCCATTGGTTCACCCTCCAATGGCCGCCGCAGCTGGTGCGCTGCAGCCAGTGCACCACGCTGATCCAAAGCCAGGAGCCAGGTGCTAGGTGCTTTTTCTGGTCTCCCATGGGGTACAGGGCCCAAGCACTTGGGCCATCCTCCACTGCACTCCCGGGCCACAGCAGAGAGCTGGCCTGGAAGAGGGGCAACCGGGACAGAATCCGGAGCCCTGACCTGGACTAGAACCCGGTGTGCCGGTGCCGCAAGGCAGAGGATTAGCCTGTTAAGCCATGGCGCCGGCCAATAAAATAAATCTTAAAACAAAAAAACACCTCCGAGCCCCCAGGGCCCTGCCTCTCCCCTTCTCTGCCTCACTGTTCCGCTCACACTCTCTCAGGCACCTGTAAGGCACTTTAGGACTTTCTTGTCTGTGTCCCCCACTTAAAGGACAAAACTGCAGGGAGGCAGGCAGTTGATGCTATTCTGGGCACCACTGTGTGGCCAATATCTAGAACAGAGTCTGGCACCCAGGAGGCTTCTCACAAGTATGTGCTGAGTGTGTGAGTGAATGGGCTGCAAAGAGACAGCCCCCTGCCTGCACTCATTCAGGGCTCACGGCCACCCTCCCAGGAGGCAGGTAGAGGACGTGGCCCCAGCAAGCCCCCAGCCGCTCCCTCACCCCCTCTCCCGGAGACGCAAGTCCCGACTGCAGGACAGCTGCAGGTCCTTGGCGCCCTGTTGCTCCGCGCCATTGCCCTACAGACCCAGAGACGGAGGCCTGGGGAAGGAGTATGGCGGGTGGCAGGAGGCCCACCATGGCAAAGCAGCCGGTTTCAAATGCTGACTCTGCCACTTTTTTTTTTTTTTAATAAAGATTTACTTATTTATTTATTCACGGAGGGAGGGGGGGGGTCTTCCATCTGCTGGTTCACTCCCCAGGTGGCTGCAATGGCCAGCACTGGGCTAGGCCCAAGCCAAGAGCTTCATCCAGGTCTCGCATGTGGACGCCTCAGGCCCAAGCACTTGGGCCATCTTCTGCTGCTTTTCCCAGGCACATTAGCAGGGAGCTGGATTGGAAGTGGAACAGCCAGGACTCGAACCTGCACCCATATGGGATGCCGGTGCTGCAGGCAGCGTCCTCACCGGCTACGCCACAGCGCCGGCTCCTCTGCCCCTTTAACTGTGTGATACCAGGCAAGTTCCTGAAACCCTCTGACTCTTGCTTGTAAAATGGGGATGATGCAAGTGAGAATGCACACACGAGCTGGCGGTGTGGACCAGTGGGTTAAGTCGCTGTCTGAGACGCGATACGAACACCAGTTCCAGCGAGTTTGGGCTGCTCTGCTTCAGCTCCAGCTCCCTACTAATCCTCCAAGGAAAGCTGTAGAAGGTGGCCCAGGTGCGTGGGCACCTGGAGTCCATGTGGGAGACCCAGATGGGAGATGCAGGCTCCTGGCTTTGGCCTGGTCCAGCCCCAGCCATCAGGGCCATTGGAGAGGGAAAGATGGAGAGATTGGAAGATCTTTTTCTCTGCCCCTCCACCTCACTCTGTAATTCTGCCTTTTAAATCAATCCATCTTTAAAAAAAAAAAAAAATTCTGGGAGCCAGCATTGTAGCTTAACAGGTAAAGCCGCTGCCTGCAATGCCAGCATCCCATAACGACGCTGGTTTGAGTCCCGGCTGTTGCACTTCCGATGCAGCTCCCTGTTAATGGCCTGGGAAAGCAGCAGAGGACGGCCCAAGTGCTTGAGTTCCTGCACCCATGTGGGACACCTGGATGAAGCTCCTGGCTCCTGGCCTCAGCCTGGCGCAGCCCCGGTTCTTGTGGCCATTCAGGGAATTGAAGATCTCTCTCTGAAACTCTTTCAAGTTAATAAATATATCTTTTTAAAAAATTAAATGCACAGCCAGCGCCGTGGCTCACTTGGTTAATCCTCCGCCTGCGATTCCAGCATCCCATATGGGTGCTGGGTTCTAGTCTCGGTTGCCCCTCTTCCAGTCCCGCTCTCTGCTGTGGCCCAGGAGGGCAGTGGAGGATGGCCCAGGTGCTTGAGCCCTGCACCTGCATGGGAGACCTGGAAGAAGCTCCAGGCTCCTGGCTTCGGATTGGCGCAGTGCCAGCCATAGTGGCCATTTGTGGAGTGAACAACAGAAGGAAGACCTCTCTCTCTCTCTCTCTCTCTCTCTCTCTCTCTCTCTAACTCTACCTGTCAAATAAAAAAAAAAAAATGAATGCACAAGGTCTGGCGCTGTGGCATAGTGGGTAAAGCCGCTGCCTGCAGAGCTGGGATCCCATATGGGCACTGGTTCGAGTCCTGGCAGCTGCACTTCCCATCCAGCTCTCTGCTGTGGCCTGGGAAAGCAGTGGAAGACGGCCCAAGTCCTTGGGCCCCTGCACCCACGTGGGAGACCAGGAGGAAGCTCCTGGCTCCAGGCTTCAGATTGGTGCAGCTCCAGCCATTGCAGCCATCAGGGAAGTGAACCAGCAGATGGAAAACTTTTCTCTCTCTACCTCTCCTTCTCTCTCTGTGTAACTCTGACTTTCAAATAAATAAAATAAATCTTTAAAACAACATAGGCTGGCGCCGTGGCTCAACAGGCTAATCTTCCGCCTTGCAGCGCCGGCACACCAGGTTCTAGTCCCAGTCGGGGCACCAGATTCTGTCCCGGTTCCCCTCTTCCAGGCCAGCCCTCTGCTGTGGCCCAGGAGTGCAGTGGAGGATGGCCCAAGTGCTTGGGCCCTGCACCCCATGGGAGACCAGGATAAGCACCTAGCACCTGGCTCCTGCCATCGGATGAGCAAGGTGCGCCGGCCGCAGCGCGCCGTCCGCGGCAGCCATTGGAGGGTGAACCAACGGCAAAAGGAAGACCTTTCTCTCTGTCTCTCTCTCTCACTGTCCACTCTGCCTGTCAAAAAAAAAAAAGAAAAAACAACAACAACAACAACAACAAAATTGAATGCACAAACACAGCAGGGCAGCGGCATCCCTGAGCAAGGGAAAACCCGGCCCATCCTCTTCTGGGGAGCAGAGCGGCCCTGTGCCGGGCTCCTGCTGGGACTTGGATCCCCAGCCTCCTCCTTCCCCCGCTGCAGCAGGTGGGCCGGAGGTCTCAGACCTAACTGGACCTCAGGGAGCCACTAGCCTTGCTCATCTCGGTCTCGCTCCTCGGGGGGCCCCTGCAGAAAACTTTCCAGGGTCTTCCCCACCTCAGGTGCTGCTCACATCTCTCCGAGACCCCTGAGGTCAGTGGTCAGCAGACCCGGGCCCCACAAGCCAGAAGATGCTGCCCTGTCAGCTCCCCTCTCCTTGCCACGCCCAGCAAGGCCTCGGCTCCTTATCTCAACTTCCGTGAGGGTCCCCCACCCCTGACCGTGCCCAAGGCAGTGCCACAGCCTGGCGTCTCCCTGCAGGTGACCTCGGCACAGGGCCGTGCCTGGTCGGGTCAGCCCCCATGGCGACCCCTCCCTCCTCCTCCAGGCTGAGGATGGGGCCCCAGAGGCCTGGGCTTGAGTCCAGCGGGACCCCTCTAGGGGCTGTTCGTGGTGCTCCCCAGAGCTGTTCAGGGTAGGCCCAGGGAAATCGGGGGCTGAGATCCGGGTCCAAGGCAGTGTGTTGAGAAGGCGTCTGAGGTCACGCAAATCTGGCTCAGTGGGGAGGTTGTGTGAGTGGTTCCCGTCAGCTCTGCCTCCCAGCCCCCCGTGCCAGGTGTGTCTTTCTCTTGGACACCACAGTGGCCTGTGGATCAAGACCACGTCCTTGGCTACTGAAAATATGACCTCGGCTCCTTCTGTTGCCACAAAACCCACATCCTCTCCCAGGGCCTGCTACACTCTGGCCCCTGCCTGCCCAGACCTCACTCCCCCCACTCGCTGGTCTTCTGTCGTGTCCTCAGACCTCAGGGCCTTTGCACTGGCTGTCCCCTCCACCCCCCGGATCCTCAATGGCTGCGCCTACTCGTGGCTCAGGGCACAAGTCAGAAGCCACTTCCTCCCCGGGGTTCCTTGGTCACGCAGGTGCAGGTGAATTTCCTCTCCCTTGATCCTTCTCTACCTGGGAGGCTGTTCCTCTGTGCCACTTAGACCAGTTGAAAACATTAGCTGCTTCACCTTGAATGCCCTTGAACGTAAGCTCCAAGAGACGGCACTCCAGTGGGGAATACTGTGCCATGCGCCATGGTGGGCAGAGGCAGGGGCTGGCGCTGTCCATCCCTGGGCCACAGCTGGCCTAGCAGCCCTCTCTCGGGGACAGGCTTGTCCTGTGGCCCCTCTCTGCCCTGTGCCCCCTTCTCCAGGTCGGCTGGAGGCACGCAGACCCCTCTCGGGATCGCCTACACCACTGGCTTCCCTGGCGCACGGGGAGCGCCCCCGGCTCAGCCCTGCCTGCCTGTCGCCTCCCAGCCCTCTGGGCACATCGGACCCCTCTGCTCATCCCGAGAGCCACTTCTGCTCCCCAGCTTGCTCCTCCACCCTCCAGGAAGCGGGGCTCGCCATCCCCGGGACAACAACCGCTCAGCCGGGCCACGGAACAAGGATGCTCGCGGCGGCTACCAATCCCGAGGTCCACAACAGCAGTCCTCGGCTCCACAAGGCTGGTGTGGTTCACCCTCTTCTCCTTGCCATGTCACGTGGCCCTCCGCCACTGTTTCCCAGTGCCAACTGCTCACAGAGCCCAAGAGGATAGTCTGATTCCTGCGTGGGTATATGCAAGAGAGACCACACAGGGGCAATACTGGAAAGAACCCACTGGACAGTGAGGGCCATGGGACAGGCCACAGGACCCGGGAGACCGCCTTCCCCCTCCCCCAGGTGTTCTATGAGGGGCACACTGGTGGCTAACTGTATGTGAGGGGCTACGTGGATTCACCATCGGATCAGTCCCCCAGTGTGAGACAACAACCAGACTGCCCCCAAGCCCTGACCACACAGAAAGCTGGGAGACGCCCCTGGGGTGGGTAAGAGGAGGGGGGGTGAATTTGAACGTGGAGGGGATGAAGGGGGTGGGAAAGGACAACCTGAGCAAGCAGGTGAACCCCAGAGACTTGGGAAGGCAGGGGTCCATGTGGGGAGCCTGTCAGACGGCCCCCAGGATCACCTCCATTGGGAGAGCAGGTTGTTGGGGAGGGAGAAGGGGGGCAGGGCGTCCCAACCCCGGGCAGCTGACAGCTCGGGGTTTGGGACGAAGTGCCAGCTCGGTGCAGGGCACTTATCCCCGGGGCTTGTCTAATTCCACGGCTGGAGATCGCCCCACCTGCTCTACAGGGAGAGACCCGGAGAGCCTCAGAGAATCCGACCTCACGGTCAGAAAGGCCGGGGAGCCCCCCCACCCCGGAGCCCCGTCCTGCCTCAGTCTCCCTCCGCCTTCAGGACAGCCCGTGGGAAGCAGCCAGCGTGGCTGTCTCTAACTGAATGCCCGCACCCCATCGAGTTCACCCAGTGACCCCGTGGGCTGTGGGGAGGAAACAGTGGGGTTTGTGCTCCGTGGTTTCCGTCTCCCCTTTACAGCGCACACACTCCTACAGAGATCTGGATACACAGGAGTTACAGGCAAGCCAGCGAGCGCGTCTGTGACTGCGCAGTGCATGCCGGGCCCCGTGTTATCGGAGGGTGCACGGCTGCACCTGGTAGGGCGGTGGGAGACCCCCGGGAAAGGCCAGGCTGCAGCACACTCATTCCCATCCTTGATCAGCTACTCCCACTCCCACTCCCACTCCCACTCCCACTCCCGGTGGTGGCTGGGCGAGCTTACGGAAGCCTTCCTCAACCTCAGTTTTCTCATCTCAGAAATGGGGCGGTTGGGGCGGGCACTGCAGCACAGTGCGTAAAACTTCCCCTCGGGACACCTGGGTTCGAGTCCCAGCTCCACTTCTGATCAGGTGACGGCTAGAGTGCGGGGTCCCTGTCACCCACGTGAGACCCGGGTGGAGTCGTGGGCTCCTGGCTGTTGCAGTAGGTAGAAGATCTCTCTGTGTCTCTGTCTCTCTGCCTTCCAAATAAAAATGGAAGTAAGTAAACAAGCATGAAAGGAGAAATGGGGGAGGAGACAGCAGCCACTCCGTGTGGATCAGAAGATAATGAGCATGAAGCCTGTAGCCAGAGCCTGGCACGCGGACAGTGGGGGCTGTCACCAGCGATTGTTAGAGGAGCAGAGCCCTCCGGGAGCGCGGAGGGGAGATGCCCGTGGGGCCTGCCCTGGCAGCGCTCACCTCCTCCAGGAGCCCCAGGCCCCAGACCAGGTCCTTGTGAACCAGTGCAAGCCGAATCAGGGACTAGGCAGACACGGGGCTGCCAGCTGACCCCGGCACTCGGGGACTCTCCCGGAAAGCACCAATGCCCGGGCAGAGGCAACTCGGACGTGCACCGAAAACCCAGGCGTGTGGTGAACCAGACACTGACTTCGGCTAAAGAGGCATCCCAGGGTGGTAACAGAAGGGGCCTGGAGTGAGGCTGTCGAATCCTTACTCCACTAGGGCAGCTCACGCTAGCTCTCTGGGCCTCAGTTTCACCATCTGTAAAAGAGTCGTGTGCCCATTTCACAGTATTCCTTGAGTGCACTCAGAACAAGAGGCTGAGAAATGGGGCTCGCAGGGAGGGGTTGTCAGATGCTCACAGGGCAAGCGGTAGAGGTGTGGGAACAGCACGGAGCCTCACTTCCCAGGCCCAAGGCAGGGCCTCGATGCCGGGTCCTGGGACTGTCACCCTGACCCTGCACTGAACCACCTCTGAATTTCTGGGACTCAGGAGCTGGCTGCCCCTACTCTGTTGCATAGGTAGAGACCCCACACCCTGATCACCACCCTGAAGCCAGAAGCCGAGGAGAGGGAGGTGGCCTGGGGCTGGGGCTGGGGAGGCCACATCGTGTTGCCCCAACACCCAGAACTCCCACCAGGTCCCAGAGCCCATCCCCCACACCGAGTCGCACGCTGTGGGTGCACAGTAGAGGCAGAGACGAGGCTCCCCCAGCCGAGCTGTGGCCTCAGGCTAAGTTCAGCTGACACACACCCAGGCCCCCCTCTGAAAGACGGCCAGGCAGTGAGAAGCCGAGGGGTCAGGGAGGAGGGTGTCTGGCCAGAGATGGAGTGGACAGGCCCCTGGAGGCGGGAGGAGGGCCAGGCTCCCATCCGTGGACAGGAAGTCATTATCCCCAATTCGCAGGTGAGGACATGGAGGCTCCAGGAACAGAGGCTTCTGCTGCCTCCCAGCTGTCCTCGGCTTGGTCCACGTGCGGCGGATGACTCAGCCCTGACCCGCCTCTGCCTCGCCTCCTCCGGGGTGCTCAGGAATCGAGGCCCCTGGGGACCTCGGAACTCCGGGGTCCAAACCTACTTCTGCTCTGCACACGGCCCCTGAACAAACCTTCAGTCCTCTGAGCGTCCGTTCCCTCGCCTGGACGAGGAGTTCACAGCCAAGCCCACGTCTGCTTTTGCTCCCATCTGCTCTCTCCGAATTCTTCCAAAGCCAGTCCCAAGGGCTGGACCCAGCTGGGGGCCTGGAGGGCCCAGCCCTGCCCGGGGAGCTCTGTCTGTGCCTGGCCCATGTGCAGCAGACCGGGGTCTCTGCTACCAATTGGCTCCTTCCTGCCCAACCCAGAAACACCTCCACCTGGGGCTTCCTGGAGCTCGGCCCCTCCCCCTCATCCCAGCCCCACCCCCACCTGTGGCCTCTCTGCAGCTTCAGCCGGTTCCAGTCCCTCCTTTCAACCCACACACACGTGCCCCCTTTTCCTGCCAGACGTGTGTGTGAGTGAGAGAGGAGGGAGAGACTCTGCTCTAAATTAGCTCCTTCTATCCTCACAACACCCTGGGGAAGTCGCTTTATGTGCCCATTTCCCAGATGTGGAAGTTGATGCGTGGAGAGAGAAGGCCCCCCCCCCATCTCCGTGCTGGCGGGAGAGGCCCCGGCCGGCCCGAGCCCCTGTTTGCCCTCGGTCATGGCCTCCTTCTCTCGGTCAGGGCCCCAGCTCCAGCCAACCCCTCCAAGTGTAACACTACAGCCATTAAAAAGAATGACTACACCTGCTCGATGACTAATCCCAACACCCCAAAATGCTAATGACACAATGTTGGAGAGGAAGCGCAGGACGTAAAGAACTGTAAACACCGTGGGAGAAAACTTCAGAAGGGTCGTGCGTGGAAAAAAGGCTGGACGGGAACGCACAAACACACCCGAGCATCCCCACTGGTCTCCTCCGTGCTTAGCACCACCGGTGGTCTCGGTCCTACTTTTCTCTGTTTGTCAAGCAGCCAATCAGCGCGCACTACTTTCACGGCAGAGCAGAGACACTGTGCAAAGATCCTGATGCTACATTTCTGGTCCAAACATCGGGCACCCTGCAGCTTTCTCTTCAGCTCCCTCTCCTTCAGGCCCCCCACCCCAGGCACAGCGGGGCCACGATAACCACTGGACAGAAAGCATCTGCGCCCCCCACACACCCCCCCCCAGGGACCCCAGCGGCTTCTTCCCCCTCCCCGCTCCAGGTCACAGCGAGGTGAGGACCCCGCCCCTGCCCGGGCTCTGGCTGGCGCTTACCTGACACTTGCAGGTCGGCCTCCGAGATGCGCACACCTGTCTCTCCAGGTGAGGACTGCGGCTAGGGAGCCGCGAGCCAGGAGGAGGGAGCCGGCCGGGGGCGGGGCCGTGACGTCACCTCCCGGCCCCGCCCCGGCTTCCCGGCCCCGGGGGATTCGTGGTTCTCGTGCTTGCGGGGTGAGGTGCGGGGACTCTTCTGCCCTCACGCGCGCCCCGCGTGGGCTGCCCGTCCGCAGCTGTGCCTGTCAAAGCCACCCTCGGGGCTGGGCGGACAGGACAGGAATCCGAAAAAGAGGCGGAATGCCCGGCCCAACCCCGCCCGGCTTCCAGAGCGGGGTGCGGGGCCCTGGGTGGTCGCGCCCCGGTGTCTCGGGGCCCGGCACCTGTGCTCTGGAAACCGCGGCCTCTCCCTCTCCTCGGGGAGCTGGTTCACCTCCGGCCAGACTCTTTGTTTAAAGTGCCCGGGTGCTCGGGGGCTCGGGTGGCAGAGACAAAAACCTCCGGTCTTCCGGAAGGTTTAACTGCCGGACAACTTGAAGCACGCGTTTGCCTTAGCAACTCCGTTCCAGGAAACCTACCTGATGAAGTCACCCAGAACACATGCTCAATGCAGCGTTCTTTATGACGGAACCACTCAGAACAGCCAACAATGGGGACCAGTTAGCAGCGTGGGTGCACAATGGAGTACTACATAGCATCACCAGACATGCGCATAGTTTATAATCATACAAGGAAGTATTTTATTATTTTAAAGGTTTATTTATTTATTTGAAAGGCAGAATTAGAGAGAGAAAGAGAGAGGTCTTGCATCTGCTGGTTCACTTCCCACATGGCTGCAATGGCCAGAGCTCGGCCGGTCTGCAGCAGGAGCTTCTTCGTCTCCCACGTGGGTGCAGGGGCCCAAGGACTTAGGTCATCCTTTGCTGCTTTCCCAGGCACGTGAGCAGGAGCTGGAGCAGAAGTGGAGCAGCCAGGACTTGAACCAGCGTCCATATGGGATGCTGGCGCTGCAGGCTGCGGCTTTAACACAGTGAGCCACAGCACTGGCCCCAGAAATAGTTTATCCTATTAGGAGAACATAAGCAGCCAGCGTCAAGGCTTAATAGGCTAATCCTCCACCTGTGGCGCTGGCACCCTGGGTTCTAGTCCCAGTCGGGGCACCGGATTCTGTCCCAGTTGCCCCTCTTCCAGGCCAGCTCTCTGCTGTGGCCCGGGAGTGCAGTGGAGGATGGCCCAAGTGCTTGGGCCCTGCACCCCATGGGAGACCAGGAGGAAGCTCCTGGCTCCTGGCTTCAGCCTGGCCCATCTCCAGCTGTTGTGGCCATTTAGGGAGTGAACCAGTGGATGGAAGACCTCTCTCTCTCTCTCTCTCTCTCTGTAACTGCCTTTCAAATCAATCAATCTTCTTTTAAAATTAAAAAAAAGTTTTTAAAAAGATCAGCAGCCTCCGCTGGGCTGAAGGGAGCTGAGAACTGGGACAAGAGGAGGCGGTGGAGTGTGGCGGAAGGAGTCCCAGCACAGTCTCATCCTACCCACCCAGGGGAGCCCCTCCAGCCCACCCCGGGGCCTGTGAGGGTGGCGCTGCCCGAGGGCCAGGCCTCAGGAAGAGCGGAGCTTCCCACTGAGAGTCAGCTGCGTCGGCCCGGCTAATTTCATGGCATCGATAGGTTCTGGTATGAAAGCCGTGTGCGTGCGTGCGTGCATGTGTGCGTGTGTGCACGCGTGTTCTGTGGACAACTGGGAAAGTCAGTAAAATGGGAAGAAGAAGCGGAAGGCAATGCATTCACGCTTCACTTTTTGTTGTGGACACTGAACCTGTGCCGCCCGCACCCAAGGTCAACGCTTCCACGCTTGCTGCGTTGGTCTCCCCGGTTGTAAAACGGGGAACCCCAGCCTTTCTCGAGATGGTGGGAGACGGCGGGGGGCTGCCATAGCCACTCAGGGGGCCCTCAAAGCCCGACACCTGTGCCTCGTCGGGGCACAGCTGCGCTGCGTGCCGGCTTCACGCCTCTGGAAGTGGGAAGCACCACACTGCACCACGGTGACGTCCACTGCGGGGCTGAGGGCCTGGTCCCCTGACGTGCTGGCCGTCCCCGGCCGTGTCCTGGGGCTGAGCAGCGGCCGGCGGGGGCTCCCAGAAGCCACGTCCATGGGTCTACTCGCTGCTGCACGGCTGGAGGCCCAGCCGGCCTCTGCGCTGTCCCCCAGGAGGGCAGCTGGCTGGCCATCTGGCGTTCTTGGCGCACAGTTATCCGGGGCCTGGCCTGCATGTCAGGCCCCTGCGTGATGCTGGCGGCCCAGATCCTGCCTGTCCTGCTGTCTGTCTGGTTGTGCGGCTGGCCTGGCGGGGGTGGGGGCCCCTCCCAAGCCCCCCCCATAAGGGAGGCAACACCCTGAAATGTCACCCGGATCCTTCAGGGACTGCCTCCAGCAGGCAGGGGCTGGGTCAGGACACAGCAAAGCCGCGGCCATTCCCTTCATTAGAGTGTGTAATTTCAGTCGGGGTTCAGATTCTCCTAATTGTGCAAAATGTCTCGTGTCTTTTTATAGTTGGTTTGTTTGAATCGGGAGCTGCTCTCACATCTCTCTCTCTGTCGGCCAGCAGGCCCTCCCGTGTCGTGGCTCCCCGCGGGTGAGCACGCATCCCGCTCTGTCTCCGTGGACCGGCCTGTTCTGGGCGCCTCCTGCAGGTGCAGTCCTGTGCCTGTGGCCTTCTGCGGCTGGCCTCTCTCAGCAGACGGCGTCGGGGTTCACGGATGACAACACGGGCCTGCGCTCCCGCCCTCTTCACGGCTCAGCGAGACCCACACCAAGGTTCCCACAGCCTGAGTTTGGCTGAAAGCATCCTTGTGGGTTTCAGATTCTATTTACTTGAAAGGCAGAGCTGTGGGGAGAGAGAGGGAGAGAGAGAGGGAGAGAGAGAGGAGAGGTCTTCCATCCGCTGGTTCACTTCCCAGATAACCACAACAACCGGGGCTGGATAAGGAGCTTCCGCTGGGTCTCCCACACAGGGGCAGGGGCCCGAGGACTTGGGCGTCTTCCGCTGTCAGGAGCCTGCGACTTTCCACCCATCAGTGTGCACAGAGGCAGGGCTTTGCCCACGGTCCCGGGGCGGGTGTACAGTCCGCATCCTTCCCGTGTGCCTGGCCCTGTACGCGGGCCTCACACGAGCTGACTCAGCTGCTCCTCCCAGCACCCCTTGCGTCATGATGGTCCCTTTCCGATGACAAAGGTAAGGGCCCTGCCTTTGATGAGTCGCCCGGTCATTCGTCTCAGATCTAGGGGACGGAGGGACTGTGAAACACAGCTGTGCTGGGGCAAATACAGACGCAGGCAGGTGCCCCGAGCCCTCACAGAGGAGGAGGCGGGCACCCTGGCGTCTTCCCTGACGCAGTGGGGCCTTCAGGTATGTGTAGGAGTTTGCCGTGGGCAGTCCAGGCAGAGGAATGGGCCTGCCACCTGGGTAAGGCCTGACGTGTGGTCTGGGCTGTGGCCAAAGACTCCAGCCTGACCCAAAGCTGCCCTGGGGCAGGAGCACGAGGGAGGGTGTGGCCCAGCCCCCTCAGGTGTGTGTGTGGAGGGGCGTGCAGAGGCCCAGGTCTGAGAATGGCAGTGGCTGGGCGGTGGGAGAGGCCTGGGCGCTGCACCCACGCGTGCTCCCTGCCTGCTGGAGACAGCCCTGGGGGTCGGCAGCTCCTGCCCCAGAGAGGCCCCCAAGCTCCGGAGGGATGCACCTCAGACACGTGGAGCAGCAGGCTAAAAACTCCAGGACAAGCGCATTCAACTGGATGGGGGATGGAGGCGGCTCTGTGAGGGAGGTGAGCACACCGCCAGGCAGGCGACAACGGTGGTGCCCCCCCCAAACCCGCTGCCCACCCCGCCCGGCCCTTCCCTGCTGGGGTTCCGGGCCCTCCTGTTTATCCACAGGGGTACCCACAGGGGAGGGGGAGGATCTGCAGGAAGGTGAGGGAGAGAGAGAGGAGAGGCGGGGAGCAGTTGCGTCCATTGGTGGGGATGCTGCAGTGGTCACGCCCCCCCCCCCCCCCCCCCCCCGCGCACACAGACCCTGACAGCGCCGAGCGCGTGGCTGACAAAGAGCGTCCTGCACAGATCTGCACACAGCCTTGGCAGTGAGCAGGGGCCACGGGGTGGGGGTGGGGGCACACTGTGCTTTGTAGCTGCGTGTGTGAGAAAGGTGGGGAGGGGAGTGGACAGGCCCTTGCCCCACACACACCTTGCACATCCTCCTGGTCTCTGATGATGTCCAGGAGTGGGAGTGGGCGCTAGGGGACTGGAGGGTGGGAGACTGCTTCCTGAGCCCCTTAAAGTACCCGCATCCTCTAGAGAGGGAGGCGGCGGGGTCCTGTCTCCCCAGGCCCAGGGGGAGGGAGCGGGGCAGAGGAGCCTTGCGGGGGGTGGGGGTGGGGTCTCTCGTGGGTTTCTGGATTTAGTTTTCACTGTTGTCTCCCTGTTTTCTAAATGGGGGAAACTGGGCTCAGGGAGACAGGGTGACACCGAGGACTCACAAGGCAGGGACGTGGGGGGCAGCTGGTGTCCGATTCGCATCCACAGCCCTCCCCCCAGCCCTGTCACCACACAGCGCCATCCTGGACGGGGAGCAGGGGCGACGGATTCTTTGCTTAACAGCGCCAGCCCTGTTCCGATCTTCCTGCTCCTCTGCCCAAAGTGGGCTCTCGTTGGCCTAAACCACGCTTCATTTCAAGAAGGAACGCTGAGCCCATCGAATGATCACTCGTGGACTGGAGGGACCCGGGGCTGGATGTGTCGGGGCCCACTCGTAGGACCACGTCGGGGTTTGCTTCCAACGTAGGCTCTGGAGTCTGGCTTTCTCAATAGGCCTAGATTTGGAAGGAAATCCAATCAACCGGTTCTGCGATAAAATCAACGGGACTATTTTTCTGATTGAGCTATGGCTGTGTCTTTCTGGATTAGGGTCCCCTCCTCTCCGAAGGAGACATTTCTAGAAAGTTCTAGGGGACACGGGGCTCCCACCACTGTCCCGCTGATTCCAAAGGCTGCTTTCTCCCAAGTCGGGCTCAGGGGTGAGCTGGGAGCCCGGGGACCCCCACACCCCGTCTGGCTTCCGGTCCCCTCCAGGGGCAGCCAACCATCACCCCAACAGACCCTCGGCTTCTTAGGCACAGGGAGCCCGCGACTTACCTGGGTTCCAGCCAGGGCAGTGGCGAGGGCCAGGGCAGGAATGAATTCAGTTCAGTTGACCTCATTCTGGGGCCTAGGGACCCCACTTCTGCCCCCACCTGGCTGTCATGGTTGTCTTGGGTATTTAGGGGTAGGGTGGCATGACACCCCAAGACCACCCAGCCTCCCATTGCCATTCCAGCCAGTGCCTAGCACCCCCACACATGGCTCCCCAAGAGCGCCACGCTCCCCGGGCCACAGAGAGCACCCGTGCTTTCTCTGTGCTTAGAGCAGTCCTGGGCTCAGAGAGGGAGAGGGCCCTGCCCGAGTTCACACAGCCTGGGGGGAGGGAGCGTGGGACTCCAGGCCCTTGGGAGTACGCAGGGGATGGAGGGGGGGGGACCTTCTGAGCCTCTAGCCGGGAGGGATGAGGGCTGCAGGGGCCGGCTCCCAGAGCGGGGTCTGAGACAGGAGGCCCAGGCAGTGGCGGGCAAGGGCAAGGCCAGAGTCGGGAAGGACAGAGCAGGAAATGCTTTGAACTTCTCGGAGGGGATGAGTGTGTGAGGAAGAGGAGGGTGGCGTTGGCGAGCTCCGGCCCCTCCCTGACATTCCAGCAGGCCTGGGCAGGCTCAGCGCTGGCTGTGGGTGAGCTTGAGGCCCATGACCCTGTCACCTGACCGCACCTGGCCTGAGGGCCTGAGCCCAGCTCCGGGGGCTTTTGGCCTAGGACAGATGGGGGAGGGTCTTCCCTGCAGGGCTGTGTGACAGCGGGGCAGGGTGGGAGCACGTCCGCCCGAAAGTCCCTTCGCCTGGCCATGTCCATCGCGGCTCCATGGGGGGGGGGCTGGGAGGAAGAGGCGTGGGTGGCGGTCCCAGCACACTCCCCCCAGCCCCTCTGTGTCCTTGCCCTCTGAGGACCCCTCCACACTGCCCCGGGGGCTCCATTTGCCCACTTCTTGCTCATTTAAAAGGAATTAACGAAGTAAGTTTTTAAAGATTTATTTATCTATTGGAAAGGCAGAGAAACAGAAAAGAAAAAACCCCTGCCATCCGCTGGTTCTCTCCCCCAAGGGCGGCAAAAGGCAGATCTGGGCCAGGCTGAGGCCAGGAGCTGCATCCGGGTCTCCCACGTGGGTGCAGGGGCCCAGCACTCCAGCCATCTTCCACTGCTTTCCCAGGTGCATTAGCAGGGAGCTGGATCGGAAGTGGAGCAGCCGGGACTCGAACTGCCGCCCTGCCCCCACCCCTGGTGGCCACCACTCTGCTCTGTCCCTCGCGTGAGTGGAGCCACACACACCCTGTCCAGGCCTCAGAGCTCACGGGTGTGCGTGTCCTCCGGGCCCCTGCCCCCCCACGCCCCAGCCCACTCCCCAGCCACGGGTGGGGGCCTCCTGCCTCTGAGGCTTCACTCTGGTGGAGGAGGAAGTCGCTTGCTTTTCTTTGATGTCCATGATGACAACGATGACAACGATGATGATGATGATGATGATGATGGAGATGACCATGGTGACAAAGAGGAGGAGGAATCTCAGGCTGACATCCTTCTCATGCCAGGGCGACCTGGGGCCGGGGCGGGGGCCTGATTCTCCTTCAGTCCTTCTCTCCCCCAGCCCCACCCAGGGCTGAGCTGGGCTTGGGTGTGGCCTCTTGGGCTGGCTCCCTCGGGGCCTGAGGGCTTTGGTGAGAACGCGGTGGGCGGGGACACGGGCACACGGGCACAAAGCCCTCTCCGTTTTGCAAAGCCCGGGTCAGAAAGGCCTCTGCAGGCAGCCTTATCCATTTGACAGATGGGGATACTGGGGCTTCGGGCGCCCCCTTTCTCCTCCGGCAGCGCGGGGGCTCAACCTGCAGCCCTCGGGAGGCGCTCCCCTGCTGCCCCCGTGTGGCCAGGTCGGACGCTGCAGGTGGGTGGCGGGGCTAAGGCCGGGTCCAGGTCACGTCCCACCGGGCCCTTTCTTGACGCTAAGTCCAGGGAGCCAGGGGCAGAGAGAGGATGGGCCCTGAGCCCCCAGCCCGGATGCCTCTCCATGTTGAGCCTACGACGCCCAGAAGTGCCCTGCACGGGTGCACTTCCGAGTAGAAAACCAGACACTTTGGGGAGGCGGTGCCACATGACCAGGCTGTGGCCCCCCTGCCCGGCCTCCCCGAGCCCCGAAGCTGTGGGGCTCCAGCAATGCCTTAGCCTCTCCCATGCTCCCTTCTCAGCATGAAAGGGGTGCACAACCCCCCTTTGCATGAGCACCCCAGCTCTGGGTGTGCTGCCCCCTAGTCCCATAGCCCCGGCTACAGCCTGTAGCTGCTGCTTTCCATCTGGGACCGGGAGACAAGCACCTGGCCCAGAGCGGGTGAGTTGAAGGGAAGGAGCGGAGTGGGTCCACGGGGTGTCAGGGTCAGGGCCAGAAAGGCCTGGAGCCTGGCAGTGCACGCCCCTCCAGCTACTTGGTGTGGATTCGAAAGTGACCTGGGGCCGGCGCCGTGGCGTAGTAGGCTGAGCCTCTGCCTGCCGCACCAGCATCCCGTAAGGGCGCCGTTCATGTTGCAGCTGCTCCTCTTCCCATCCAGCTCTCTGCTGGGCCCCTGTATCCTCCTGGGAGACCCGGAAGAAGCTCCTGGCTCCTGGCTTCAGATGGACCACGCTCCGGCCATTGTGGCCATCTGGGGAGTGAACCAGCAGATGGAAGACCTCTCTCTCTGTCTCTCCCTCTCTGTAACTCTATCTCTCAAATAAAAAAAAAAATCAAAATTAGGCCGGCGCCGTGGCTCAACAGGCTAATCCTCCGCCTTGCGGCGCCGGCACACCGGGTTCTAGTCCCGGTCGGGGCGCCGGATTCTGTCCCGGTTGCCCCTCTTCCAGGCCAGCTCTCTGCTGTAGCCCGGGAGTGTAGTGGAGGATGGCCCAGGTGCTTGGGCCCTGCACCCCATAGGGAGACCAGGAAAAGCACCTAGCACCTGGCTCCTGCCATCGGATGAGCGCGGTGCGCCGGCCGCAGCGCGCCGTCCGCGGCAGCCATTGGAGGGTGAACCAACGGCAACGGAAGACCTTTCTCTCTGTCTCTCTCTCTCACTGTCCACTCTGCCTGTCAAAAAAATAAATAAATAAATAAAAATAAAATTTGAAAAAAAATCAAAATTAAAAAAGAAAAAGAGAAAGTGACCTTTTGATGGGGTCGGCGCTGTGGCGCAGCGGGTTAAGCCACCATCTGCAATGGCGGCACCCCATATGGGTGCACTCCGCCCCGCCCCTCCAGCCCAGCGCCTGCCTTTGCCTGGCTGGCCCCGTGCGGCCCTCGGAGCCGGCCATCTTGACCCCTGGATGGCTCTGGGTTTGGGTGCAGAGCGAGGACCCCAGGGGCGAGGGGGAGGACCCTTCCCTCCCTCCTTGTGGTCCCTCCAGGCTCTCAGGCCTAGCCAAGAATGACAATGGAGTTCGACTCAAGCCAGCACCCGTATGGGATGCCGGCATTGCAGCTCGCTCCTAACGAGCCTGGGACAGCCACGGAAGATGGCCCCCGGCCCTCCCGGCAGCACCTGCTGTCGGCCGGTGCACCTGTCCTGCAGGTGTTTCTGAGTTGAAGCAACCTGGGCCTGCCCACGGGGACCACAGAGCTGCTCTGCGGGGAGCCTGTGCCTGGAGAAGCCACAGGACGCAGGGCCTGCAGCAGAGATGAGAAGATGGGGAAGACAGGGGTGGGGCGCCCAGGTGGAGCCAGCAGCATCCCATGCCCAGGGCCCCGGCAAGGCCGTTTGACGGATGAGATCATTAAGGCCCAGAGGAAGGAGAGCAGGCCGGGTCACCCAGGGTCACCCACTGATGAGTGACGGGGCTGGCGGGAGCCCAGCTGGCCCGGCTCTGCCCTGTCCCCGGGCGTCGCTGCTGGGAGGCCAAGGAGAGGACCGTGCAGGCTCCGAGCGTGTAGGGGCAGCCCCAGAGCCCAAGTCACCACGGGTGCTAATGCTGTCAAGGAATCGGGGAGAGAGATCAGAATTTTTCTTTTTTTATTGCTGTTAGTTTAAAATTTGTGTTTACTTATTGAAGAGAGGGAGGGGGAGGGAGAGGGGGAGAGAGAGGGAGAGAAAGAGAGAGAGGGAGAAAGAGAGAGAGAGAGAGCTTGCTCCTATCCGCTGGCTCACTCTCAAACGCCCGCAGAAGCTGGGAGCCTCAGCCCAATCCCTGGAGCCCTGGCCGCTGCCTCCCAGGGCTCAGCCACAGGAAGCCGGAGCCCAGGTGCTCTGCCGAGCAGCTAGGCTAATGCCCCCACCATTTGGTATTTTTGCGGGTGCCTGGTGAGCCTGGTGGGTAGTGAGTGCAGTCAGGAAGGCTGCCTGGAGGAGGCGGGCCTTGGAGGAAAGGGCTGATCAGGAGAGACGCGAGTGCTTGGGGGCGTGGACTTCACAGCATGCCTGACCCTGAGATGTGCAGAGGATCTCCCAGAAGGGCACAGGACGGCGTGGGCACTGCCTGTGAGGAGGGGCTGGGCGCTGTCGGGATGTTTACACGGTGTGGCGCGGTGTAAACATACACCACATGCCACGTGTGTGCGGAAGAAAAACTCACCCGGGGGTCTCCCCACATGTGGGCTCCTGGGCTGCTGCCCCAGGAGACGGACGCAGCGGGCTGGGGGGAGCAGGGGACCAAGGTGAGCGCCCCAGGTGATGGCACACGTGGCCCTGGGCCGCACTTCACAGTAAAATCACCAGCTGGGAAGTTTCCCCTGGCCACCCGGCTGGCTCATTTGCATGCACATTTGCATTTATTTGCATGCCATCTCTGGGTCAATCTTATTCCTGCCCAGTGGCCACCTCCCCAGGCCCAGCTGGCCCCACCTCCAGCCACAGTGCCATCATGCGGCCGTCCCCACGCCCCCTAGCACCCCCCCCCGTGGAATTCCCACACCCCCCTCCCTTCCTTCCGTGGTCTCAGCACCGGTGTCCAAGACACTCTGTGGCCAGGGCTCCTCTCATCCCACCCAGTCTTGCAGGGACCCTGGGAGATGGGGCCGTGGGCCCACTCTACAGACGGGCAAGCTGAGGGCTCGGGACGGGGGCCTCTTCCTTCCTGGTCTTCATGCATCTCCTGTCCTTGTTGCTTGGGTTTTGTTTTAAAGCTTCGCTCACTTTCCTGAGGTCTTGAAAAGAAACCAAGTCGGGGCCAGCGCTGTAGCGCAGGCAGTAAAGCCACCTCCTGCAGTGGCACCATATGGGAGCCGGTTCGAGTCCTGGCTGCTCCACTTCCGATCCAGCTCTCTGCTGTGGCCTGGGAAAGTGGTGGAAGATGCCCCAAGTGCTTGGGCCCCTGCACCCTTGTGGGAGACCTGATTTGGGCCGCCAGTTCCAAAGGGCAGCCCGACGCCTCGGCAGTAGCTCTCTGGTCCCAAGATGCACAAGCAAAACAGAAGCAGCTGAGATGCTCTGAGCTGGCCGCCGCCCGGCCACAGCCCCACCCCCTGCACAGGCACAGCCCCGCCCCCTGCACCGGCAAGCCCCACCCCCTGCAGGCAAGCCCCGCCCCCTGTACAGGCACAGCCCCGCCTCCCCCGCACAGGTCACCTTCTGTCTGCAGCTGGAGACCAGAGTTGCTGACATATTCAGCCCTGTGGCACCAGGCTAGGCTGTCTCCCTGGGACAGCGGGCCACGTGCTGTCCCTCCCAGAGCGCACGAGGCCCACGGAGCCACCTTCTTTCCAGGCCATGCAAACTTGTAATTCCTGCCATCATGGCTAATGATGTTGAATACCTCCCTTTTTTTTTTTTTTTTTTTGACAGGCAGAGTGGACAGTGAGAGAGAGAGAGAGAAAGGTCTTCCTTTGACACTGGTTCACCCTCCAATGCCCGCTGCAGCCAGTGCGCGGCGGCCGGCGCACCGCGCTGATCCGATGGCAGGAGCCAGGTGCTTCTCCTGGTCTCCCATGGGGTGCAGGGCCCAAGCACTTGGGCCATCCTCCACTGCACTCCCGGGCCACAGCAGAGAGCTGGCCTGGAAGAGGAGCAACCGGGACAGAATCCGGCGCCCTGACCGGGACTAGAACCCGGTGTGCCGGCGCCACAGGCGGAGGATTAGCCTAGTGAGCCACACCGCTGGACAAATACCTGCCTTTTAAAATATATTCATTTATGGGGCCAGCGCTGTGGTGTAGCAGGTAAAGCCGCCGCCTGCAGTGCCGGCATCCCATGTGGGCGCCAGTTTGGGTCCCGGCTGCTCCACTTCCGATCCAGCTCCCTGCTATGGCCTAGGAAAGTGGTAGAAGATGGCCCAAGTGCTCGGGCCCCTGCACCTGCATGGGAGACCCAGATGAAACTCCTGGCTTCTGTCTCAACCTCTCTGTAGCTCTGACTTGGAAATAGATAAGTAAATCTTTTAAAAATATTCATTTATTTTATTTAAAAGGCAGAGGGACAGAGAGCGAGCGAGCGAGCTTCCAAGGGTTGACCCCCAAATGGCCGCAATAGCCAGGGCCGGGCCGGGCCGAAGCCGCCACTTGGACACCCGTGTGGTGTATCAGGGCACCTGGGTTTGAGTCCTGCTTCTGCTCTCACCCCAGCTTCCTGTTAACGAGCCGGGGGCAGTGCACGATGGTGCCTGGCTCCTGGCTGACCCTGTCCCGGCTGTCGCGGGCATCTGGGGAGCGAACCAGCAGATGGCGGACCACACAGGTCTCTCTCCCTTCCTTCCTGTCAGCCTGCCTTGCAAATAAATCAATATTTTTTTTAATAAAAAATTAATTCCTGGGCCAGTGTTGTGGCACAGCAGGTTAAGCTGTCACCTGTAACACCAGTGTCCCACATCAGAGCACGGGTTCGAGTCCCAGCTGCTCCACTTCCAATCCAGCAGTAGAAGATGGCTCAGGTCCTTGGGCCCATGTAAGAGACAGGAAGAAGCTCCTGGCTCCTGGCTTTGGATCAGCTCAGCCGTTGTGGCCATTTGGGAAGTGTCTCTACCTCTCTCTGTAACTCTACCATTCAAATAAATAAAAACAAATCTTAAATAAATAAGTGAATTTTTTAAATTCATGGAAAATTAAGTTAAAAGGTAAGCTATTTTTGTTGTCAAAAATTTTTAAATCAGACATGGATTTTTCTTTTTTTAAAAAAAGATTTATTAATTTATTTGAAAGTTAAAGTTACACAGAGAGTAAAGGAGAGGGAGAGGGAGAAGGAGAGGGAGAGAGAGAGAGGTCTTCCATCCACTGGTTCACTCCCTGATTGGCCAGAGCTGTGCCAATCCAAAGCCAGGAGCCAGGAGCTTCTTCCAGGTCTCCCATGCAGGTACAGGGGCCCAAGGACTTGGGCCATCTTCCACTGCTTTCCAGGCCACAGCAGAGAGCTGGATTGGAAGTGGAGCATCCAGGCCTCAAACCGGTGCCCATATAGGATGCCTGCACTGCAGGTGGTGGCTTTACCTGCTATGCCACAGCGCCGGCCCCATGGCTTTTTCAAAAATACATTACCTGTTAACTTTTGGGAGACCTTTTGTATACATGAGTTTCAGAATTTTTTGCATCAGAATAAATTTGTCTTTTACTTTCCACAAACTTTTCTAAAATGCCTATTTATTTGAAAGGAAGAGTAACCGAGAGAGAGAGAGAGAGAAACAGAGACAGAGAGATCTTCCATCTGTGGGTTCATCCCCAAGGCCTGCAGGAGCTTGGGCTGGGCCAGGCCCAAGGCAGAGCCAGGAGCACTATCTGGGTCTCCCAGGTGGGTGCAGGGGCCCAAGCGCCTGGGCCATCACCTGCTTCTTCCCGGTGCAGATGGGAAGTGGAGCAGCCGGGCTCAAACCAGGCTCCAGTGTGGGTGTCGATCAACCGGCTGTGCCGCGGTGCCCGCCCGCCACCTCACAGGTTTTTTAGTTTAGTTTACAATTTTCAAGAATCATATTTGTTTGTCTTTTTAAATTGACAAATTCCAGTCATTTACCACGTCCAGTGCATTGTTGTGAAGTGTGTCCAGCTAATTAGCATACGCGTCACCCACCAGCTGTTCCCGTGGTGAGAAGGCCCGGAGTGGATTCTCAGCAGCCAGACGCAAACCGGGCATCACTGGAGCTCCAAACTCACTCCTCTGAGGGAGATTCTGAGTCCTTTGACCAAGGTCTCATCTCCCTTCCTCCCTCCAGCCCAGCCCCATAACCCCCATTCTCTTCCTCCTTTTCTTCTTCTTGTTAAAGATTTATTTTATTTGAAAATCAGTTACAGAGAGGCAGAGAGAGAGAGAGGTCTTCCATCCACCAATTCACTTCCCAAATGGCCGCAACAGCCAGGACTGGGCCAGGCTGAAGCCAGGAGCCGGGAGCTTCTTCCAGGTCTCCCACGTGGGTGCAGGGGCCCAAGGACTTGGACCGTCCTTGGCTGCTTCCCCAGGCCATCAGCAGAGAGCTGGATGGGAAGTGGAGCAGCCAGGACTCGAACCAGCGCCCATATGGGATGCTGGTGCTGCAGGCCAGGGCTTTAACCTGCTGTGCCACAGCGCTGGCCTCTGCTCATTTTTATAACAGATAGGCAGAGAGGGAGAGAGAGGTCTTATATTCACTGGTTCAGTCCTCAGGCTGACCCAAGGAGCTGGGAATCCAATCCAATTTCCCCCAGGGTCTACAGCAGCAAGAAGCTGGGTCAGAGACGGCGCCAGGACCCAAACCCAGGCTCCGACACCGAATGCAGCCATGCCAAGCGGGGTCTTAACCAATCCACCAAATGCTTGCCCTCCATGGCCATTTTGAAGTCCTTGCATGTGAGTCAGTTTTGGGGGTGAGCAGGTGCACAGAACTTTAAAAACGTGTGATCTGCTCTACTTAACTTTCACGAGTTCTGGACAAGATAACGCACACGGCACAAGTGTTTAATGAGCATCACTCTGTCAGATGCTGAGAACTACAATGGGGCTGCGGTGAGTCTCCATCGTCGGATCTGCAGAACACCGGGCCATATCCTCTTAAAATGCAGGCTCCCTGCCCCCAGCTCCCGAGTCGGGGGGTCAGGGGTCTGGGGGTGGCCTGGGAGCCCGCACCTAGTGTCAAGCCAGTCCGGTGATGTCTCCTAGAAATATAAGAGCCACACATATAATCCACGTGTCAATGGGAGTGTTCCAGTAATCCAATAAAAAGCAGATGAGATTAATTTTATTCAGTATTGTATGTAACTCACTATGACCCACATAGTATCCCTTAAACAATGTAATCCGTATTTTTAAAAAATAGAATTTTTTTTTTAGGTTCCAGGTCTTTGAGATACAGCGTGTATGTTCCAAACACAGCGCGTCCTACCTAGTCCGGCGGCCCTGAGGGCGGGACTACCTGAGCCCCTTCCCCAACCTTTCCTACCCCAACCCCTCTCCCCTTCCTCGCGGCGCGGCCTTGAAAATCCCTTCTCCTTGCCTGCAAAATGGGCCAAGGGCTGCCTCCTGGGAGCTGTGCAGGTGCGCACGTGTTGGGTGAGCAGGTGCCAGGTGCAGCCGGCACAGCCCTGGCACCCTCGGGGTGCTCGCGGCAGGGAGGCGCCGAGACGGGGGAAGGGGGGTGCCGAGGGCCGGGGCTCCGCGCAGAGTCGGGGTGCGGGGGTCCGCGAGCGGCCGCAGCGCCCGAGGCGGCCACGGGGCGGCGCTGGGGGGCAGGGACCCCGCGGGGCCCGGGCGGGAGCCGTCTGCGGTTCGGGGCCCTGGGGAGGCGGCGGGGCGCGCTCTGCGCGGCAGCGGGGGAGACGCAGGTGAGCGCTCCACGCGCCCCTGCAGTCGCTGCCACGGGAGCGGGGGCAGGGCCTCCCGGCAGAGCCGCGCTCTCCTGGCTCCCGCCGCCTCCTTCGGCCTGCCCGGGCCGCTGGCGCCGTAGCCAGACCCCTCGGTTCCGCGGGGGGGACCAGACGCCTCTGCGCGCCCTCGGCTCGCGCCTGGCCAGCCCGAGGGGCTCCTCTCCTGCCTGGCGGTGCGGGGCGCAAGCCTGGGCCACGCGGCTGGAGTCTGGGGCTCTGGCTAGAAAGCGGGGACTGGCTTCATGCCTCAAGCCTTGGGCAACCAAACGCCCTCGCCCGGTGCTCTGGGCCCCGGGGTGGGGAAGGGGAGCGAAAACAGGACCCCGCTGGGCGTGAGAGGAGCAGGAGTCCTTTCCTGTCCAGTCCCTTTGTGGCCAGCCCCCCCTTTCCCCCCGCGCGCACAGGGAGGAGATGAGGGCTCTGGGGGTGGGGTGCAAGGCAGGGGTGCGGGGGTGCCTTTCCCCTCCGCCCTCACAGCAGCCCCTGGAAGTGGGCGCTGGGGCTCCCCGTTAACAGAGGAGCTGAGATGCTTGTCCGAGGTCACGCGGACGGGGAAGCGGACGGGGCAGGTGCTGCTCTGTGCGGCCTTGGTCAGTCTGTGCAGTAGCTGAAAACACATCGTCCCCTGCAGGGGGCACCCAAGCCCCCTCGTGGCCTCCCTCCCACGGTGTGCTTCTGCCCAGGGGTCTGCCTCCTCCACAGCCGGAGCACCTGGGGCCGCAGCGGGCAGCCGGGGCGGCCAGAGGGGGAGCCCGGCTGCTGCCCCAGGCCTGACAGGCGATGGCGGGAGTGTCTCAGGCCTCCTGGCTGACGCCACACGCCAGGGCTGCAGGGGCGGGAGAGGGGCCCAGAGGGGGGAGGAGGTTGCACTGGGCCACAGGGAGTCAAACCCAAGCTCTTTCTCTTGCTACCAGGGCTCAGGCACTGAGAGCTCTGTCACCCGTCGGGTTTCCCTTTCTGCATGTCTGCCAGGAAGCTCAGAGGCCGCTCGTAAACCATCGGGGGCTCATACTGTAAGCCAGCCAAAATCCTCCCAGAGGCAGGGCTCGTTTTCTTGTTCCAGTCACGTGCCTGACCCCATGCCCTGCCTGGTCACACGTGGGGTCTTGTTGGAGCACGTGGGACAGACAGCCATGCCCTTTTATGGATCTGGACACAGAGACAGAAATCAACTTGGCCAAAGTCACAGAGCTCCTGTATGACAGTGGCAGAATTCAAACCTAAGACTCTGGGGTCCTCACAGCCAAGATCCGTCCTCTGCAGACAGGCATGCTAATGCCACTGGACCTGGCTCCAAGCCCCAGGGCCACCCTTCTGCCCATGGATGTGCCCAGTGCCTGCCACTTTTCGTCCCCTGCTGGGGGAGCGCCCTGAGAAGAGGGGTGGGGGCTTGGTTTTGAGTCTTTTTCCTTGTCCCCTCTTTGCAATCCTGCTCTGTACTGTCCTCGTGGAGAGGTTTGGGTGCTAAAGTCGGCTTTTATTTTTAAGATTTATTTATTTTTTTGAAAGTCAGGGTTACACACACACACACACACACAGAGAGAGAGAGAGAGAGAGAGAGAGAGAGAGAGAGAGAGAGAGAAGTCTTTCATATGCTGGATTACTCCCCAAACGGCCACAATGGCCAAAGCTGTGCCGATCTGAAGCCAGGAGCCAGGAGCTTCTTCCAGGTCTCCCACATGGGTGCAGGGGCCCAAGCACTTGGGTCATCTTCCACTGCTTTCCCAGGCCATCAGCAGAGAGCTGGATCGGAGGTGGAGCAGCCGGGTCTTGAACCGTCGCCCAAATGGGATGCCGACTCTGCAGGCCAGGGCGTTAACCCGCTGCGCCACAGCACCAGCCCCATAAAGTTGGCTTTTTAAAAATTTATTTGAGAAGCACAAAGAGAGACAGACACAGCTCCCATCCACCGATTCATTGTGCAGTGTTCACAACAGCTGGACACTGGGCTGGGCCGAAGCCAAGAGCCAAGGAGCTCCACTTAGGTCTCCCATGTGGGAGGCAGGGGCGCAACTGTTGGAGCCCCCACTTGCTGTCTCCCAGGGGGCAGCGGCCGGACACTGGAGTCGGGAGAGGAACTGCAACTCCAGCCCAGGCACTCCGATAGAGGGCGCAGACCAGAGATACACAGTGGTGTCTTTTTACAGAACGGTCTTCGCCTGCCGGTTCACACCCCAGATGGACTCAGTGTCCAGCACTGGAACAAGCTGAAGCCAGGAGCCAGGGGCTTCATCAGGGTCTCCCACGTGGGTGCAGGGGCCTGAGCACTTGGGCCATCCACTGCTGCTTTTCCCAGGCCGTTAGCAGGGAGCTGGATTGGGAGTGAAGTAGCCAGGACTCGAACCAGCGCCCGTATGGGATGCTGGCGTCACAGGCTTTATCCACTACGCCACAGCGCCGGCCCCCAGTGCTGTCCTCAAGCCCACCCAGAACCTTGTGTTTACAGAGAGGCTGGCAAACGTTGCCTGGAATCCCAACAGCCTTTATGGTTAGTGCTTAGCCCAAGCAAACGGCCACAAGGAGGACAAAGCTGCCCCAAGATGGTCGTCGGAGGCCTTGGATGGAGAAGAGGAAGCACCGGGGCTCTGCAGTGGGGGAAGGGTGAGGCCCACAGAGCTCAGACCCGGGCCGGCCTCGCGCAGGGACCCGCGCCCTGTGCTCTCTGCTTCCGAATGTCTTCCTTTGACCTGCGAGCTTGTGTTTTGCAAGTGAACTCCACAGCACACGTGTGAGCAGAGGAGGAAATCTGAAGTGAGGAAAAGCACAAGATTGTACTGCTTTTCACGGCTGCGTTTACTTGGTTATCCAGCAAGAATTCCACACCTCCCATCTAGCGTGGGCCCCACGAATGACGTAGCTGGTCCTGTGTGGAGCCGTGGGAAGGTCGCTGGGCTGGGGGCCGGGAGGTCTGGGTTCAAGGGGCGCGCATTCCGGGGCGCGGGCTGCCCCCGGGACGCGTCAGAGGCCCCTGAACCCTGTGATCTCAGGGTAGTGTCCTCATGGAAGACTCCGCCGGCGCGCAGGGAAGTCACGACCCAGGAAGGAGTCCTGATCGTGGCCGCTGACCTGAGGACTCAGAGAGACCAGGAGGGAGCGGCCCTGGGCGCAGCGGCCCTGCTGGCCTCCCCACAACGTCCTTCTGTTCACCGTAAGGCGTTTAAACGCCTAAGGAAAGGGTAGGAAGCCACAGTGAATTCGCAAGGCTGGTGTCTGGGGGGGCTGTGGGCAAGCAGCTGACTGTCAGCTTCCCCCAGACCACACCCTCTTCCTGCACCACCACCCCCCGCACCCCTCCCAGCTCCCCTTCTTCCACTCCCCAGGGCTGTGACTGAGCGGGAGGGGGCAGGGCAGGGCAGGGCGGGGGGCGAGCGGCTGGGCCCCTGCAGCATGCAGCCCCACAGCTGAGGCTCTTATTTATGCCCAGGGCGCAGCGCCACGGCTGCCAGGGGAGATCAGGGGAGTGGTGCACGCGGGAGCAGAGAGCAGAGCGGGAGGCAGGTGGGAGGGCTGTGAACGGGGAACAGGTGGGAGAGGGAAGGTGAGTCAGCTCTGAGCAGAGGGAGAGGCAGAATCTGGGGCGGAGCCGGCTCCCTGCGCTTCACTCTGCAGCTCTCTGCACCCCGCCCCCTCAGTGCCTCCCGGGTGCTCGGCCTTGGGAGCTCTCGGCTTTGCACCCCTGCGTCCCGCAGGTCGCCTTGCTGTGACTGACCAGAGAGCCAGGGGTGTCTGAGCAGGTGGCAAACAGGGGGCCAGGATGTTGGGGAGGGACCTTGAAGGGGCCCCATAGCTCTGGGTGTGGTGGGGGCCTCGCAGGGTGGGCCCTATGTGCCCTGGGGTCTGAGTCCAGGCGCACCTGAGCCGGAGTCCTCTGCCTTGCTGAGGACTCAGCAGGCAGGGGCAGGGGGACGAGACCCGGCCAGGGCTTGCCAGGCCTGCAGTGCTAGAGAGAGGGGCCGGGGGACCCAGGTGAGAGCCTGAAGGGGTCTCCCCAGGCAGAGGGTGGAAGGGCGTCGTTCCCTCCCCCTCCCCGAGTAGCCCTGCCCCAGCCAAGTGCACGCTGGGAAGTCAGGTGGGGGCAGCCCCTGCTCCTCACTTAGCCCCTGCTGGGGGCACCAAGAGCAAAGGGGAAGCAGCCCCTCTGCCTCTGGCCTCCGACCCTGGCTCCTGAGCCCCCACCTCCTCCCCTGCCCAGCGAGACCTCCTGGAGTCTGGGATGAGTTCGGGGAACTGAGGGAGGTGAGAGGTGCACCCGGGTATTTGGGTGGGGTTTGCAGGCCCCTGGGGAGGCTGTTGCCAGGCACGCTGGGTGCACAGGCCGGGTGCGGGTCCTTCAGAGCGGCCCCTCCCCGGGAGCTCGCCTGCTGGCTCCTGAGGTGAGGCATTCCCGGGGGCAGGGAGGGTGCCCTCTGCCTCCTTACAGCCCGGATGCTGGGCTGTGGCTGGCCCGTGGGACAGAGCTGGAGCTGGAAGGGCCCCGGGACTCAGGCCTCCCGCAGTGGGCGGGGTCCATCCCCACCCTTTGAATCTGGGCAGGGCCTTGTGACACGGATAGGCCAATGGAAGCCGGTGGCAGTTCTACAAGGTCAAGGCTAGGCCTCCAGAGACCTGACAGCTCCTGCCTTTGCCCTCAAAGGCTGCTGCACCGAGGTGCCCAGGGTGGCTGCTGGAGGAGAGACCCCTGGAGGAGGACTGAGGACCCCAGCCAGCAAACAGCCGGGCCGTCCAGCTGAGCACAGCGGCTCAGGGAGCTCGGGAGAAGCCAGGCTGGGCACCCTGGGTGCTTGTGACCCAGCCCAGGACCGCGGAGGCCCAGGGAGGGGAGCGCCTCCTCGAGGCCCCACAGCGGGGCAGGGACCAGGCCGCCCGCTGCTCCTGGAGCCCGTCTGACCACGGGGGCCGGCATCAGGTCCCCTCCCCCACTGCCTGTCACCCCGCCCAGGCTCTCCCAAGGAGGGAGGAAGAAGTGGAGGCTGAGAGCCCTCAGCAGGGATAACTCAGCTTTGACTCAGGCACGGGCTCTGCGGTGCCGACTCGGGAGCCTCCCCAGTAGCTCCCAGCGGAGAGAATGGCAGGTGACAAGGTCCCCCAGGGTCAGTGTCTGAGGACGGGCCACACACGTGCACGTACCGACACACGTGGGCACACACTTACACATGGGCATTACGCATCCCACAGGCACACACACAAGCATGAACACAAACACGCACACACATGCACACACACGTGCTGGTACGGGCACGCGCAGAACGCTCCCAAATGCTCTCTCTCTCCCCTTCTTTCTCACCCCTCCGTCTACAACCAGCCTACCCCTCCTGGACCATATACTTTATTAAAAATATATAGTTACAAACTCCATTGTCAATCTTGGCTGGGCCTGGGAGCCTGGAGGGACCATGAGGAGGGAAGGAAGGGCCCTCCCCCTTGCCCCTTGGGGTCCTCCCTCTGCACCCAAACCCAGAGCCATCCAGGGGCCAAGACAGCTGGCCCCAAGGGCCGCACGGGGCCAGCCGGGCAAGGGCAGGCGCTGGGCTGGAGGGGCGGGGCGGGGCGGGGCGGGTTTCGCGGACTGCATCTCCTCGTCCTGCAGGTAGAAATGGCAGAAGGTGGATGGGTGTCTCCGTGTCTCTCCCTTTACAGATATTTACAAAACACGGTCATGAGCAACAGGCCACAGTCATGCAAAGAAAAAGCAGCCCCCCGCCCTCCCCCCACCGAAGCCCCTGCCCCCCCAAGGACCCCACGATGCCACCTCCCCCTCCCCCCCGCAGCAGTCCGGGGCATGTCCTGGAAGGGTCGGTGCGGGGAGCGCAGTGGGTCTGGGGGCCCGGAGCTGCCCGTGGGTGGGCGCTGGGGGACCCTGGGCCCTCTCCCAGGCCCAGGCTCTGGAGTGCACAGGAATGGACTCTGCCAGTCTCGGAAGCCCCCCACCCCACCCCCGCGCCTTCGTGCCGAAGGTCCTCGGAGCCCTGAGCGTGGGAGGTCAGATGGCCGACTCCCTGCGGTAGGAGACGTTGTCCAGCGGGAGCGTGGCCTGCATGCGCTCCAGATCCAGGTGGCTCCCGAACTCCAGCATGTGTATGATGCCCGCCTCCTCCTTGGAGCCCGCCTCCAGGCCCAGGCCCGCGGCCACGGCCGCCGCAGCCACAGCCTCCTCCTCCATCTCCTCTTCCTCCTGGCTCATGAGGGCCAGCTCGTTCTCGTAGCAGAAGGCACTGGGCGGGGGCGGCGGGGCGGGCAACACGGTGATCTTGCTCTCCTGCAGCTCCCGCGCCGAGCAGCAGGGCGTGCCGGCCACCTCGTAGGTCTTGTGGAAGCGCGAGTAGTCCACCTTGTAATGGCTCTTCTCCTCGAAGACCACCGGCTCGAAGCGGTGGCCCCACAGGATCTCGCTGGCCAGGTAGGAGCTGCGGGCCTGCGTGGTCATGGCCGTGGCCTCCACCATGCCCTCGAGGATGACCACGATCTCGAAGTCCTCGGACTCCAGCTCCTCCTTGCCCATGCCGTAGAGCGGGCTGTCCTCGTCGATCTCGTGCACGATGATGATGGGCGAGACCAGGAAGATGCGGTCCAGGCCAATGTCGTAGCCCACGTTGAGGTCCCGCTGGTCCAGCGGCAGGTACTCGCCCTCCTGGGTCATGTAGGGCTTGATGAGCTGGGCCCGCACGTGCGCCTCCACGATGTGGCTCTTGCGCAGGTTGCCCACGCGCCACATCAGGCAGAGCTTGCCATCGCGCACGGAGATGACGGCGTGGTGGCTGAAGAGCAGCGTCTGCGCCCGCTTTTTGGGCCGCGCCATCTTGGCCATGATGGTGCCAATCATGAAGGAGTCGATGACACAGCCCACGATGGACTGGACCACCACGGCGATCACGGCCAGCGGACACTCCTCCGTCACGCACCGGAAGCCATAGCCGATGGTCGTCTGGGTCTCCACCGAGAAGAGGAAGGCGCCCAGGAAGCCGTTCACATGCATGATGCAAGGCTTGGGGGCCGCCGAGGCCGCGCCGCCCGCCGGGCCCCCCGCCGCGGGCACCGCCGGGCCGGCCTCCAGGTCGCCGTGGAAGAAGGCGATGCACCAGAAGAGGAGGCCGAAAAAGAGCCAGGAGACGAGGAAGGCCGCGGAGAAGATCATAAGCATGTAGCGCCAGCGCGTGTCCACGCACGTGGTGAAGATGTCGGCCATGTAGCGCTGAGACTTGTTGCTCAGGTTGGCGAAGTACACGTTGCACTGGCCGTTCTTCTTGACGAAGCGGTTGCGGCGTTTCCGCCGGGGCACGTGGGCCTGCCCGTTGCGGCTGTGCCCGTGCATGTCCTGAGGCCGGCGTGGTCACCTGGGAAGACGCAGGGCCTGCGGGGGAGGAGAGGTGGGCAGGTGAGTCACTGGGCAGTGCGAGAGAGAGACGCCTGTCCAGGGAGGCCCAGCCGGGATCGGAGCCCACGGCTCCCCACCTCACCCCTGCAGCCGGGGGGTGTGGGAGGGGCATGCGATGCCGCGGGTGGCTCCTAGGACGGGGCCCCAGCCAGCGCCCCCCAAGGCCGGCCCAGCTCTGGGATTGGAGTCTCCCCCGCTGGGCAGATAAGACCACAAGGATGTAGTTCCGGGAGCCGGTCTCCCAAAGGCTGCCCTGGGCCCCACCTTGGTTCCTGTTCCAGATGCTTCCCCGGGGGCCGCCTGGCCCTGCTCTGGCCCGGCTCACCTCCCTGGTTTCAGCCTCTGCCTCGGGTCTCTTGGGGCTGAATGGCCTCCTTTGCTGCCCCTCGCAGTAGCCACTGACCCCCGTGGCTCTCTGCAGTGAACTGTCTTTGTCCCACATCAGGGGGTCTGGGTTCAATCCCTGGCTCCAACTTCTCATTGATGCACGCCCTGGGAGGCAGTGGTGATGGCTCAAGTCAGTGGGTTCCTGCCGCCCACCACCCACCGCCCACCAGGGAGACCTGGCTGGAGTCCCTGGCTCCCGGCTTCCGCCACTGTGGGTATGTGAGAAGTAAAGTAATGGGTGGGACCCCTGCCCGCTCCCTCAGATACGTGAGACTCCGGCTAACCTCATACCCTCGTCTGCTCACAGCCACGCGGGCAGAAAAGAGACAAACTTCTCGCACCGCTGCAGATCAACGGCAGCCCCGCCTCGGTCCAGCCTCCTCTCCCTGAGCCCCAGATTCCTGCCCTGTCCCCAACCTGGAGCAGTGGCGGTGGCAACAGAGGGGCAGGAAGCCCTGAGCCTTGGCTCCCCGTACGCATCCCCGTTCCCAGGTCACAGGCGGCTCAGAGCGGGAACGTGACCGAGGCCAGGTGAGCGGCTCCAGCCCCACGCTGCTGGGCTCGAGGCAGAGGCAGACCCACCCCCAGCCTGGCTATGTCCCCCTCTCGGGCCTCCGTTGCTCCATCAGTAAAATGGGACTAAGAAAACTCCAACCTCACAGCACCTCAGGGTTTGGCAGGTGTTGGCTGAGAGCCAGTCACCCTCCCGCCCGCCTTCCTGCTCCCCACGTGCCGGAGCCGGGGAGAGGCAGGGCCGCCTGTCAGCGCCCCAGCTGTCTCGGTGGAGAAGGCCCTCACCCTGCTGGTGGCCGCTGGGCCTGGGAAGGCAAGCCTCCGTCCGCCCCTCCGTGCCTCTGCAGCCCCGGGCCCGAGCCGGTGCTGCCGGAGCCCCCAGCGGCTGCCAGGGCCAGCGCCGGGCCTGGGTGCCCGAGAATGTTTTGGCCCAGAACCCTACAAGGCTGGGGGTTTCTATTTTCTGTCCCATTCTTCTGGCTGATCTAATTGTGCATCTGCGGCAATGTGTATACACTCCCTGGTGCAGGACGCTCGGTTGCCACAGCAACCAGAGCCGGCGACGCTGTAATTTAGAGATCAGCAGCCTGCCTTCCCCCCAGAAACTCCCTCTCCTGGCCCGGGGAGACGCAACCCTGCCCCCACCCCTCCCCCGCGCTCACCCCACCCCAACCCCTGCGCCTCTCCCCTTCCCCAGAGCACACAGGCGCCCCCCCACACACACACCGCAGACCCAGTCCGCTGTGTGGCCTTGGGCGAGTTCTTGGCTGCCCCCAGTCTCAGCCTCTTCTGACTGGGAAACGGGACCACTGAGCCTCCTGCCAATGACCCAGCAGGCCGTGCAGGCGTGGCCTCAGGCGCCCCTCCAGGGGGCCCTAGCGAGCCGAGGAGGGGTCCCAGGCTCTCTGCCTTCTCTCCCAGGTCTCAGCAGCAGCGGTGGCCTCCCCGCTGGCCAGTAACTGTAGGGCAGACAGGGACAGCTGCCCCCACTAGCCCCACCCCTCCCCCACCCCAGGGCTCGGTCCCACCGCCTCCGTCAGTGCCACAGACCCAGCAGGAGCAAGACGGCGACCCCAGACCCTCACTTGACATCTGAGGCCGAGGGAGTCCAGGGTCGGAGGGCAAGGGTGCCAGAGCCAGGTGGGGTGGTCCCAGAGCTAGGGGGGTGGTCCCAGAGCCAGGTGAGCCAGGCCTGCTCACTCCCTCATCCTCAGGGCAAGGCAGAGAGCGCATGGGTCCAGTCCCAGAGGGCTGCAGGGCAGTGGCCTAGTGGACATGGTGCGGCGGGTTGGCCCTTGAGTTCCTGAGAATTGAGGGCCCTGCCCAAGGCCAGGGTCCTGGGCCCCCCTGCTTCTGGTTCTCTGCCTGCTGGGCCTGGCCCCTCCGCTGGTGTACAGGGGCCTGGAGGGGAGGGAGGAGGCTCAGATCCCCCATGGCTACAGGCTATGGGGCCAGCCCTCCCCTGACACTTACCCCACCTTCAGCACTCACTCCCCAGCCCCTGCCATCCCAGGGTCCCCCCAGTGCAGCCCACGGGGACACCGCTCACCCCTCTATGTGCTGGGCACCGCAGGGGGCTCCCAAGCTCCTGCACGTGCCCAGCGATGCCCTTTCCTGGGCCCTGCAGACCGTCCTGCCCAAAGAAGCCAAAGCCCCAGCCACCACGCACCCGTAGGCAGGAACAGGATGCCAGCCTGGCGACATGGGGGAAAGCGCCCATTGGGCACCGCATTGCGGGGGGAGGGCCCCGCGCCCAGGGGCAGCTGCGGATTGGGCAGGAGAGGGACAAGAAGCACCGCCCCCACCCCCGGCACACACACACACGAGGGCTCTCCCTCAACGATAAATGTATCCTGGCGTGAAAAGAGTTTTGAGCTCCGTGCACCGTTTTCTCACAATGTGCATTTCCCAGGAACTTTGGGAAGACCCCCCAGGAGAGAGACCCCCTAGAGGGGGAAAGAGCCTGGCCGTCCAGGCGCCTGCACATCGCCTCCCAAAAAACTGCTCTTCTGAAAGGTGGGAGCCAGTCCGCACCCTCGCACCCAGTGCACGCGGAGGGGCGAGGGTTCAGCCCCTCCACCGCTGCCTTCTGCCCAGACCCTGAGCAAGTCCTGGCCCTTCCTGGCCTCAGTTTCCCTCCAGGGGGTGACAGCAGCCTCCCGCTGGGGTTCTCTCCAGGGTCCCATGCAGAGCTTTGCGTGACATCACAGAACCAAGCGAGTGTGGACGCGGTTCCCCAGTCCCCTCCACTCCACGCAGGGCAAAACCGGCGGAAGCCTACGTCCAGGATTGCGTCTGGGGTCTCTCGGCGGTTAGGAATCGGCCGGCGGGGAGGGGGCCGCTGGCCGCTGCCCTTTCTCTGCTGATGGGGTTGATGTTGCTTTGCCATCTCCCGACTTTGTTTTTCTTCTGATTTTCCTGTGCTGCGAACGCACCCAGCCTGGGAGCCCCTAGTTCCCTAGGGAAACTGAGGCCAAGAACTGGACTGTGACACAGTGTCCGAGGCAAAGGAAACTTGGGTCCCAGGGGTGCCGTGAAGTGGGTCTCTGCCTCGCTCACCCTGTCGGAGCGACAAAGGGCCAGGCGATGGGGGGCCCTGCCTGCCGGGGGTCCAGGGCAAGCAGGAAGATGACCACACTGCTGCTGTCCTGTGAGTTCTCACTACAATTTCACACCCCACCCCACCCCCGGCTGCCCATAACCGCCTCTGCCAAACGGAAGCCAATCGACTGGCAGCAGCCCCCTACTCATGGGGGAGATGGGGCAGGTGCACCTCTCCCAGGCCCCACAGCTCCTAATCGCAGCTACCACGGACGGAAGGCGGGCAGGGCAGAAGCCCTTAGCCAGTGCCCCCCTGCACAGCTTCTCGTGGCAAAGGAGCCCCCTGGGAGCGCCAGCTTTGTGGCGGGCGGTGCCTCGTCTGTCTCTGCATGCCTTTGTTCACTTAACAAGTATTTATTAAGCACCGCAGCAGCAGCAGCAGCAGCAGCCGGGGGTGGGGGGGACCATTGTCTTCCCAGTTGAAGGCCTGCAGGCTGCAGAGTGGGGGGGGGGGGCTGTTTCAAGGCAGCAGAGACAGCAAAGATAAAGCCAGGATCACACTCAGGTCCGGCTGGCTCCAGACGCCCCCCACCCCCCTTCACCTGCCTGACTGCTGTATCGGGCCTGGCTCCTGTCTGCACTGCCCCCCACCCCACCCCGCTCCAAGTCCTCCGGGCCCTCCCGCGCACCCTGGCTGCTCCGATGTCTCCCCAGGCCACGCGGCAGCCAGCAGCCACAGCTTCTCCGTAATAACGTGGTGGTTACAGCCACATGTAAAATGGTTAAAGCCACATGGCTTTGCCATCTCCTCGCCCAGGCCCTGTTCCTGTAAAATGGAGACGGTGCCGGCAGTGCCGGCCCCCACTCAACAGGTGCAGGACAACCACTGCACTACAGAAACCCCAGCTGATGTGCGGGCTCCGGGGCGCCCTGCAGGGGAGATGCTAGGGCAGCAACGTGGGTGACGGCGGGGACCCTGCCAGGCCCAGCTCCGGCCTCACGCCCCTCCGCCCTGGTACCCTTCGTTCCAGTGGGGGGCAGGAATCCAGGGAGAAAAACTGGAGCGGGGCTGGGCCCAGGGGCTGGAGTATGGCAGGTGTCCGGTGGCAGGTCCTGAGCCGCCTGGGCCTGCGTGGAGAGGCCAGCTCCTCAGCAACCTTGAGTCTGGTGGGGTGGGCGCCAGGGGGATCTCAGGGCACCCAGAGAAGTCCTGGAGGGAGAGACCCTGTCCCTGGGGATGCGGAAGGAAACAAACCGACCCCACTCCAGCTTGGAGCCCTCCCTGGCCTGGGCCCCGCTGGGGGGGGGGGGCTCTGCTCACACGTGCGTGCTTTGCAGAATCAGCTCGAGCCCTAGGAGGCTGAGTTGTGCCCCACAGAGTCAAAGGGAGCCAGGGATGGTCCCAGCCACAGGGGAAAGTGGCAGGATGTCTCCGCTGCCCACAGCCCCCTTCAAGCCCCTGTCTTGCTCCACAGACCCTAGGCGGTCTGACTCCCTCCTCTTCATCACTCTTAAGAACTCACAGCATTGTGGCACAGTGGGTTAAGATGCAGCCTGCGACGCCAGCATCCCTTATGAGCGCCAGTTCGAGTCCCGGCTGCTCCATTTCTGATCCCGCTCTCTGCTGTGGCCTGGGAAAGCAGTGGAGGGTGGCCCACGTGCTTGGGCCCCTGCATGTGGGAGACCCGGACAGTTCCAGGCTCCTGGTCATTTGGGGACTGAACTAGTGGGTAGAAGATCTCTCTGTTTCTCCGCTGCCCTCTATAACTCTGTCCTTCAAATAAATTAATAAAAATTTTTAAAGATTTATTTGAAAAGAACAGTTACAGAGAGGGAGAAAGAGGTCTTCCACCTGCTGGTTCACTCCCCAAACGGCCGGAGCTGGGCAGATCCGCAGCCAGGAGCCAGGAGCTTCTTCCAGGTCTCCCACCTGGGTGCAGGGGCTGAAAGACATGGGCCTTCTCTGCTGCTTTCCCAGGGGCATTAGCAGGGGAGCTGGATCGGAAAAGGAGCAGCTGGGACTCGAACTGGTGCCCATATAAGATGCCAGCATTGCAGGTGGTGGCTTTACCTGCTATGGCACAGCACTGGCCCCAAATCAATAAATCTTAAAAAAGAAAATAAAAAATAGAACAAGACCCCACACCTCCGCTCTCCCAGCGTAGCGGCTTCACCTCTCCTGTCTCCATTCCACTTTCCACCTGTGTGACCTGCCGCGAGTTACTGAACCTCTCTGACTCCTGCACACCTCACCTCTAATTGAAGCTAGCAATGGTGCTTCCTTCATGCGACTACAAGGAGAGAGAGGGCCTCGTGCGTGTCACACGCCTGCACAGAGATGATCAAGGTCGTGCTACCCACAAGCCTGCCCTGCCCTGCAGCACGTAGCCCCGCCCAGTGTGAGCTGCGCCTGCCAGGCACAGTCCTGCCTGGCTCTGAGTCTGGCATCTCATTTGCAACAGGAACATGGGGTGAAGGAGGGGGGGGGGTCTGTAGGAAAAAAATCCATAGGGCCTGTGCTGTGGCGCAGCCGGTTAATGCCCTGGCTTGCAGCATTGGCATCCCATATAGGCGCTGGTTCTAGTCCCGGCTGCTCCTCTTCCCATCCAGCTCTCTGCTATGGCCTGGGAAAGCAGTGGAAGATGGCCCAAGTCCTTGGGCCCCTGCACCCACATGGGAGACCTGGAAGAAGCTCCTGGCTCCTGGCTTTGGATCAGCACAGCTCTGGCCGTTGAGGCCATCTGGGGAGTGAACCAGCGGATGGAAGGCCTCTCTCTCTGTTTCTCTCTCTCTCTCTCTTTGCCTCTCCTCTCTCTGTGTAACTCTTCCAAATAAATAAAGAAATCATTTTTAAAATAATTCATGGAAAATGTGTAGTAAGAAAAAAATATGGCATAAATTTCAAACATTTTGCACCAAAATAAACTTACCTCTGAATCCCATTTTTCCATGCCGCCCACCTGCAGGGAGGTGCCAAGGGTCACTACGGTGCCCGCCACACTGTGGGGGCCTCCGCCACAGCCTCCTCCAGCCCCTCCAGGCCCCGTGCAAACCCCACGCCGAGCTCCGGGCAGTCAGCGCGGCTCTGAGTGCTTTTATGGGGATCGATCGATGCCTCTCTCCCCGAGGTGACCTCAGAGGCAGTTACTGTATCCTCTCCATTTTAGAAGGAAGGAAAACAAGGCACAGAGAGGCCCAGCGCAGTGACCAAGGTCACACAGCTTGCGAGCGCCAGAATGTGCCAGAGCAGAGCGCACACATGAGGCACCACCTCCCGCCTTGAGAAGCGCGGCCAAGCCCCACTGTGTGCTGGGCTCAGAGAAGCCAGTCCTGCCGGGAACGGAGGAGCCGGGTTACGAGGCCGGAGCCAGGCCTGCACACAGAGGCCACCTGGGCTCCGGGCGGTCAGGGAGCGGCCCCTCCCCCGTTGTCCCAACCTCTCTGGCGGGGGCGGGGGGGGGGGCAGGCGAGCGGGCGGGCGGGGAAGCAACTTCCCCAGAGAAGCCTCAGGTCAGGAGCAAAGGGCAGGAGCCGGTGGCTGGGGGTGGGGGCCAGTCACCTGCTCCCAACCAGATGTGCGCTTGGCTGCACAGCTGACGCCTGGCTGCTGCCCTCCCTGGCCGCCACGAAGGGGCACCCCTAATGCCCGAAAGCCAGAGTGGGTCTCTGGAGGTTACTCTTTCCCAGAGCAGCCCACAGCCCCTCGGAGGGAGCGGCAGAGGGGTGTCCCAGCCCGCCGGCCAGGGTCCCAGAGGCAAGAGAAGAGGGTGGTTTAGGTGGAGGAGCCCCCATTGGCCCTCCTGGAAGCCCCTCCCCCCTCTACAGCCAATAGGGAGAAGAGGAGGTGCTGGGGGTTGATGACTGCCCTTATGCCCATTGCCTCATCCGGGTCCTGGGGCAGGTAGGTGCGACGGGGGTTCCTGAGCTTTGAGGAATGGGGGCAGGGAGATGGGGACTGGAGCTGCCCTGAGCCCCGCCTCCTTCCTCCCGGGTCAGTCCGCAAGGCCCCAGGGGCACCGCCTGGGACTCCAGCCCGAGATGTGTACCGTGCAGGGCGGGAGGTGGCCCAGCTGGCCGGCAGGGAACCGGGCTGGGGGCGGCGCGCTGGACGGGCCACGCGGGCCTCCGGGGCGGCTTTGCGCGGGAAGAGGCAGCGCCGGAGGACGGCAGAGTGGCTGCGGCTCGCGGGGACGGAGCAGAAAAGCCATGTGCAAAGACACGAACCAGCTTGGCCCTGGGAGACCCGGGACCCTGGCGACAGCGGCTGCCGGCATTCTCACGGCACCCCCGCCTCTGTCTTTTCTGCTTCGGAGCCCACTGCTTCTGGGGAAGCCCCTCCACGGGAAGTTTTAAAGTCAGCGTGCACACGTGTGTGCTGCCGGGTCCCCAAGAAGGACGGGACCCCAGAAGCGCGGCACCTGGGGCTGTGTGGCTTTGAGGAACTGCCTTAACCTCTCTGAGTCACACATCAAGTGGAGAGCGACACACGTACCGTGGCCACCGTGAAGATAAGAGCCCGTCTGGAAGGGGCGGCCCAGCAGCTCCCCCCACACCGCCCAGCCTCCCGCCACCCGCCTGGCTGCCGCAGATGGAGGCCCTAGCTGGTCCCCTTCTCGCTCCCCAGCCAGGGCGCCCGCTCCGGGCCCCTCCAGCCGCACCTCCGCGCACACTCACCCGGCAGCTCCCAGGCTCGGCCATCTCATCGACCTCCCTTCTCTCCTCCGCAGCCCTCCCTGTGATCTCATCCAGTCCTGCGGCTTAAAATACCGCCGCCCGGATCTCCCTCCTGAGCCAGCCAGTGACAGGCAGACTCCTGCCCCCGGGGTCGGCTCAGGGGCACCACACACCTAGCACGGCCAAGCGCAGCTGCACCCCCATCCTCACTCCTCCGTCCCCCAGCCCCAGTCTGTTGTCCCAACAAGAGGCGCGGAGGCCTGGGCACCCACCCATACACCTCTCCAAGACCAGGTTGTAATGGCCACAGCCACTAGCCCAGGCTGGGTGGGCACTGTGGGCCCGGTACCAGGCTCACCTCTGAGCCTCTGCGAGGCAGGGGCTGCTGGTATCACCCCGCAGGGGGCTCAGGGAGCCATGGGCCCGGACCCCCACACCTGCAGAACCCCATCACTGCCCAGACAACCCACAGCTGCTGCCACCCAGCCCCACAAGGCCGAGGGCTCCCCACGGCCTGGGGTTGACCTCTCAGCCCTGGGCGAGGTCCCGGCTCTCTGACTTCACCCCCTCTCCACTCCCCAGGGGCCTTTCTTCCTGCCCGTTGGGCTCACCAAGCCTAGCTCCCACCCCTGGGCCTTTGCGCTGGCCGCTCCTTCCTGGTTGGGACTCTCTCGTCCAAGCCTCTGCCACTCACGCCTCCTACCCTGCGGTCCCGATTCCAGGGCCTCTCCGTCCAGTCGCCTGATCTTCCTCCCGGTACTTTTGGTCCAAACCCACCGCACTCACGACATCCTTAAGGGTTCTCTGCTGTTCCCCGCGTCCCAGGGCCCGGCCCGTAGCAGACGCTTCACGCACGGCATAAAGGCTCGGCCACATGCAGGACCTGAGCCCGGGGTTGTGACGCTGCAGTCAGGGAGCCCCTCACAGCGGGGACAGAGTCCTCGGGCATGGGACAGAGCACCTGGGCGGGGGAGCAGGAAACGGTCTGGTTTTGCCCAAGGACCTCGGGTGCAGAGATGGGATCCGGGCCAGGGCTGCCTGTGGAGCACTCGGCCTGGCCGCTACCCCAGTGCTCTTTCGGTCACACCCAAGGGACTCTCACTAATGGATGCCTGCTGTGTGTGGGCAGGGCACCCCAGGCGGGCCCATTTCTCACCATCTCACTGCTGGCTCCTCAGACCAGAGACACCCAGACCCAGCCAGGCCCATCATTCATTCATTCATTCATTCATTCCTCGTCCCTAACGCATCCTGAGCTGGAACAGCAGCCCCTCTGGCATGCCACAGCGCCCGGCCGCGGAGGGCGCTCAGTAACTGCTGGCCGAAGCAACGTTTGCCGAGCGCCTACCACGTGCCAGGGAGAGGGGCTCCCCGAGCCCCTGTGTGAGTGTGAGGACGGGAGCCAACGGCTCTGAGCGAGGGTCCCCAGGGAGACGTGGGATGAGCGTGAGCGTGAACACGGGCGGGGCAAGGCCGGGAACTGGGTCCGGCTGGGTTCAAGGCCAGGGCTGGGGTTGCTGACCTGGAGGGGCCGGGTGAGCTGCTGAGCTCCGAGCGGACACTGCCCATTCCAGGAAGCTGGCATGGAGGGGACAAGGCGTCCTGTCACCTGAGCCTCTCTCGATGCTACCCAGGCCCGGAGTGAGGGCAAACACAGTTGTCGCCATCACCTGTCCTACGGTCCCTGACAAGCGAGGGCCTTCACATTGGCTTACATGGTGGAACCCACTAACTCCACTTCACCTTCCACTTTACATAGCAAGGCGACTTCCAGTGCAATTTCAAAAGCATTGGCCCCAGAATGGGGTGAAGGGGGGCCCAGGGCTTGTCTTGAAGCCACGACGGCTCAGGCTTGGGCCACAGGCCTTTGGCAGCACACCCACGGGTATTGTTGGAGGCCAAGGGGGATGCTGGGAACAGGTGCAAGCCCCCCCCCCCCCGCCGTGGGACCTCCACGCTGCAGCCCAGGCAATGGGAACTCTGTGTTCTGAGCCTCACCATGGCCCTGTGTCAGACCCTCTGCTGTCCCCCCCAGGCCATTCAGTAGCTGCTTGCATATCTCCCGGGACGGAGAGCTCATCCCTGCTCAGACGGCCCACTTGCTTGTGAGGAGGGAGGCGGTGCAGCTGGCAGCTGGCACTCGCTCCCGTGCTGGCTGGCCATGCTCCTTTCTGTGCTCCAGCCTGTCCCCTCCAGGACTCAGGACAGCACGGACCCCCACCCACCCCACCCACCCACCTGCTCCCTCTCCCGCACCGCTCACTCACTGCCTACTCTCAGGGGGACGGCCCCAGAGCCCAGACAGCGAGAGGCTCTTTGGACAGCCAGGCGGCCTCGGGGTCTGCAGCTGCACGGCCTGGCCCTGGTGCCCAGCCTGCCCTATGGCCTGGGGCCCGGGGAGGCCGCGCACCGACACGGGAGCCGTCCAGAGGCGCAGTATCTGAGGGTCAGGGCTGGTGAGTGGGGGGGCTGGGGCTTGGTGGCCACTGAGTAGGGCAACAGCCCCAGCCCCGTGCAGACTCCCGGGTCCTCCCAGCAAGCTGCAGACGCAGGGACACAAGGCTGCCCCCGCGGCGCGGGCTCGGAGACTCGCAGAGGCGGAACACCTGGCCAAGGTGACACAGCTGCTCAGCGGTGGGGCTGGACTCGAATCCAGACCTTCTGTCCCCCATCCATGGGCCTCAACTGGGACTACACAGGCCACCCCTCCGGCCTGTGTCTGCCACCTCCCCTGGTCGGCCCCGGAGTCCCGTCCTGTCCATCCTCGAGGCTGGGGGGCAGGGGAGGGGGCAGGGCGTCCCCAGAGGGGCCTTCTCTGCCACCAAGTTGAGGTTGGGCAGACCCCTCCCCGGGCCTCACTCTCCCTCCAGCCAAATGGGATCAGCTTCCCACAGCAGGCATGTCCCCCTCCTCTCTGGCCAAGCTGGGGTCCCCTTCCACGCCTGTGGCCTGGGGGGAGCTGGGGTGGCTGCAGACAGAGCAGCAGAAGGAAAAAGCCAGGGAGGGGCCAAGAGAGCTGGGGGAGCAGGGACCATGACCTGGTCAAGGTCACGCGGGGTCAGTGAGTGGCTGAGCGCCTTCCTCTTACGGCTGCGATAAGGGGCTGCCATCCGTTGCCCTCTCCCCAACCTGGGGGTTTTCCCAGGAGTTGGGGGGTCCCCTCCAAGCCCCAAAGACAGGGGGTGCCCTAGAGAGAGAGGAGCAGAGGGGCTGGGAGTGGCCCTGGGCTTTGGTCCAGCCCCCACTCTGCCACCATCACTGTGACCTTGGGCAAAGCGCCGTGGCCTCTCCACAGTGCCCGAAGAAGGAGTAGAGAATGTAGACGCAGAGCACACAGGGGCCCCTGGGAAAGCTGAGGGGCTTTCTCCGGTGTCCCAGTCCCGAGCTGGCCCCCCACAGAGGTCCAACTGCACCCCGCCACGACCCACCTGGGCAGGCCTCCACCGCGGCTCCCGGCTGACGGGTCACCATGACAACGCCACCTTCTCCCCGCTCAGCTCCTGCTGGGGGTGGGAACACCGAGAACCCACAGAGGACTCTCCTCCATCCACCAGAGCTCCCTTCTCAGGCCCACCGAGGCCACAGGAGCCACGTGCTGGGACCACGCTGGCCGAAGACTGGCCAGAGAGCAGGTAAACTGTCACAGGGAGAGACAGGAGCCCCACGGGGCTCCCAGGTGGCCGAGGCCGGGTGCACAGTCCAACAGGGGGGAAGCGGCTGCTTCTTCCCATGAGGTTTTGGGCAACTCTTGCTCCCCAGGGAGCCTCGGTCTATTTTCCTCACCACAGCCTGCAAAGGCACCAGGCAGAACCCACCCATGGGGATGGAGTCCAGACACCTTCCAGCTGTTCCACGGGGCCGGCACCTCTCCCCCACCCCTGTTGCTGAGCCTCAGTTTCCCCTTCTGCAGACGAGGAGAACCACCGATACCCCACGACTTCCAGGTCAACACAGGGCAGTGCTGGCCAGAGTACCCCAGCAGCTGGGGGAGCAAGACCCAGAGCCAGGCGGAGCGTGAGCCCCTGCCCCCACGCTGCACCCCGCCCACCAGGCTGTGAGCGCTGAGCGCGCGCCTGCAGGAGCGCGCGTGTGTGACTCAAAGTCTATTCATAGCCGTGCTCCGCCAGCTGCGGCGTCACAAGCAGAGGGGACTCAGCCCATATTATTATTTCAATTACCATCTGAATTAAAAGTTTGAGCAGTGATCGGCCCACGTAGCCAGGGGAGAGGGAGCAGCAGAAAAATAAAGATGAGAAAGAGAAGAAGGGCTGAGCCCGCAGTTGCCCCCACGCCCCAAGGAGCGCCGGGGCCGCCCAGGAGGCTTAAAGGTTACACCAGCATCCAGGCTTCCTGCCCGCCCCTCGCCAGGGCCCAGGGGCCTCGTGAGCGTGGGATGGCGCCCTGGCAGCTCCTCTGTCCCACGGCGGACCAAGCGCGGAGAGGGTGAGGGACTGCTGCGGGGTCACCCGGGGAACCGCACTCGAGGCTGGCTACTCAGGACCCTCTCCTGCCAGGCAGGTGTCACACTCAGCTTCCTGTGACCTGGGGGGGGGTGACACCTGCTGTCCCTGCCGGCTTCTTTGCCTGTTCGCACAGGCAGCAGGCAGCCCTCGCCCGGAGCTGGTGCTCCTCCGTGCCCCAAGCTCCACCCTCATCCCAAAGATGTCACTGCCCAGTGGTGCAGGGCACGGCACCCCAGGCCGCGTCCAGTAGGACTCTCTGGGCACCGCGGGACAGGACTTTAGAGCAGGGGGTGGGGTGGGAGCCCCCAGAGGATCCCTGTGCGGGTGATGCACTGTGGGGGCGAGCAGACCCTCTCGGCCACACCGAGGCCTGGGGAAGGAGCATCTCCCACTCTTTCCCAGGGGCAGCCCCCCCCCAAGAACCGGGCGGATCTGAGCTCAGGTCCAGACCCCACGGCTTCCTTGCTGTGGGACCCTGGGAAGAGCACGCAGCCTCCCGGAGCTGTGGCTGCTCTGTAACTACTCGGGGATTTCAGATCGACCCTGGGGGTGTTGCAGGGAAGATGAAAGAATTTGCAAAACCTCCTGGCCCGGTGCCTGGTGGGACAGCGTGAGGGTTCCGGCCGGGGAGCAGGTGCGTGGTGGGTGCTATGCCCCAGCTCCTCCTTTGGGGACATCAAAGCCTCCCAGGAGTCTGTAGGTGGGAATGTCATTCAGCCTTGCCCATGAAGCAGGCGTCAGCTGACCAGGCTGGCTGGCAGGTGCGCCTCTGGTCCTGCTGGCACGGCTCCAGGACGAGCAGCTCCCTCTTCTCCAGAGCAGCCACAGCGGCTCCCCATCTTTCTCTACCTCCAGCGCAGGGAACTTTCTAGAATGAACCACAACCACCCAATGCAACCTGTCCCTGCCTGGAACCGAGGCTGGCTTCAGGTGAGCCTGAAGGGAGTCCCTCCCTCGGAGCAGGCGCGCTGCCTGTCTGTCTGCTTCCTGCACTCAGGCCTGGCTCTGCTCCTCCACCTGAAACCATCACCGTGGCTCTGGCCGGGGAGGCACTAGTGACCGAAGCTCCAAGCCACCTGTCTCAATTAAGACCCCTTTGCTCGTCTCCCCTGCCCCCTGCAATGCCCTGCGGGGGTGGGGTGGGGGGTTGCCGCTAGGGCTTCTAGTGTTCCCATTGTACGGCTGGGGAGCCCGAGGCAGAAGGAGGTGCAGCGGCTAGCTCAAGGTCACAGACAGCAGTTTCACACCCAGGGCTGCCTCCTCTGCCCCAGGGAGCCCGCACTGCAGGCATGGCCGGCTGCTCTCCACAGATGCGGACCCTGCCCGAGGTCGCCACCAACCACAGCCAGGGGGCAGCGCCACGGCCTGACTGCCCGCCCCTCGTCCTGCCTCTGGGCCCGCGCCGCAGCCGCCTCCCAAGTCCCCGCCGCCTACAGCGGAGGTGGGAAGAGGAGACAGGAAGAAGGGAGAGAAAGTTGGGGGCTGGCCGCCGGCCCCGGCCCCGGCCCTTCGCCTCCCGCTCCCTCGTGCAGGGGAGCAGTGGTGATGTAATGCGCTCGGCGTTCGTCCCGGTGCCAATCTCAGAAGAGAGACGACAGATTGCGTGAGCCAAATTTGGCATCCTGGGGGGGAGAGGCATGAAAAGCGGAGATGTGGAGGAGAAGAGGAGCCTGGGAGGCAGGAGAAGCCCCCTGCCCTGCGGACCCCTCCCTCCACTCGGGCCCCCAGCTCCTGCCCGGCCCACCGGGGCTCCGGGCCTCCCTTCCTGTCTGGGGGAAGCCGGCCGGGCTGCTGCAGGGACCCTCCAGCCGGCGCCGCCCCGCACCCCCACCCCCCAACACGCGGCTCCGGCACCGTTTCCCACCGCCGCTAGTTTCCTGGTTACCATGTTGCTGGTTGTCATGTCGCTTCCATGTCCTCGTGACTCAGTAGTCCCCGCAGAGGGGCCCCCTCCTCCTCACACCCCCCTTGGCACTCGCCCCCGCCTCCCCCAGATCCACATTAAGAAGCAGCCGCCCTGTGAGCCCACACGGCTCCTGCCCCCTCCCGTTTAGCCTAAAGCACAGAAATCTTTTCGCAGCATCTCCTGGGGCTGCTTCGCCCAGAGTTCCCGCACGCATCTGCGAAGATGCTGCCAGGCCGCGGCCTCGTGCGCGCAGTTCGAAGTCCGTCCAGGTCCAGTCATCCCCAGGCTCAGAGAGGTCAAGCCAGCTGCCCCAGGACAGCCAGCAGAAACCCTAAGCCAGCTCTGAGTCACCTCGGACAGCTCCACCTTCTCGGGAGAGGACCCTTCTTTTCAAGGGGAACCCAAGGGTCCACGAGGTACGGCTCCCAAGCCACAGGTCCCTCTGATTCCTGGACACTCCTACCTAGGGCAGTGTCCCGTCACCCTGTCCCTGGCCACGAGCTGCTGGGCCCCCAAAGGAAAAAGGAAATCCTTACTCCCACCCGCCCAGCCACTCCCCAGCCCAGCGCCCCCCAGTGGAGGGCAGTGGGGCGCGGAGCAATGACCCCATTCCACAGATTTGGAAGTTGAGAGTCAGGGAGCGAAGTGGCTCGCCCAGGGCGCTCCGTCTCAGTAGCTGAGCCCACTTCAGGAACCTGAATGCAGGTATATGAGGCTCTCTGCCCAGTGTAGACAGCCCCACAGAGGCCCCCACACACCTTGGAACAGAGTCGAATGTTCCAGACTCAGCCCTCCGGGCTCCAGCGTGGATGTGGATCCACCCAGGCAGGCTGACAGCCTCTGCTTGGGCCACCTCACACCCCTCTTCCATTTGTTCCAGCCAGCGCAGGCCAGGCAGGACCACCATGTGACTCCGGGGTCCCTCAGGCCCCCAAACCCTAGAGCCCTGGAGGGCACCAGACTGGATGTGCGGAGGAGGGGACGTCACACACACACACACACACGAACGGCTGCAGCCCCTCTGGGCCCAGACCCCCACCCCCCGGCCCTGGGTTCCTCCTACCTGCTGCTGCCACCCCACTGCCCCGGAAGCCCTCCATGGTGAACTGAACCTGGGCGCGGGCCCTGCAGCCTGGGCAGGGCACAGGGGTGTGGGTGGGGGCCGTTCTGCAGGTGGGGGAGTCTCACACCTCTCTTGCCCGCGTGACAGAAGCAACACTTCTCCCTCCGCCCAGCCTCGGTTCCCACCCGGTGGACTGTGGGTCCCTGCCCGTCTGCCCTGGAGTGGCCGGGCACACAGCAGGTGCTCAAACGTGCCAGGTGGGGGGAGGTGGGAAGGAGACACCCCCACCTCCACCCCCTTGCCCCAGACACCTGCCTTGAAGCTCTGGGTCTGACAGTGGGGGTTGGGGGGGTGGAGGCAGGAAAGGGTCACTGGCTGGCCAGCAGGTCAGGATCTCCTCCAGTCACCTCCCCAGCCGCCTCCCAGACCGCCACCTCTTCACCGACACGCGGACAGCCCGCTAGCTCCTGGGAAGTCACGGGACAGCGCCAAACGCGCGCTGGGACCCAGGTCAGGGACAAGTTGAAGAGCCGCGGGGGCCAGAGCGGCCGGGCTGGGACAGACAGACACACACGCGGCAGGACAGACGGACGGACAGCGGCCGCGGAGGGCGCACGCCCGGCTTACCCCGGGGTTGAGGGTCCGACGGTGTCCGGGCGGCGGTGAGCGGGCGCTACATCCCACGGCGTCCGCGCGGGCAGCGGGGAGTCCCGGCGCGGCTCCCCGCGGACGCGGCCGACGGGCCCGCGCCCTCCCCGGCTGCGATCGGTCCGTGCGTGGGTCTCGGGACCTCCGCGCCGTCCTGCGCCGCTCCCCGCGGGCCGCCCAACTTTCAGCGCTGCCCCGCGCCGCGCCCTCGGCGCAGCCGGGGCGTCAGCATCATCCGGCCCCGGGTGCGGGCTCAAAGCGCGGGGCTCCGGGGGCGCCCGGCCCCGCCGCCGCGCCTCGGCCGCCCCCCGCCGAGAGCTCGGTCGGTCACCGGGTCCCGCTGGCGCGCGTGGCCCGCTCCGCCGCCGGCCTGGGGTCACCCTCCCGCTGCCGCCGCGGGCTCGGCCGCCCCCTGCCGCTGCTGCTCCCGGCTGCGCCCCGGCTGCGCGGGGGTCTCTGCCCTCTCGCGGCGCCGCCTGCCTCCCGCGCTCTGCCCGCGAGGTCCGGGTCTCCGGCTCCCCGCGCCCCCGCCTCTGCCGCGCCTGTCTCCCCCGCGCGTCTCCAGCGTCCCCTCCGCGCCCCGCGCCCCGCGCCCGGCGCTCTCCCCCTCCCGCTCCGCCGCCGCGTCCCTGGCTCTCCTGGAGCCCGAGCTCCCGGCCCGCGGCGCGCCGAGAACTCGCAACTCGCCGCCTGCCGCCCGCTTTGCGAGACTTTCGCCCCTCCTCACACGTGACCCGCGCCCCGCTGCGGAGGCCACGCGCCCCCGGCCCAGAGCCCCGGCGGCCCGCGGGGCCCGACCCGGCCCGGCCCGCTCAGTCTACGCGGGCGTGCCACCCGCTCCCGCGGGGCCTGTGGCGCCGGCCGGGGGCAGGGGCTGGGGGGCTGCGTGCCCCGCTCCTGCCCAAGATCCTGCGCGGGTTTTCCTCCTCGCCCCGGGAGCGCTCCTCCCAGAACCCGTTCCGACAATCCGCTCCCGGGTTTTGTAGCCCCCCAGGGGCAGGTGGGGAGGGTTCCTCCGAGCCTGGAGCGGGTGGGTGGGAGCCGGCCTGTCTGGGGTCCCGTGGGCCCGGCCCCCTCCGCTTGGCGCTCCCCGTTCCCTCCCGAAGGCCGGACAGTGAGGGGCCCTGCGCCCCTCCTCTGGGAGGTAGGGCAGCCCTCCCGGAGGGACCCTCACCACCGTCTCGGCAGCGCCAGAGCCGGGAGAGTGACAACCAGAGGGTCAGAGCTCCCAAGGTCACCCGGATGTGGCCAAACGCCAGTCCCGTGCCGTCTGCGGTCCCCCAAAACCCGTCTTATTCATCGGTCTTCATAAGGGAGGGTCCACACCCTGCCACCCGGCCCCACTGCCAGCGAGCCGGTCCGGCTCCCCAGGCACTCCGGGGAGCCGGGCCAGAGTCCTGCTCCCCCCAGGGTGGCAGATAGAGGACCCCTGGGGGTAGACAGCCAGGAGAGCCGCCCTGGCGCCCCAGAGCAGACAGGGAGACTGGGGCGGCCAGCGGAGAGCTGGCTGGCTCGGAAATGCAGTCTGGTGTCTACCCCAAGCTGAAGCCCAAGGGGGAGTCCAGCACAGGCAGGAGGTCACACGGCGCGCCAGGGTCGTGACCTTTCCCTTCCCCCACCCCAGAGGACCCAGCCCCAAGCCCTGCGGGCTGCACGCCCACAGATCCCAGAGCCAGGGGCCCACACGCGCAGGGACCCCCACCGCCTTCCCCTGAGAATCCCTGCTCTTCTCCAAGCCCAGCCCCGTGCCCCTTCCCAGAGAGGCCCTCCCGACGCCCTCAGAGAGGTCATTCACTGCGTGCCAGGCCCCAGGCTGGGCACGGGCATGGCTCTGGCTTGGTGAGCTTAGCAGACAGACCAGCCTGGGCTCCAAAGGACGTCTGCGTGACCTTGAGGGAGACTTGAGTGAACCTGTCTGCAAAATGGGGACCCTTCCCTCCCCCTCCTGCAGAGGCAGGTTAATGTGCAGGTCATAGTGAGCGCTCAGCAAACGTGCTGTCCCTTCTCCGCGCAGGCGTCCACAGGGCTCCTCTGGCCCCCGCCTGTCACAGCCAGACGCCAGCCTGATGCTGTCACATGACTCCTGGGTGAGCAGATGGGAGGGGGCTCCAGCAACCTGAGGCGTGCTCCTAGCACACCTTCCCATGGTTTGCGGGCAGGTGGATGCACCCAGGTAGAAGACCTGTGGAGGAAGGGGAGCGTGGGACAGGGCGTTGTCTCACGGGCTCAGTCCTCCGCTGCTAGGTCACTGCGCAGGAGTCGGGGCTGGGCGGAGGGACACTCACCTTGCTGGCGACCCTGGGGGCAGCTGCTCAGCCCTGTGGCTGTGGACTGGGAGGAGGTGGGGACAGGCAGCTGCAGGCAGGAAGGGGCACAGGGACCCCAGGGGAGGTCCCTCCTCCACCACGGAGCCCTCTGTGACCTGGCCTCAGTTTCCCCATGTGTAACCTGGGAAGGAGGGGCTGATCTGAGGGTGGGGAAAGATGAAAGGGAGACTTCGCCATTGTCCATCTGATGAGTGAGTAGCCTCTAGCCTGTGCGAGGCAGGAGGTGGTGAGAATGGATGGCGTGAAATGGGTGCAGATGCCCGTGTGTGTGTGTGTGTGTGTGTGTGTGTGTGTGAGAGAGAGAGAGAGAGAGAGAGGGAGGGAGGGAGGGAGGGAGGGAGGGAGGGAGCCCTGTGACCCTGGGCAAGTCGCTAGCCCTCCCTGTATGTCAGAGGCCTCAGCTGTAACGGGACAGTCTGGGGTGCACACCCATAGGGCAAGGAAACTTTGTCATCACCCGGCACAGGTTCACCCCGGACAGAGAGAGGCGGACCAGGCTCCAGTGGACGCGAGCCGTGAGCCCGGCTCCACCTGAGACCCTCACACCCACTGCCTCACTGAATCTTTTTTTAAAAAATATAGGTGAAAGTGTATACACTTCTTTTAAAAGATTTATTTATTTATTTATTTATTTATTTATTTATTTATTTGAAAGGCAGAGTTACAGACAGAGAGACAGAGAGAAAGAAAGGTCTTTTAGCCGCTGGTTCACTCCCCAAATGGCTGCAATGGCCAGAGCTTCGCCAATCAGAAGCCAGGAGCTTCCTCTGGGTCTCTCACACAGGTGCAGGGGCCCAAGGACTTGGGCCATCCTCCACTGCTTTCCCAGGCCACAGCAGAGAGCTGGATCCAGAGCGGAGCAGCCGGGACTCGAACCAACACTCATATGGGATGCTGGCACTGCAGGCAGCGGCTTTACCCCTACACCACAGTGCCGGCCCCTCACTGAATCATTACAGGGGCTCTGTGACACAGACCCTTGTTACCAAGTGGGGAAACTGAGGCACAGGTAGCCTTGTTGTGAATGGCTTCACCTGGGCGGCCATGGACAGCTCTCTGAAGAGCGCTCCGGGCTCGGAGGCTCAGTGGAGGTACTGCAGGGCTTCCTCCGTCTGGATGTTTGCCACCTCCCATCGGTCCTCGCGGCCACTCCGTGAGCAGAGGTTGGAACAACCACACTTCCTGGGTGAGGACACTGAGCTGGCACACAGAGGGCGTGTTTGCTGGGCTCACGCAGGGAGTAAGCAAGTGTCTGTGTCGGGATTCGAACTGGATGCATTCCTGGTTTCCAGGGAAAGGTCGTTCCCAGCTGGCCGAGCACCTGCTGACCAGCTAGTAGGGAGTCTGCTCCGGCCTCCTGAGTCCCACTGGGCTGTGCAGCCAGCGGGCTGCGGAGAGTGGAGGGAGGGGGCAGCTGGGGAGTGGGGGACGGGCGCTCGCTCAGAGCGGCAGTCACAAAGTCCAGAGGTTTCTCCCCTGGGGTGCCGCCCAGCCCGCTCTGCAGAGGCCCTCAGCTGCTTGGATCAGAAATCCGACCAGGACGCAGCTGGCTTGCCTCAGAGCTCCCGCGGCCCCACCAGTCTGCGACTGAGGTCGAGAGGTGGGGACGGGGCCACTGGGGGTCCAGGAGCCAGGACTCGGCCCGTGGGCTGCTCCCTGGGGCTGGAGGACCGACCTAGGGGTTGCTCCCGCCCTCCACCCCCACCCTCGCCCACCCCTCAGCACTCAGTAGTCACCAGGGTGGAATATTTTAGCACCTATAGAAAAACCGCCACAGACGGCCGCGGCAGCTGTTGCTAAGGAGACGCTCCCAAAATAGCCCCCTCCACCAACCTTTCCTGCTGATGCTCCTGCTGTGTGGGAAAGGGGGGTGGCACAGGAGCCTTGCCCCAGGCTCCCCCACCCAAGATGTGGGCAGCCACAGGGCCGAGGCGCGGGCAGGGGCTGACCTGGGCATGTCTGTCACCTGGGCCAGGTGAGGGGAGACCCTCAGTGCACCCCCCACGCGCGCCACTGCAATCCTCAGTTACACACCTGCACCTGTGCACACTCGGGTACAGCCCCGCACGTGCCCGCCTAGTGTGCACACACACCAGCAGACACATCTGCGCCAGGTGCACAAAGCCACATGCACGCGCGCGCGCGCGCACACACACACACAAACCCGTCTGTGCACGCCAATCATGCACACACACGCCCACAGAGGCGCAGGTGTTCCAAACACTTGCCCAGTATGTGGAACTCAGGACCCTGATGGAGGCCGTCCGGGGGCCATGTCCTGAGACTGCCCGACATCCTCACTTAGCGGGGGACTCCTATGCTCCCAGCATGGCGGGGGTGGGGGTGGAGGATGGGGAGGAAGTGGACAGACAGGTGGACACGGGGTTGGGCCCCTGTAAGTCTGAGACCCAGGGTGCCCGGGAAGGGATGTGGCACCGACTCTCACCGGCAGAGCTGCAAGCTCTGGGCACACAGAGTTCTGAGACCCCGGATGCCACCCAGGCTGCCTGGGGCTGGGACGATGTAGAGGACAAGACGGCAATGGGGGGGGGGCGACTGTGGTGGTCCATGATGTGTGCCCGGCACTCTGCAGGCTTACAGGTAGCTGTTACGCTCCTGTTTCATGCACCGGGAACAGCTACTGTGGGATGGCCAGGCCCAGAGAGGAGAGGGGACCTCAAGAATACACAGAGGTCACTGATAGGGCTGGAACCAGAACCTCAGGCAGTGGCAGCCTCCAGCCCCACGTGGCCGCCCCGGGCAGGGCCTGGCTTTGCCCCTGATTTGCCCTGTGATGGGGGGAGCAGCCAAAGCCTCCATCCCCCCACCTGAATCCCCAGGCAAGCAGGGTGCGTGGCCACAGGCAGGGCGGGGAGCGCGCTTGCCACATGCCCTCCGAAAGCCAGCGCAAGGACACAGGCGGCCGAGGCGGTCCATCCACGCGCGGCCCGCGCTATCTCTCGCCAGCCTCGCTCCGGGGAGGCTCCAGTCCAGGAATTCCGGCTCCGAGTCTTCACCCGCGCCTCGTCACTCGGGAGACGCGGAGAGTGGCTTGCGGTTGCCGTGGGAACTCCGCCAGGGCCCGAGCACTCTGCGCGCACGTCTCCAGCGCGCGCGCAGAGAGCGGAGCTGGGGGTCTTGGAAAGACACCTGTCGGGCGGCGCGGGGCTCTGCTCCGCTGGATCTGACAGTTGTTGCTGGGCTCCAAAGGCCTTGCAAAGCGCCCCAGACACGCAGCTGCCTCTGACCCTGTGTGGTCAGTACTGGGTCTACACTCAGGTGACCCTTGGGAGACTCTGAGAGATGCTGGCACAGCACGCGGCAAGGAGCTGGAGTTCCCAACTCCATCTTTCCTTCTCCCAACCCTTGGCCCCTTTCACCTCTGCGCCTTGGGGCTTTCCTCTTTCCTCCCACTTTTGTCCTTGTGGCAAACTCCTACACACTCTTCAAAACCCCCTAGAGGATTCCTTCCCTGAAGTCCCCCCCCCATCTTGTGATCTTCGATGCGACTGAGCCCAGCCCGAGGTCCTCGCTCCCAGCTGCCACGTCTCAGCCTTGACAAAGCATCTGCTTCCCACAGTGTCCCTGGGGCTCTTGGCACTCCGTGAATGTGCTGGCCACCGACGCTGGGCTCCTGGCTCTGAAAACTGTGGTCAGCGAGGGTCACTCAAGAGTTTCGCCCCTAGGGGCTGCCGCCGTGGCGCACTAAGTTAATCCTCCGCCTGCGGCGCCAGCATCCCATATGGGCGCCAGTTCTAGTCCTGTTGCTCCTCTTCCGGTCCAGCTCTCTGCTATGGCCCGGGAGTGCAGTGGAGGATGGCCCAAGTGCTTGGGCCCTGCACCCTCATGGGAGACCAGAAGGAAGCACCTGGCTCCTGGCTTCGGATCAGCTCAGCCCTGGCCATTGCGGCCATCTGAGGCGTGAACCAGTGGATGGAAGACTCTCTCTCTCTCTCTCTCTACCTCTGCCTCTCCATAACTCTGCTTTTCAAATAAATAAATCTTTACAAATGTTTCGTGGCCGGCACTGCTGCTCAATAGGCTAATCCTCCGCCTGCGATGCCGGCACACCGGGTTCTAGTCCCAGTCGGGGCGCCGGATCCTGTCCCGGTTGCTCCTCTTCCAGTCCAGCTCTCTGCTGTGGCCAGGGAGTGCAGTGGAGGATGGCCCAAGTGCTTGGGCCCTGCACCCCATGGGAGACCAGGAGAAGCACCTGGCTCCTGCCTTCGGATCAGTGCGGTGCGCCGGCCGCAGCGGCCACTGGGGCGTGAACCAATGCAAAAGGAAGGAAGACCTTTCTCTCTGTCTCTCTCTCTCACTGTCCACTCTGCCTGTCAACAATAAATAAATAAATAGATAAAAATAAGAACCGTTTCACCTGCCCCTGGGGAGAGGCAGACCTGCTGCCCGCAACTGCCCCTACTCAGGAGAAGGGCCGGACCCAGGCCGCTCCCCACCAGGCCAGACGACAGCTTGGCGGCCTCCAGGGACCTCTGCGGAGTTCCGGGAGCCTGGGCCGCAGCTCCCCTGGGGAGAGGCCCCTGATGGCGTCCAGGGTGGGGCTGGCTTTTCACTTTTTCACCCTATTTCCTCCCACCCAGAATCCCAGGAGGTTTGCGGGATGTGAAACACAGGGGTGAAATACAACAGTTAGACCAGAGCGAAAGAAAGGTCATGCACACATGATGTCTCTGTAATGAGCGAGTCTCCCGTTGTCCCTGCGGTAAATCCTCCGACTTCGTACCATCTGCTTGGTTAACGGGCAGTGAACCACCCCCGCTCTTTGAGCTGGAGGAATCGCGCCCCTCCGGGCGTCCCCTCATTTGCAACCCTGCGGCAGGCACGTTTTTTGGGTGGTAGGAAGTTGGGGCTCCAATGGGTGAGATTTGCCTGGATCCACCCGAATGAGGGTGCAGGGGGCCCGGGTGCTGGCAGGGGCGAGAGCCAAGCGGTTAGTGAGTAGGGGGTCCCGCTCTGAGAGACAGGGCTGAGGATCAGGCGCTCTCCGCGAGTCCGGAGGAGCGAGAGAGAAACCTGGGCTTCAGTTTCGTCCTCTGTAAAGGAGGTTTGGTTTCAGCCTCACGGGAAACGGGCTGCAGAGGCAAGGAGCTCCGCGGGCAGTTTCCCCATTGCGCAGACGGGCACACTGAGGCCCCGGGAGGGAGCATGGACGGCTCCAGCCGCGGTGGCAGGCTCCGGACAAGGGTCAGACCCTAGGGCCGCCGGCCCGGCTCCCTGCCCCTCCACCGCCGTGGTGGTCACTCCCCTGAGGGCCTCCTGTGCCCCCCCCCCCCCCCGGGAAGGAGAGAGGATTCCATCTCTTTTCAGCCACGGCACCCCAGCCGCCCGGTGGCAGGTGGAGCCGCTTCCCGGGAGGACAGATGTTCCACCAAATGGCAAATGCGTGATTTTCCTGGGCCTGGGGAGGAGGTGGGCGCCGAGCGGCAGATGCCGGCTGGCTGGGCAGAGAACCACACCTGAGGACGTAAATAGCCACCGCCTTCTCCCGCTGCATGGGAGGCATCTGGGCAGAGCGGGGCGGGCGACGCGGGGCACAGAGGGGTCTGTTCAGAACAGGGCCTGGGTCCTTGCCCCTCACTCACCTCCCTGGGCCTTAGGAGCCGGCACCTGCACGGGCGGGATCCAAGCTGAACGGCGGGGACCTGCCCAGCCCCCCTGCACCCAGAGAGGGTCCGTGTGACCACGGCCTCCCTGCCTGGGCGGGGCTCCTGGGGCTGAGCCCCTAACAAATGGGCACCCCCCAGCCCGCTCACCCACCTCTCAGGACAGGGAGCTTGTCACCCACCATGGCCACGGAGTCAGGCTCCAGGACGGCCCAGTGGCTGGGTGACCTCAGGCAAGTTAACCCCTCCGGGCCTCAGTTTCCCTGTGTGCAATGAGAGGAGTTAGCGTCCACCCCTGACATGTCACGGTCAGGGCCTCTGCCACCTTCTCAGGCGCCCACATCCCCTGGGAGCTGGGACTCTGCACCCCCAACAGCAGTGGCAATGCTGGGGCTCACGGGGAGGCGCGTAGCAGGCCACGGAAGGTTCTGGACACTAGAGTGACAGATGGGGTCAAGGAGGGATGGCAAGGGTCCTCAGTGTCTCCCACTCACTTTTTAAATTTTTTATTTAAGTATTTATTTATAGTCAGAGTTACAGAGAGAGAGGGAGAGATACAGACAGATCGTCCATCCGCTGGTTCACTCCCCAGACGGCCACAACAGCCAGTGCTGGGCTAAACTGAAGCCAGGAGCCAGGAGCTTTGCCCAGGGGTCTCCCACATGGGTGGCAGGGGTCCAAACATTTGGGCCATCTTCTAGTGCTTTCCAAGGTCATTAGCAGGGAGCTGGATGGAAAGTGGAGCAGCCGGGACTGGAACCAGCACTCATATGGGATGCGGCACTGCAGGTGGCGGCTCTACCTGCCATGCCACAGTGACAGCCCCTCCTACCACTCACAGAGGCAGAGGGATGCCCAGAAAGGGCCACGCAGCACTGGGAGGGCTCCCACCTCCAGAGGTCCTTGTCCTTCACTCTTCCTGCCTGCCAGCCCGTGGGGTCTTCCCTGGCTGCGTGCCAAGGAAAGGGGGCGCCGCTGAAGCCCCTGGGTCCCCCTGGCCGACTTGACCTGTTTCATACCCACAGCAGCCCCATTTCACAGATGAAAAACTGAGGCCAAGAAGGGGAAAGGTCAGTAGCACCGCTGAGGTCATCATCGCTGTTGTCCAGCCCAGCAGGGTCAGGTCGGGACACCAGTGGCTGCCCAGTTAGCTGCATATCTGGTGGGGGTCCAGCTCTTGGGGGTTCAAACCCCAGAACGGTGAGGACAGTGAGTCACCTGGGGCTCCCCACCTGCTGGCCTCAGGTCCAGCCCTGGCACCATGCCCTCGGGCCTGGGCACCGGAGGAAACTGAGGCAGCCAGCGCCTCTGGGGCCGCGCGGGCTCCCGCCCAGGGCACTCGGGTTTCTGAAGACCAGAGGCCGCCGGCGGGGCCGCTGGGCGCAGGCCGGAAGCCCCCCTGCCTCGCCGGCCGCCCCGCCCCAGGAGCCGAGCGCTGGGATGGGCGGGAGGCGGGATCCCGGCGGCGCCGCTTCCTGGCCCCCACCCCGCGCCCGGCCGGCCTGGCCACGTCACCGCGCGGCCAAGGGCTCGCTGGCGGCGGCGCGGCGCGGGCGGGCAGCGCGGGCAGGGGCCCGAGCAGCGACAGGCCGGGGCCGGGGACGTGGCACCGCCCGCCCGCTCGCAAGTTTCCTGGAAGTTCGCTGGGCGCGGGCGCAGGGCCGGCAGGCTGGACCATGAACGTGTTCCGAATCCTCGGCGACCTGAGCCACCTCCTGGCCATGATCTTGCTCCTGGGGAAGATCTGGAGGTCCAAGTGCTGTGCGGGTGAGGGGCGCCGCGGGCGGGGACGGGGGGCTCGCTCGCTGCTCAGTGTCTGCTGGGGCGGGGACTTCGGCTTGGGAGGCCTTGAAACTCTTTGTGTACCGCCCGGCTTCCAAAGTCCTGAAGTCCATCAAAGGAGGAGACCGCGGGATGCGGAGAGGGTGGGCTGCTGCGTGCGTTGTCCACCCCCGCCCCGCCTTGGCCTTAACCTTGCTGGTTGGAAGCTGAGGAGGGGACACTCCCCCCCATCTCCTGCCCTGTCACCGTTGCCAGAGGGGGTTTTGCCCCCAGGAAGGGGTCCCTGACTCTCTGTCCCCTTCCCCGCTCTGCACCCCTCCCAGGCTGGGCCCTCTTCCCCCCTCCCTGCGAGTGGTAGGAGGCTGTGATGTGGCAGCCTGGGCGTGGCGCTGCCCCTGAGCAGGGCCCCAGGAGGCTGCAGGGGTGCCCCTGTTTGCCCGCTGTCCGGCCTGCCACTGGGGTCGCCCCTGGGCTCCACTCATGGTGGCCAGACAGATCCAGAGCCATGGGAGGCGGCCGCAGCCGTCTTTGTCCCTGGTGTCCCGGATGAGGGGCTACGGAGCTGAGCTCCTGTTCCTGGGAGGCGGGGGTGGGGGGCAGCGCGTGGCGCCAGAGGCCTCGTGCAGAGAGCAGCCCCTTCGCTGGTCCCGGAGGGCACTGGGGTGGGGACACACAGAGGTCGCTGGACACAGGGCCTGTCCCTGGAGAGGCAGAGGCCTCCAGGAGGGGCGGGGTCCAGATGTGGGACACCCTTTGCTGCACAGCGGGGGCGTCGGCACCGGGGAGCTGTGGAAGGTTTGGGAGCAGGGGAGGGGTCCCGAGGAGCCGTGCAGAGTGGGGTGGAGGCTCCTCTGCAGGGGCCGCGTGGGTGCTGGGGTGAGGGTCCCAGTGGAGGGAGTGACCCCTCACCCGGATGCTGTTTGGGTGTGGAATCTGCAGAGGGCCAGGCACTCACGGTCCTGCAGGCCCCATGGCGAGAGTGGACCAGGAGTGCCGAGCAAGGCAGTGGGCAGCAGGTCCAGCAAGGGGGACTCAGCGCCCACCTGTGTCCACGCTCCCTTGTGACCGGGAGGTGGCGCGGGTGTCCAGCCCGCTCTCTGCCAGGCACTGCGCAGGCCTCGTCGTGGAGACACTGGAGCCTGACCCCTGGGGAGCAGATGGTCTAGTGGGAAACCGCCCACGGTGGGCTGTCAGAGCAACTGGCCCATGGGGACAAGTACTGTGGGGTCAGGGCAGATGTGGGCCCTTTTAAAGATTTATGTATTTATTTGAAAAGCAGAGTTACAGAGAGAGAGGGAGAGGGAGAGAGGGAGAGAGGGAGAGAGGGAGAGAGGGAGAGAGGGAGAGAGAGAGAGAGAGAGAGAGAGAGAGGATCTCTCCCCACATGAACACAACGGCCAGAGTGGGGCCGATCCAAAGCCAGGAGCTTCTTCCAGGTCTCCCACGTGGGTGCAGGGGCCCAAGCACTTGAGCCATCTTCTGCTTTCCCAGGCACATTAGCAGGGACTGGATCAGAAGAGGAGCAGCCGGGACACGAACTGGTGTTCATGTGGGACGCCAGCACTGTGGACGGTGGCTTTACCGGCTGTGCCACAGCGCTGGCCCCTTGGGTTTTGTTCTTGCCCCGCCACTGCCTTGCCTTGTGACCCTAGGCCTCTGTTTTCCCATCTGTCAAATGGGACAGAAGGCCGTGCCTGATCAGTCTCTTGCATGCTGAGGGAGCTGGGGACCCTGGCCAGGCACAGGTTCAAGTCTTCCTCTCTGTCCTGGGTCTCTACGTGCCCCTGCCTTCGCTAGGAAATACTCCTTGTCTTCCAAAGTGGGAGCACCTTGTGGGCAAGATTGCCGGGGCTCCCGGAGCACTGAGGGAAATCTGAGAAGCCAGGAGATGGGTGGCCAAGACCATGGAGGCGGTGGCTGTGTGCCCCACCAGGGCTGCGGCAGAGGGCTGAGGACAAGGTGTCTGGGAGAGCGCGGGGGTGGCCACGGGTTCAGAGACCCCTGCCCCTTGTTGTTGGACATCAAATCCCGAAAGTGCACGGGTCCCCGAGGGAATGGTGCTGTGTTTGCAACCCCCGCACCCCGTGTGCCCTACGTCCTGTCTGGGGACTGTTGGCTAATACCACGCAATGCTGTCTAGGGAACGGGTGGGGAAGAGGAGCTGTGCACCTGTTCAGAGCAGGTGTGGGCTTTTCCCCAAGTGGTTTCCACCTGCAGTAGTCGAATCCGTGGATGGGCACCCGTGGGTGTGGGTTATGGAGGCCCGCCACATTGCTGCCCTCCTGTGCCAGGGGCTTCTTCACACACAGCCAGCCCCCCTGCTGCCCTCGCCCCAGCAGGTGTGGGGAAGCCAGGCTGGCCAGGAGGGACTGGCAGGCTCGACTCTCGTTTATCGGTTCTGCCTTGTGTGGGGTGCCCACTTTACAGGTGAGCAAGGTGAGGCCGGGACGTGCCTGAAGCACGCTGGCAGCAAAGCCGGCACCGGAGCCAGCACCCTCCCAGGCATTAGGGCTTCAGCGATGTTGCTCGTGGGTCAGGAAAGACGTTCCCCGCCCCGCGGCCTCTCCTGCCGGCAGCCCATAGGGCCAATCCGGCTCCCTGCTAACGCGCCTGGGAAGGCTGTGGGAAATGGTCCAAGTGCTGGCTCCCTGCACCCACGTGTGAGACCCGGATGGAGTTCCGGGCTCCTGGCTTTGGCCCAGCCAAAATGTTTCAGCCAAGTGGGGAGTGAGCCAGTGGATGGGAAATCTCTCTCTCCCCCGCCCCCCTTCTCTCTCCAACTCTGCCTTTCAAATAAATAAATCTTAAAAAAAAAAAAAAAAACTGGACATCACGCACAGATTTCACTGTATGCATCGCTCGTGAACCCTCTGAGGATCCCTTGTGTGCGTGGATTTCCCAATTTTTTGCACCCAAACCAAGCCGACCTTGGATTCTGTTTCCCACAAGGCTGGAAGCACCCCGGATGTGTGGGGGGCCGTGGGCACCAGCGGGATCGGGGAGGGGGCTGCGCCCGCTCCCTGTGCTTTTCCGTGGTGTCTGATTGTTTCACAAGGAGCAAACATAGGTGGGACTTTCATAACTGGGAAAAGGGCTTTTTCAACCTTTGCATGTCGGAAAATAGAGCAGAGCGCGCCGCCGGTCTCAGCCTGCTCCGGCGCCCCTGGTGAGTCAGCGCCTGAGCTCCGGGGCTCCGGTGCTGTCCCTGGGACTCTGGGGGCGCCGCGGAGAGAAGCCTCGCACCCCGCACCAAGCCGCATCTCACCACCCCCGACCTCCGTGCCAGAGCAGGCACGCGCGCACACGGGGGACTGGGAACGTGGCGTTCCTGTCTTAATTTGGCGCCTGGGAGCTCCGTGAGAGGGACGGCGGCTCCGCGGGCTCAGGGGAGGGCTGCGTGGCCTGGCCTGCGTGCGGCACGTGGCCTGGCGGGGCGGACACTCCGGGGGCTCCCCAGCCTCTGCACCTCTCTGGGTGTGGTGGGCCGCCTGCGTCCTCACTGCCTCCCGCCCCTCTGCCGCAGGCATCTCCGGGAAGAGCCAGCTCCTGTTTGCCCTCGTCTTCACCACCAGGTACCTGGATCTTTTCACCAACTTCATCTCCATCTACAACACGGTCATGAAGGTGAGGCGGGCTGGGGCGGGAGGGGGCTTCCGAGACCCTCAGCCCCGGGCATGCTGCCAGGCCGGCCCGATCCAGTGCCCGCTCCGCTGGGCGCGGGCGAGACCACTTAGTCACGTGCCCGGTGCAGCTCAGGCGTCCTGGAGGGGGCGTGGGCACCCAACTGAGTGTTGTGATGCGGACACCAGGCCTCGTGCTAACCAGCGCTAAGGGCTGGGCATCGTCATGGCTCACGTCCAGAGTACGTATCTGGCCATCCACCCAGCAAAATATATATATGTATATATATATTTATTGATTTGAAAAATCAGAGTTACGGGGGGTGGGGGGCGAGAGAGAGAGGTAGGCTGGTTCACTTCCCAAATGGCCGTAACAGCTGGGCCTGGGCCAGGTCAAAGCCAAGGGCCTGGAGCTCCACCCGGGTCTCCGGTGCAGGGGCCTTGGGCCGTGGACTCAGGTCTGTTGGGCTGAGCCTTCTCTCAGCTTTTCCCTATCCATGCTGGCTCTTAAGGCGCCACAGCTGAGCAGAGGGAGCCGCGTGCCCGAGCCAGTACAGTGGGAGGCGACTGCTGGGCTGCCGGTCGCGGAGTGATTTTAACACCAGGAGGGTCTCCTTTCTCTCTCTCGTCACCTGCAGTCTGGGGGCAGGCAGTCCAGACGCCCCTGCGTGTCCTAGGTCCCGTCGCCTTCTGCCCCGCCATCCTGGGGCTGGCACCACTCACGGGCGTGTGACCTGGGCCCCACACTTGGCCTAATGCTCTGCTGTGGTGATCCGGAAATTCCTAGTTTTCTTTTTGAGATTTTATCTCCTTGAGAGGTGGAGAGACAGAGACACAGAGGCCGACAGAGCCAGCTCCCGTCTGCTAGTTCACTCCCAGATGCCTGCGATGGTCAGGCCTGGGCTGGGGCTGAAGCCAGGATGTGCCGTGGCAGGAAGCTGGACCCAAAGCCAGGCACTCCGATGTGGGGTGTGGCTCTCCCAGCCCCCCGCCCCGGCCCCCGGCTCCTTTAACAGTGGACTTTCATGGTGCAGTGGGCCTGGGGAGTCCTGAGTGTGCTCTGCCCTCCACGTAGCCACAGGGCAGCAAGGAGGAGGGACAGAGCAGTGGGACACCTGCCCGCTGGGCAAACCCTTGCTTTAAAGAAAACTTATTTGAAAGGCAGAGAGGGAGGGAGGGAGACGGTGATCTGCCGGTCCACTCACTAAATGGCCAGCAGCTGGGGCTGGGCCAGGAGCTGGGAATTCTGACTTGGTCTCCCGTGTGGGTGGCAGGCACCCAAGCACTTGAACCGTCGCCAGCTGCCTCCAGGGCACACGTTAGCAGGAAGCTGGCACCTGGCTTTGGGATGTGAGCCTCGGGTCTTAACCGCTGCACCAAACGGCCACCCCAGGGCTGTGACCTTTAGCTTCCAGGCCAGCAGACCCACGGTGGGAGCATCAGCCCTCAGGATCGGGGGCACCGGAGCCTGGCACGTGGGCTGAGCACCGCTCTCTTTTTAGGTGGTCTTTCTCCTCTGTGCCTACGTCACAGTGTACATGATCTATGGGAAATTTCGGAAAACGTTCGACAGTGAGAATGACACATTCCGCCTGGAGTTCCTTCTGGTCCCGGTCATCGGTCTTTCCTTCCTGGAGAACTACAGCTTCACTCCGCTGGAGGTGAGGGGGACCTGGGCGTTCACCCCCCAGCCAGCAGGCTCTCGGCGCCCTTCCCTCCGCCCCGGGGGATGCTGGGCTGGCCGTGACCACTTAATTCTAGGTTTAGAAGGAATTGGCAAGGAGTTACAGCGCTGCTGCAGAACCGGCTCATGTAGAATTTTCAGGAACCCAGCAGCCGTCAGTCCCGCCTGGGGCTGTGGTCCCAAAGGAGCAAGTCAAGGCCACACGTTCCCTGTAGCTGATGATTAATCTCTGACTCGGGCCATGGTCGTGTACTCTGACCGTGGGATAATTTAGCTTCCAGCACACGGTGCACTAGGCTTCGATAAATAACACCCCGCAAGAGGACTAGCGGGCCCTTGGATCCTTGGGCACCCAGCACCCCCGAGACCTGAAGCTGGTGGTTGTGGGCTGTTGTTTGGGAAACTGGCTTCAGTTCTGTCAGATCCATGTAACAAGGCTCTGCAGCGTGGAGCTATGGGAAGGTTCACGCTGTAGTCAGACTGGTAGTGCGCACACGTCTGAGATACCTGCACAGCAACAGATACCTGCACAGTCAGACCGAAGGCTGACGCTGAGCACGTGGGTTCTCCCCGTCCCCCCTGGGCAGGGCATTGTCACCTTGTAGGGAGCAGGCCCTTCCCGCCTCGCTCAGTGCCTGGCACCCTGCTCTGGCAGATCCTCTGGACTTTCTCCATCTACCTGGAGTCGGTGGCCATCCTGCCTCAGCTCTTCATGATCAGCAAGACGGGAGAGGCTGAGACCATCACCACTCACTACCTGTTCTTTCTGGGCCTGTACCGGGCCCTCTACCTGGCTAACTGGATCAGGCGGTACCAGACGGAGAATTTCTACGACCAAATCGCTGTGGTGTCTGGGGTAGTGCAAACCATCTTCTACTGTGACTTTTTCTACTTGTACGTGACCAAAGGTAGGTGCTGCTGGCACTGGGCTAAGGAGTTACGCATTAGACATGAGGCCGCGGGGGGCTGCCCCTCCCAGGGTGAGAGCCAGGTATTCTCAGGGACCAAGCAGTGCCATGGAAGGGGAGACACACCAAGATACTTTGCGTGCTCTGTGAAATGTGCAGGCCAGAGCATGTGTACAAAGGGAAAGGCAGGAGCCAGCTTGGTGTGATACATAAAAACCATGTGGCCAAGTCTAAACCTGAAGTCAGTACCAGCTCCCAGGGCCTCACAGGTGGGCAATGGGGCTGGCAGCATATTCGGATGGCCATGGGCAGGTCCTGGAAGGGTGGTCATGCCATTGCCCCACACCCACGCCCCACAGTCCAAGTTCTGGGTGTTACCATCCACGCTCCTGCTAACGGGCAGCCTGAGAGGCAGCAGTGACTCAAGCCACCCACGTGGGAGACCTAGGTCAGCTTCTGGGCTCCTGGCTTCAACCTCATGTGGGCATTTGGGGAGTGACCATCTGCCTTTCAAGTAATTAAAAGGAGGGGGGCTAATCCCGAACCAGCTCCCGCCTGGTTTCAACAGCCTAACGCTTCTGTGAAGGGGGCGTGGCCAGCACAAGGTGCTGCAGTCCCTAAAGCAGTCCTTGCATCGCTGACCCTGACACTCTCCCGTCCATTTCCTCCCAGTCCTTAAAGGAAAAAAGCTAAGCCTTCCAATGCCCATCTGAGGAGCCTCGGGGACGGACGAGACGGCGCGTACCTCCACAAGCACACGGAGTACACCTCCCTGTTCTTGGCAACTGAACCTAACCGTGACCGGGCTTGGAAACTGGTTCGTGTGGATTTCAGCAAAGCACTGGTTGTTTATCTAGAAGGTGGTCACCTCATCAGTACTCTCCCTTAAATACCCTCTAGAGGAAACCAGAAACCTAGACCAGCTGCCCACACATGGTGCCCATGTCCAGTGAACAAGCTCTCTTGGTCCAGCCCAAGTGGGTGGAAGCAGCTGTGGGAGGCTCCCCAAGGCCCTGGCCAAAGCCTCACCGCCAGGGAGGACGCACGTTCTTGTGGCACTTTCACTTTCCGGGTAGGAAGTCCAGAGGCGACAGCCCCCAGGTGTGAGATGTGCCATCTCTACGTGGCCTTCAAGCCACAGCACACCAAGTGGACCTGCTCTGGCAGGGGCTGGGTGGTTCTGTGCCCCGCCCTTCAGTCCCCTCCCATTTGGCTGCCACTCACAGGGTGCCCGTTTCCTGGAAGTGCCTACCCCACAGGCCCTGCTCTGACTCATTTCTGCATGCAGATCCACCAGCCCCACCTCCCTTTTGGTCTTCGGTGCTGCTGAACCCAAACTGCATCCTCACTTTGTCTTGAAGCAAACAAGCTATTGTTAAGGGAACCACCCCAGAAACAGAACAATTTTTAAATAAAAGCAACTCACAGCTTATTGTCAACAGTGTTTTTATTTATACCTACAAAAGAAAACAAGCTGGTATCAAAAGGACAACTTACAAACTAAGAATAGTAACACAGCTCTCAGCATCCTGTGGCTGGACATCACACGTCTAAGAATCTTCCACGTCTTAACACAACAGGAATGTGTTCAGAGACCAGCAAAGACATGAACAGAGAGCACTGATCCCAAGCAAAAGCCACCAACCTTGTAGATGATTTAAGTCCACACAATGACTTGTAAGGAAGGGTTGGGAGAAGCAGCCCCTAGCTCAGCACTGAAACCCCTTTCCCCGTACCGCCACCATCATCCCGCGAGGACTCTTCTGCCCATGTTCCGGAGCCAGTGCGGGACGGACATGGAGGCAGGAGAGTCGCTCTACAGCTAGATGTCATCGGTGCTCAGGCCACAGAGCTTTTGAGATCTGGAAGTTGCTGTTACTTGGGTTTTAGGATCACATGTCCCTGGTGGAAACGGGAAGCAAGCAGCCCAATCCCTGCTTTGGCCAGACTCCGACCCCGTGGATGCGAGACAGCACCCCAGTGGTGGAACCTCTGCTTAAGGAAAAGACCGCCAGATTCTGGCCTGAGGAACATGTCCACACCAGTCAGTGCCTGGGCAGCGCTCTGGGGGAGGGGCACTCTGGTGAGACGCACAGAGCAGTCTGCCGCGTGCTTCCGTGCCTACCAGCCTCCCTCGGCCTCAACTTCTGCAGGATGGGGAGAAAAAGAGAAGTTACGGAAGAAGAAAGTGGAAAACAAACAGGATGCCCACGTCCTCACATGCATGTACTTCAGCTGACGCTGACAACCTACCTGGATGTTGCACATTGAAACTTTCAGACCCCTCAGAACCATCCCTTCTCTCTCCTTGAAGAATTTTAAAGGGAAAACAAAAACGAAACAAAACAAAAACAAAAAACAAAGAAAACCCCAAAACCCCACAAAAAGCCCTCAAGTATCTAGGTATTGCGTTCTTACAAACCAGCACGCACTCTCAGACCATGGCCAAAGAGTGCAATGGGCTCTTCCCCCTCAGCTGGGTCCTCGATGAGCGACACTGACTATGAGCATAGAGCGGGGCGGCCTGCGGCGACTCTGCGGGTTCTGGGACTGTCTGATCGCTCTATCTCGTAATGGTGAGCAGAGCGTGGAAAGCCCTCTCCAGGTCTGCCCGTGACAGAGGTCACCGCAGCCAGGATCGCTACGAAGGGGTGAACTCACCTGCCTTCAATGCGGGAAGGCCTGAGCGCTGGTCCTCTACAGCCTGCCTCAAGCACTACCTACCTGGCAAGAGCCGAGCGCCCAGGATGCGGAGGACATGCATCCCGAAGCCGTCGGAAAGCACCGCACAAGCGGGCACGAGACAGGCGTTCTAAGTGTTTAAGATTCTTCCTTCACGATAACTTGGCCAAAAGGGCAGAGTAACTGTCAAAGAGTTGCTTTTATTCTAGCTCTACAAATACTGAGTTGAAAACGATTTGCCCATTTTCAGCATGTTGTTTATGATCAAAGGCGCTGTTCGCACTGCAGGTGGATGCAGACTCCACCGCCAGTGAGCGTTACAGTAGCTGTCTGGGCTAGAAAACCAATCTCACAGGAGGTCCCTGGTTGTAAGACAAAGAAAAATGGGCAGCTTCCCCCTAGAGGCTCAGATGCTACCATCCAACCTCTGCAACATAAAGACAGACACACTCCGAGCCAGCCATTCGATTTCTAACCTGACACTAATATTGTTATTTTTCAGTAATTGAGGGGGAGAAGAGAGTGGAAGACAAAGTGTTAACAGAGCGAAACTAATTAGGAATTTTAAATGTGAAATGCACTGAAGTCCTCAATCAGCCAGAACGACAACAGCAAAGCTCTGTCTTAAAACTCATCAGGCCTGAGGAACCCCATTCCGATTCGAGAACCACGAAGCAGCACTATGCAAAGTGTGCAGGGAAATCTCCCTCTAGGTTTTCCAACCCAGTAAACACAAAAGCTGTCAACGCTGTCTTCTTTTTGATCAGCACCCCCCACCCACCCAAACTCAGGACAACAAAAAATGGGCTCCGACACAATGGCCTAATACCTTACTTTTTCTCTTAAGATGAAAAATTGCTCAATATCCTCAACATGCAAGAAGCTGGGGGAGATGAGTCTCTTCCAGTCGGCTATGTATATTTTTACAAACTGTTATTACAGACTGGATCACTTTGGTGGGCAGAAGAAACCTGGCAGTGAGCTCTAACTAATCTGCATGAAAGACAAATCACAATGGTTGGGGGAAAAGAAAAAGAAAGAACACAAAGGAGGGGGGGAGACAGTGCTCCTTTAAATGTAGTTAAGCCTGCAGAGTCACTACCGAGTGGCTTCATTTACGTGAAGGAGGAGGGGGCGGGGGAGGGGGCGGGTACTGGTAGGCAGTCTGCCCCATGTAACCTATCATGCTGGTGGCTCCTGGAGGCTGTGCGAACTGTTGTGACATCAGTGGCTGTGGCTGCTGCCCAGAGCGGCCTATCCCACTAAACTGCTGGCTAGAGCTCTGTGAACTTCTCCCAGTTGTGGTGGTGCTACTGGCTCCGTAAGTGCCAGCACCGTATTCCTGGGCCGTATAGCCACTGGTGCCATAAGCAGCTGCCCCATAGGTGCCTTGACCATAGGTGTATTGGCCTGCTTGTGCTCCAAAGGCGGAATTTGGACTTCCGTAGCCACTGCCGTTAGCGTAACCGGCTCTATCGGTCTCAGCACGATCGCGATAGCTTGCAGAGTCTCTCCGGCCACCATCCTTGACTCCTCGAAGCCGCCGGTCACACTCATCCTGATACATCAGGTTGGGATTGTTGGCTGAGGAAGTGGTCCGGTACCGAGAACGACCTCCTGACGGAAGGACAGAAGGCAACTTTAAATTCAAGGAATGCGATCCAGCCACAGCTGCAGACACGAGGGACTGCACACTCCCTGGATCTTCAGTGAAAGCAGCCTCTACCTGGTGACATCAGTAACGTTCAATGACACCCAACCTGGCGCCCTTCTGGGTCTCTACCACTTGAGCACGACCAACCAACACAATCTTGGGAGTTTCTGGGATTTGACTGTGTTCTGGGACCATCTGGAGATTCTACTGTATTTTAGAACTGTGTAGTCCCAACTGTTACATCTCACTGCTCACTCCATAGGTAAAGAGGACCAAAAACACTAGATAAGTATTTTGAACGTATTAAAAAGCAACCATAATTTAGCTTAATTTTTGAACATGTGCTATATATTTCAAAAATCAAAAGATGAGTTTCAGATTGTCATCTATAAAAATACTGTGCTGCAAAAATAGGACAATTATGACCAACTTTACATTTTCTTATTTAGCGGAACTTATGGAAACTACTGAGCACTGTCCTTTTGTCTTCATTAAGCATTCACCTTAAAGCCTTCACAGTATTCAAAAGACAAGACACAGTGACGTCAGGAAGAAAACACCTCGCAGCGCCTGGAGAGCTCCAGGACTCACCCTTACCCCCTCCGCCGCCGCCTCCTCTGTGGTCCACCAGCTGCATCAGCTTGGGATTGATGGCCTGATTGGCCTCCTCCAGCACCTTGATCAGCTCTCTGGCCTGCTTCAGGTTTCCTGGGGTGAAGAAGGTATACGCAGTACCCTTGTTGGTGCTACGAGCCGTTCGGCCAATACGGTGCACATAGTCCTCTGAGCTGTTTGGATAGTCATAGTTGATCACAAACTTGACATCTTCCACGTCTGCAGTCGGCGACGCGTCAGTGTGCAGGTGGATGTGGCAGGGAAAGAGAAGAGAAAGGACATGCCAACAACAGGTGGGAAGCACGAATGCAGATGACAGCAAGAGGAGAGAAGATCAAGTTAGTAACCGCTCTGAGCAGGAACAAAACAAGACTCATCCCAACAGAGTAAAAGAGGATTGATTAGTGGTTCCCGGGACATGCATGGGACACTATAAAAGCCGACAGAAATCCCGATCATTCAAACTCCAATCATTCCAACTCCTGCCTCTACTATTTGGCCAATATACTGACAGGAGCTACACCAGAATTGGTCTTTAACAAATTCCTTTTCGAAACTGGAATTGTAGAAGAGAAGCGTTAATTCACAAAGCCAAATCACTTCTACTCTGTTGGGAGAAGCCTGGCAAACTCTACCAACACCACGATAAACTTACCTTCTAGCCAGTCACAGAGCAAAATGAGAAAAACAGTTTCACAGACTCATTACTATGCTTTCCAGACTTAATCCAAACATTAAGTTAGGCTGATTCCTTTCTGCTCTTGTATCTTAAGAAACTGATCACAGCCAAAGTCAAGTCTATACCAATTTTTCTTTTGCATAAATATTCTGATTATTTTTCTCTCAATTACCGCAAGAACACATTACACTAAAATTTCACTCTACCAAGCCCAGCTTCTGCCAAATGAGTGTTTTGCTCAACTCAAGGTTATTTTAACCCAGTACTTGTTTTCAATTATCAAAGATTGTCTATGTGACCTGGGAAATTATATAAATAGCCAAAGAATGTGGGAAAAACCATGAAACCTTGAGACACAGTTTGATATTCCGTCCACTGCTGAGAATTGGGCTGAGTAACTTCCTAATGCTTACAGTATGTAAATGTTAGTGTAATGCTTTCAGCTAAATGTTTTTTAAACCTACTTAAACAACAAATTTAATATAACAAAGAATCCTAATGTTTTGTGGGAAAATCTGCATTTTACAAAGAATATTCAGAAAATATCCTAGATAAAACACAGATTTTTGATAGAAGTAATTAAAAAACATTCTCTGTTTGTTACCAGACCGATGCACACTCCCTCCTCCTTTGGGAAACCGCTGCAGCCGATCCCGTCTCTTTGCCTTTTATTTTTGGCGGCCTCCTTTCGAAAACTCCGCCTTCTGACACGGGACCACTGGAGCGCGGGGAGCATGCATCAAGGGTCCGTGGCAGTGAGAAGTCCCCACACACGCTCGCTCTGTGAACTGGCTTAGATGCTTCTCTGTAGCCCCATTTGGTTGCCATGCGCCGGAGAACCTGGGTTCGGGTAAAAATTTCAGGTCCTCCAACGCCTCCCCCAAGGATAATTGGGGTGATTGTAGAAAAAAATAATTAATAAAAAAAAGCAAGTTACATCCAAAGGGTCAGACCGCATCTATTGCCCAGACTGGATTAATTTCAGGGGGAAGGGGAGATGATTTTTTAAAAAATCAGCTGTTGGTACAGGGCTTATGAAGAGGGGCATTATGTCTGTTTCTTATTACAATAAAGGCTCCTCAGTCTTACTGACCCTTAAGTCCTGAATCACACCAGAAAGACGAGAAGGCACTTATCACAGGGGGCAGCGTGAGTCTCCGGCTCGGGTCGTTGATGCAACAATTAAAAAAATGTACAGGGCCAGGAAGGACGTATGACGTGGGCGGGGAGGAGGGGCTGGGGGCAGGGCGGGGTTATACTCCGTGACCACATCTTCAGAGCTAGAGCAAGGCTCCCTAGTCAATCCCAGTGTGTGCGACCACGGAAAGCAGAGCAGGCTCAACTCCTGCGCTGGACGCACAGGAGCGGGCTTTCCAGACGGAAGCACTGGGCTCTGGAATCAACAGTTCAGATGCTAACACTTGGAGGGAGTTCTAGAGGGGTTCACGGGGGGGCACAGGCATGGTGCAAGTTCTTCGCACTGGAAAGGTGTCCTGTGTGCACACGGCTGGCTGAGAGCACGTAAGAGCAAGCGCGGACCTTGGGCTTCCTCGAGTCAGGCCTGCCCTGATGCTACTCGTGCACCGCCACAATATCAGCTTGCTGCCTTTAGAGAAGATGCTGTAGCAGGTAAGAAATGGACAGGTTCGTGCTCTGGCCAGCTGCCCAGGACAAGCAGCTCTGCCCTGCAAAGTCCTACGACATGGCCTCTAACTCCAGTCGCTAACCAGGAGGGACTGAGACCAGCCAACAGGCTCATCTAGAGCTACTCCGGCCCAATGTGGATTTGCCTCGGCCATGTACTGAGTGATCTGCAGCTGATATCAAAGCTTCTGTTAGAAAACAAAACAAAATCAATTCAATATTTTTAGCTTAACAGTGTGTAGTTTAAACAAAAAAAGAAAAAAATCCCAGTGGAAAGGGATTAATGATTGCCTATTATAAAGTATGACTATTATAAAATTATGGGAATCAAAGAACTTACCTGAAGGGAACATTTAAGAGACCATCGCTTGACAGGAAGTGAAAAAAGGCCTGGTGACTCAGCTGAAAATTGCACCCCTGTCTATGAGGTAGAAGCCTTCACTTTCCAGGATCTTGTAGGACCTTGGTCAGAGTTCTGCCATTGCGGTGGGTTTTCTCCCTCCTTTGATTTTTACAAGGCAGCAAACAAAGGGGCCCGAAACAAGCACTGATGATGAGTAACAAGAAACAGACTCGAGGGGCCTTCCCTCTCCCTCACTGCACGAGCAAGGGCTGGGATGAAGAGTCTAAGTTATTCTAGTGGCAGCCAATTGATTTGGTTTAGATATGCAAGGGAACATGGAGCAAATGTTTTTAATTGTCTAGGCAAGATGCACAAAGAAGCTACCAGCACATAGCAAGCCTGTTTAAAAACCACCGTTACTGAAAGCCTGTATAGAAACTGCTTTCAGGCCTCCACCTCCTCTCCCAACAGGCCCAAGTTCTAACGGCACAGATCCAGACATGACCTCAGAGGGCAGAGACAACTTCCCATCATGGCTGCAAGCCACCACCTCTGAAGGAGGGATGAACATTTCAAGGGATAAAAAGGCTTCATCATTTTGTGCCCTAACTTGAATACTTGTTTCTATTAAATAGCATGAAGGAACACAATACTTCTCACCTTACTGGGCAAGACACTAAATAATTTAAAGATTTCCTGATCAGAAAAATAATCTCACTTTTTAAATAGAAAAGTTGTGAGTCAGATCTACTGATTATCTTGTAATGATGGGTAACACGCCACAAACTGTCTGCATAGATCTTAAGCCAGAGTGGGTCTCAAACTTTTAAGAACACCTCATACGAAGCTCAAATTAGGAAACACATCCATGATATGAGAATGGGGGGGAGGAGGGGATACAATGCCCATGAATATTTTACTTTAAGGAAAATCGGGCAATAAAGGTGTAATTGCTGAATGATATTGTATCATAAATCTATTTAATCTCATTTGGGAACTAGGCCTCTATGTTCAAATCTATTTATCTATATAGCATTGACAGACTGGTATTGAAAAAAGTTAACTCAAACTAGCTCGTAATAGCTACCTAGGTTCGATCAGGATCACTGTACCCAGTCAGGAAACAGGAAAACCAGGAAGAAGTTGAGCTGTCCAACTGTGTATCTCCTCTCCCTCTAACTGAATAGTCATGCCTAGGCCTTGCTGCAGACCAAAGCCTGTTTGTTAGGAGCAGGAAGAGACTTTGAAAATAAAAGAAAAACAAAAAACAAAAACAAAAACAAGGTTTTAAAAAAAATCGTGGGGGGAAGGGAAAAATCTCGTTTTTAACTCTTTTAAATATTTATCTAAACGTATGTACATACAACTCTAAATTTGAAATGATGAATATTTAAACAAAAAAGGCACATATACCACTGTCAGAGACACCTATCTATACAAACCTAGCCCACGGGAGGCTACATCTGTGGCAATGAGGATGGGAGCCTTTCCAGAACGGAACTCTGTGGGGAGCAAAAAGAAGTGCCATAAAAATCAAGTTCTGTCGAGGTTAGGCGACACATCCTAAAATGGCAGATTCTTACATGAGATTAAATTTTAGAAATCCTAACTAATCATCTTTTAGCAGAGGGACGATAGACCAGGAAGTAACCGCTACTAATAAATGCCAATCTATGTTCGCTAGCAACAAAAACTAACGTAAGCCCAAGTATTATTTCCCCTCGAAGTTATGTCCCAAATGTAACAACCAATATAGAGTGTGTTTGTGTCTGGAGTGTTTAAAAGCCAAGGCTGGGCCAGGCTGAGGCCAGCAGCCAGACTCAAATAAGGTCTCCTAGACGGGTGGCAGGGACCCACCTACTCGGGCCATCATCTGCTGCCTTCCAGAGCATCCATTAGCAAAAAGCTGTGATGTGGAATGGAACTGGGACTTGAACCCAGGCACTGAGATATGGGATGCAGCGGCTTCTGAACCACTGTGCCGGATGGCCTGCCCCAGGAGGTGCTGACAGGCAAGCAGCTGTGAGAAACCACTACTCAGCCTGCAAAGACAAAATGTCTACTAGCTGGTCCTCAACAGATGAAGGGAAAAAAGCCCATGGAAAAATGCTCAGTTCTGGACTTACCATTAAGAACCCAATCTCTTTCTGGTTGACTCTTGTCCCCATGGATACACATAGCTGGCCACCTATGAAATGCAAAGTGACCAATGTTTCAGAAGGCTTTAAAATAAACAAAACTAAGCTCTATATAAAAGGAAATGCTGCCCATAATTCTGACGAACTCCTAAAACTCCTAGAAACAGCCTTCATCGGAGAGTAAGCTGCACGCCAGCGGTAAGGTGAGACCTCTGCAACACCAACCACAAATCTCCCTCAAAACCCGAGGTCAGTTAGTGACTCACCCATCTCTGCGCATCCTCCGAGTGAGGTCATCACAGCGTCTCTTTGTCTCCACAAATATTATTGTTTTGTTTTCCTTTTCAGCCATGATTTCCTCCATCAGCTGGATCAATCTGAAAGACCAGTGTTACAGCCATTATGTCAGAAAAGATCTCCCTATATATTATGCAGAAGATACGTCTTCTCCCAAAGTTAAAGAATTGCTTTATTTTCTCTCTACCCATTTAAAAGGTTTAGACCTTTTGTGTTGGACACTCAGTCAGAACTGCTTTATGTTTTTGAGAAACATCAACTCACACTACTCTCACAGCAAGTCTGAAGTAGTGGTATCATCTCCATTTCACAGATGGAAGAACTAAAGAGAAGGTGAGCCTAAACCTAACATTAAATAGCTGGTAATTAGCAGGACCAGGATTCAAACCCAAGGATCGGCCAGTGCAGCGGCTCAATAGGCTAATCCTCCACCTTTAGTGCCAGCACCCTGGATTCCAGTCCTGCGTGGGGCCCTGGATTCTGTCTTGGTTGCCCCTCTTCCAGTCCAGCTCTCTGCTGTGGCCCAGGAAGGCAGTGGAGGATGGCCCAAGTGCTTGGGCCCTGCACCCGCATGGGAGACCAGGAGAAGCACCTGGCTCCTGGCTTCAGATCAGCGTGGTGCACCGGCCGCAGCGGTCACTGGAGAGTGAACCAATGGTAAAGGAAGACTTTTCTCTCTCTCTCTCTCACAAAAACAAAAAACCAAGGATCTAGAATTCCAGCCTTTAAACCACAGGGCTCTGGTGAATGCTAAACAAGATGGTATTTTAGAAAGCTAGCCGATTGGGGCTGGCGCCACGGCGCTAGTTAGCCCTCCGCCTGTGGCACTGGCAACCCATATGGGCGCCTGTTCTAGTCCCGGCTGCTCCTCTTCCAGTCCAGCTCTCTGCTGTGGCCTGGGAAAGCAGAAGATGGCCCCAAGTCTTTGGGCCCTTGCACCCACATGGGAGACCTGGAACAATCTCCTGGCTCCTGACTTTGGATCGGCGCAGCTCTGCCCATTGTGGCCACCTGGGGAGTGAACCAGCACCCTGGAGGAAAGACTTTTCTCTCTGTCTCTCCCTCTCACTGTCTCTAACTAGAAAGCTAGCCAATGCTTATGTTTTCAGGCCTCAAAAAACCAGTGGCTTCTCAAATTCTTTACTTCTGGATTATTAGGAAAGACATATCAGCATCAGCAGAACAAGACAGTGCAGTCTCTTGCATACTTGTGGTCCTTTTCGCTTTCCATGCAGACATCCACAATCTGGAGGATGTTGTGGTTGGCGCTCAACTCCAGATTGCCCACGTTGATCTGGGTGTAATCACGCAGGAAGTCCTCCGCGAGCTGCCGGACTTCTTTCGGCCAGGTTGCACTCCACATCAAAGTCTGCCTATCAGGCTAGCAGAAAAGAAAGGTTTTCTTTTAGGCTAAGGAACTGCACAAGAACCTCCAAGTGCAATGAGACAATGCATGAGCTTTACGTACCCTGATTTGGTCAACAATTTTACGGATCTGGGGCTCAAAGCCCATATCAAGCATTCTGTCAGCCTCATCCAGTACAAGGTAAGTACACCGACGAAGATTTGTCTTTCCCGACTCCAGGAAATCTATTAGGCGTCCAGGAGTAGCTATGCAGATCTCAACACCTGTAAAGTAAAATTAAATCCAGCCAATTAAGACTCCCGTCTACACTGCCCAAGCCTCACCAAATAAACTCCGCAGCAGCAGCTCCGGCGGCTGTGCCCGACGCCACAGAGCGTGCAGGAGGAGGCTGCCGAGCACCAGACTCTACCCAAGCCTCTACCCGTGGTGAAGCTCGTTCTCCCTCAAACAGCTGTCTTCACCTTACCTGAGAGTTGCTAAGCTGTTGGAATACTCAGGACTCCGCTAGAACACACTATCTCTTCAACTGCGCTCACAGAAACTGACAAAGCAGGCGCAAGAGCAGCTCCTACGCCGAAGCTTCATTACCTCGCTCCAAGTCCCGAATCTGAGGCCCTTTAGGAGCACCTCCATAGATGCAAGTGCTCTTCAATCTGGAACATTTGCCATAGTCGTCAGCCACCTGCTGTACTTGCTGGGCAAGCTCTCTGGTAGGAGCCAGAACTAGACACTGAAACAAGGAAAAAATAAAAACGAAACCTTGATATGCAATGAAAATGAAAACGCATACCAACAAAGTACTAAAGGTAATCGTTCATTGCTGTCTGATATGGTAATCTCAAAACATGTGACTGGGTAAGGCAAGTGGGAGGCAGGGAGTCAAGTACTCCAGAATGTGTGAAATTATTCATTGTAATATTTGGCATACACTATTGATAGATTACAACTCTACCTGTCACCTGCAGATTTACAGATGGAACTACCCAGTCATAAAGGGGGTAACTAAAAAAAATGGACAAGTGGCTTTAAAAATATTAAAGCAACAAAAACATGGATTAAAATATTAGCAAGAGGGGCCGGCACTGTGGCGTAGTACATTAATCTTCCACCTGCAACACCAGCATCCCACATGGGCACTGATTCTAGCCCCGGCTGCTCTCTGCTATGGCCTGGGAAAGCAGTAGAAGATGGCCCAAGTGTTTGGGCCCCCGACGTGGGAGACCTGGAAGAAGCTCCTGGCTCTTGGTTTTGGATTGGCATAGCTCTGGCCACTGTGGCCATTTGGGGAGTGAACCACCAGAAGAAGATCTGCCTCCTCTCTCTCTCGTTTTCTGTAACTCTCTCAAATAAATAAATAAATAAATAAAATATTAAAAAAAAATTTAGCAAGAAATACATGAGTAAGATAATGGCAGGGCTGACACTTCTCAGTTGGGTTCTATGCCAGGTGTATTACGTAAATACAGACAACTTACATATAATAGTGACAATTCTGTGTGTAGAATCTGGCCAAAACTACAAAATCCAGACTCTGAGTGAAAGTTTTCATAATACCACTGACAAATAATAACCCTGATTCTGTGCCCTTATCCACTAACGTCAGCTAATTCAATGCAGTTAACAATCAGTCATACAGAACACATTACATACCAAACAAACTAATATATTATGGTATCATATACATACATCTAAATTTGAATGGCAATTTAAAAAAGCATATATCCAGAACGCTTGGAGATTGTGATGCAAATTTTATACCAAATAGCCTAAGTGAAAATGATCAGACCAGAAAACTGTGCTGCCCTACAAACATTCATAAAAAAATATAACCACAAAGAATATATATTCCCCAACCTGATTTTAAAAACCATAGGATAGGGATCTCTTTCATATCTCTTTTGTATTTCTCATTACTGAGCGATTAAAAACTGCTCTTGAATTTACTGCACAGAAGTGCATTTTGATGAACACAGTACGTTAATCATTTAAGAGTAGACTCTGGTGTGTGATGCTGGGCTGATCATTTAAACCGACTTCCAGATATGGAGGGTGCAATTAAGAATGAAATCAGATAATGCATGTAAAGCAATAATCAATAAATCGCATCTCTCTTAGAACTACAAACAAACTGAAATCTACTTACAATTGGGCCATCTCCCCTTTCCAAGTACGGCTGGTGGTTAATATGAACAATTGCAGGCAGCAAATACTGGAGTGGGAAAAGAATGACAGTCTTATATCATCATAAAAACAAAACACAAGAGCCATGCAAATTTGAACCCAAAAGCTTCCACACTGATAGTTAGAAGTTGAAATACTCCCTATATTACCTGAATTATACTTTTATAAAAATTGAGAATATATGGACAACCCTAATAGCAATAAGAATCACTTTCTAGTACATACCGCCAATGTCTTCCCAGATCCAGTCTGAGCAATGCCCACCATATCCCGACCACTGAGAGCCAATGGAAATCCCTGGCACTGAATTGGTGTTGGTTCTGTGAAGTGCTGATCCATCAACACATCCATTACATACTCTGCAAAAGAATAAACATGCTATTTTTCTAAGCAAAACTAAGGACACAGACAAAACATGTTCTTAAAAACTGTTACGCTCTCTGAAGGCAGGATTTATCCAAGTATTTTATCTTTTTACTGAATCTCACAGCTACTGCTGAGAGGGCTGCTGTCCCTGGGGGATAGCTGGGGCTGGCTTAAGTGTTTTGGTCCCTGGGCCTGGTCCAGCTCTGGCTGTTGTGGGCATTTGGGGAGTGAAAACAGCAAGACAGATGCTCTCTTCTGCCTTTCAAATGAAATGAAAATGAAGAAAAAAGTTCACAGTCTAAACTGGAAAACATATGAGCACAAAAATCTCTAAGCACCAACATGGTATTTACTGCTAGCCATGAGCAGATTTTTCAGAAAAATTTAAACCATTATATAAAATACATTAACAATTTTGCAAAACATTTCTATTTGTCTTTGCAATTCTGGGCCTAGGTCAAAACTTTTAACCTATTATTCATGTTTACCACTCAAGAGTTAAGCTGATGGACTAAAGAACACTCACGTGGGAAGTTGGCATGATGGAAGGCAAACACAGGTTTAGGACAAACATCTCCCCCTCTCACTGTGATCTCTTTCTTCCGGCGTAGCTCATCAACCTCATACTACGGAATTAAATGAAGACAAATTAGTAAACAAGTTATTCCAAATACTTAAAACTTACATTCCTATCAGCTGGAAAATCAACACCCAATCCACAGTCACAATGGCAAATATATGTAGTATCTTTATAAAAATTATTTGAGCCGGCGCCGTGGCTCACTAGACTAATTCTCCGTCTTGTGGCGCCGGCACACTGGGTTCTAGTCCCAGTTGGGGTGCCGGATTCTGTCCCGGTTGCTCCTCTTCCAGGTCAGCTCTCTGCTGTAGCCAGGGAGTGCAGTGGAGGATGGCCCAAGTGCTTGGGCCCTGCACCCCATGGGAGACCAGGAGAGGCACCTGGCTCCTGATATCGGATCAGTGCGGTGCGCCAACCGCAGCAGCCATTGGAGGGTGAACCAATGGCAAAAGGAAGACCTTTCTCTCTCTCTCTCACTGTCCACTCTGCCTGTCAAAAAATAAATAAAATTAAAAAAATAAAAATAAAAATTGAGAAAAAATAAAAATTATTTGAAGGGCAGAGTTATATATAGCAACACAGACACACAGAGAGTGAGAGCAAGAGCAAGAGAGATATATCTTCCATGCACTGGTTCACTCCCCAAATGGCCGCAACAGCCAAGCCAAAAACAGGAGCTTCGCCCAGGTCTCCCACATGGTTGCAAGACACTCCTGGCTCCAGACGGGCTCAGCTCCAATTGCTGCAGCCATTTGGGGAATGAACCAGAGAATGGAAGGTCTTTCTCTCTGTCTCTGCATCTCACTGTCTATAACTCTACCTCTCAAATAAACAAACAAAATCTTAAAAAAAAAAAAAAAAAAGTCATTCACCCACCCAAGGTCAGAACTAGGGAGAGAGGAAAAAACAAAACAAGGAAGTTCAGGCCCAAGCTTTCAATACACTTTCTTCTGAACAAGTAACCATTTTATGGATAGAATGGAAAGCAATCATAATGAGGTTAAAAAGACTATACAATGTAGTTTTAAAATTATTACGCTTCATAGGTGAAAAGACATTGCCCAATCTATAAGACCGTTAAAACCATGTTTGGTAAATAGGTCAGAAGGCACTCTCAGCACGAGAAACCCGCCAACGGGGTGTCTGCCTCTTAGGAGCATCAGAGGTCTAAGAGCCCAAGGGACTTCTCACCCACCAGAGTAAACCTCAAGTGCCAACAGCAGTACACAACTAAACTCCTGCTCATACTGTACATAAAAAGATAAAAACAAAGAAACTTACTGGAGTCAGCCTTGCAACTTCTGGATGTTCCACATAAAAGTTCTTCTCAAACTTGGGAAGCTCACTCAAATCCCACTTCTTCTTACGTAAACGCTCCCCAGGATTACCAAATTTCTTCAGGGCAAGGCCCCCCCCACCTCTTGCTCCAAACCTAGAATCAGCATTTTAAATCAATTAATATTATTGCACCTTACATGGCACACACACACACACACACACACACACAGGTGGACTCCCAGAATACACCAGCAGCCTCCCAGACTGTTTGATTACTCTTCAGTGCTTAAAATAGAATCTGAATAAATACAGTACAGGTTAGCAACTAGAATCTGAGTAAATACAGTACAGGTTAGCAACAAGCGGTACTGGGTACCAACCGTATACCAAACACTGCTTTACGTAGTGCTAAAGACATTGTGAATGAAACAGACCTAAGTCTCTACTCCTGCGTAACAGACATGCACGGAGAGAATACTGAGCTTCAACCAACAGCCAGGCTGTGGACAGCGAGAAAACGACAATGTAGGTGAAGCCCACACTTGGAGCAGCTTCTTGGATCTCTCCCCTGTGACGAGCCCCGCTACTGTCTGCTCACCTGGGCAGGAAAACCACTGGGACCTGTGAGGACTGGTGGGCTGGCGTTCACTTTGTTTACGCTACTCAAATAACCACAACTAAGATGTATGACCTCTTTTTCCTCCTCTCTCCACCTTTTACTTTTGTTCTCAAATAGAACTCATATGAAGAAAAAGATTAAAATCCATTTCTCGGAGTGGGCCTTTAAGACAGAGTGCCTGGGTTCAATCCCAGCCCCACTCCTGACCCAGCTTCCTGCTAGCATGCACCCCGCGAGGCAGCGGGTGATGGCTACAGTACTTGGGTCTCCGCTACCCAACAGTGGGTAGAGTTCCAGGTTCCTGGCTTTGGCCTGGCCCAGCCCTGGGTATTGCAGGCACCTAGGAATATATCAATAGACACAAGACCTCCCCCTTTCAAAATAAAAAAAAAAAATTTTAAAATGCTTTAAAATGAATTTGTGGTTAACAAAATTGACTCATTTTTGTGCAAGGCAGAGTTGGAGAGGGGAAGAGACAAGACAAACTTCCATCCCCTACTCCACTCCACAGATGGCTACAAGGGGTAGGACTGGAACTCCACCCAGACCATCCATTTGGCTGGCAGGGGCCCACGCAGGCATCAGCAGGGAGCACGATTGGAAGCAAGAGCAGCCAGGACTCCAACCAGCACTCACGGGGGATTCCAGCATCCGTGGTGGCGTCTGAACCCATCACACAGTACTGGCCCCTTTTGTGTTTTGTAACACAACAGGTAAGCTCAACTGGAATACAAATATGGCCACCCAGCGAAAATGAAATAGAAAATACAAGCTACTTTCCCTAGAAAAATCCTAACAGTAAGATGGCCTTCATTTCCCCTATTTCAGTCTATGCAAAGTTCACGGCTGTGTTTGCCACACAAATTGTATTAAGTGGTTTTTCATCCCATTTCCGGACTCCTTGTCAATCACCTCCCTGAACTGAATGTCCCTTTCCCACCCTAGCCCACCTGTACAAAGCCCCACTTTGCAATGGTCAGGCAATAGCTGTACTCCTCTAAGGGCCCTCAGCTTTCTACAACTGAAGGCATCAGAACCCTTGGCTCAGACAGCAGGCAGGGCTGGTCCCAAGACGGTGGTTTCGAGTCACAACAGTCAGCCAGACACTTCTCTACACACGAATGCCCTGGGTTCACAGGATAGTCACACCCAACAGGCAGGAACTGGGCTAATGCCGCTGACTTAACTGCTTATCCAGGAAAGACTAGGAATGCAAAGAAAACTGAAAGCACAGGAAGACACCCATCAGCTACATTTCGAATACGCACTCAGGTGCTCAGGTGTGAGGCTCAATATCACACAGACCAAGGCTGCCTGGAGCGGCTGTCGCCCACACCTGTGAAGCTCCAACACTGTGAAGTGCTCAAGAAACAGTCTGCACACGGATCTCGGGTGTCACTTCACTGCTGTCACCACATCCGTTTTCTTTGAAGGCTTATTTGCAGCTTAGCATTGTTATTTTATAAAGTTGTTTCTGGGGGCCAGCACTGGGGCACAGCATGCAGGTAGAGCCACTGGCTGCAATGCAAGCATTCCATATGGGGACCACTGCAGATCCCGCTGCTCCACTTCTGATCAGCCCCCTGCTAAAAACGGCCTGGGAAAAGCAGGGGAAGGTAGCCCGAGGGCTTGGGCCCCTGCACCCACGTAGGAGACCCATAATAAACTCCTGGCTTCAGCCTGGTGCAGTCCTGGCCACTGCGACCAACTGAGGAGTGACCCAGCACATGGAAGATGTCTTTCCCTCTCGCTGTGTAACTCATGTGGCCGCCAGTTCAAGACCCAGCTGCTCCACTTCCAATCCAGCTCTCTGCTATGGCCTGGGGAGGCAGTGGAGGATGGCCCAAGTCCTTGGGCCCCTGCACCTACATGGGAAGACTTCGAGGAAGCTCCTGGCTCCGGATCAGCGCCACTCCAGCCAACTGGGGAGTGAAGCAGCGGACGGAAGAACTCTCTCTCTCTCTCTGCCTTTCCTTATCCGTGTAACTCTGACATTCAAATGAATAAATAAATCTTTTACAATAAATCTTAATTCAAGTCATTATGGAAGTTAAAAAAAAATATTTTAAGAATGGTTTCCTTTTCTGCCAATTGTTCTTTATTCAAAATCCATTTTAAAGACATCATTTGAATTCTAAGGTTTTCAGAAAATGCGCTGCCTTCTCCGTCCAGAGCTGAGGCCGACCTCGCCTTTCGCCCTTGCAGAGCTGAGCCTGTCCACACGTCCATCACGCACGTGCCCACCCCACTCCTTGGTGTCATGCTGCTCATTCACTGTTCACTCAGTATAAAGTTTAATTTTGCTTTGCAAGGAATTCGGCTTTGAAGAGCCACATCCTAACAAAGCAAATCTTTCTAGTTTTCATGTACAACCCATCACTTCTGGACTGTGCCTGCACACACACTGACCGCAGCCATTCCCCCTTCAAAGCAGTAATTTAGTTACAAATGAAGCAGCAACTCAAATCAGAAAGAACACTGCACAGGGAAGGTGGGGAGGGGCAGAGACCCTACCAAAGAGTGTCATCTTGTTTCAAATACATTTTCAAAGTTTTAGAAATGCTGTCTGATATTCAAGGAATCAATATGGGATTAACCAAGTGTGGATTGCCAACTTTTCAAATTTTCTCTTACCGTCAGGAAACATTAAACACTCACAGTGAAGAAACAGAATGTACAGTGCTCTGGCAGCCTGCGCGTGCCCACTCCAAGCAGACACTCCTCAGCAGAACGAGGGACGTGAACTCTGCCCGCTCTTGGTCTGTATACCCCCGGCCTACTTACGCGTGCTCTGGAACGTTCCCAACCCACCACGACTTGCTTTCTCACTAGACACGCTGGAGTCACGCATGCTGAGGCTAATTATTCTTCACTGTTGTGTTGTATTCAACTGCACGAAGACCCACGATACACACACCCTTCCTGTATTGTTGTTATGAACATGTCACACAGGCGTGTTTCACGTACATGGCTCCCAGGGCATTGTGGGCAAGGACTTCTCCAGGCTTGAGTGTAACCCTGGGGAACTGGGGCATTTCCTACGTCTATACACTTTTTCTAAGTGCTTGTTCTGCGAATTTCTAAACACGAAGCGAACATTTCACTTCTGGCCTCCAAATTTAACACTACGATAAAACCTTTGTATTCCTTTAATAAGGACACAGCAAAATAATTCGTCTTCTGTCCACCAAGTGGTCACTGAAGTTTGTGACTGGTAAGTCTGCTACTTGCGTACGTGAGCCACGGGCGAGAGCAATGTTGGGAGACCGAGCACAATCACGCAGTCTCTCGGTTCTCTACGGGGCAGCCACGTAAAGGCTCAGAGAGGCGAGGGCTCGTCAACGCCACACCCGCAGGACTCTCCATCCAGAGGCCATTCGTTACATTATTTAAAAGAACTCAGTGGCAGGCCAGAAAAAAAAAAATCTCAATGTTTTTTCAAACCAACTCTGAGCTACTGGAGCCTCCGTGTGCCGCGAGGGAGGCCAGGGGAGGCCACAGCAGCAACTTCCCGGCCGGGAGGCCGAGAGCGAGCCGCTCACGCGGGCCGACGGCAGGGCCCCGCACTCACAAGACTGCACCGGCGCTGAGGAGACACCCCCGACCCCGAGCGCGCGCGGCACCGGCGCTCCCCGAGGTCTGGAACGCAGCCGCGGCCCGCCAGCGGGGTTCGCCGGCGACACCGCGGAGGCAGCCATTTCGCGTTCCGATGTTTCCAGACGCGCGGCGGCGGCGGCGGCCTGGGGAGATCAAGTGACCGGCCGAATCGCCGGGCTCGCCAGCCGGGAAGCCGCCCGCCCTCAGGGGCCGCGCCGCCCCCCGCGCCCCGCGCGCGGCCTCCCGCCGCCCCCCTTACCCTCCGCGGTCCCGGTCCCGGTCCCGGTCCCCGAAGCCGCCACCGCGCATGGTCCCAAATGGATAAAGATCTGGGAGCGGAGCACGGATGGCCGGGCTCGGGAGGGCCTGCGGCTCCGGCCTGGTGACGACCGATGGCGGCGGCGCCTCCGCTGTTGGGGCGGCGGCAGGCGCGGCGCTCTCTCGCTCCGACGCGCTGTCTCCCGTCGCAGACGCCACCGTCGCCGCCTCTCTCGTCGGAGACGGGAGCACAACACAGAGAATCGGGGATATAAAATCGGTGGGCAGGTTTGGCTACGCTCAAACCCGGCAGGGCCGCGGCTCAAGCGTCTCCTTCCTTCCCAGCGACAGCACAAAATGGCGGCGGCCGCTGAGACTGCTCCAACTTAACGCTACGTACGTCGGAGGCGATACGTAAACAGCGTCTCGGAATAGCCCGAGGGCCCCGCAGGGCGCTACGGGTATTCTCGGAAGCGTTCTACGTCACTTGCGGACACGGGCGCAGTCTGCGCTCGGCAGAAGGACAAACAAAGTACGCAGCGGGCGTAGGGTTCTCGCGCCACCCGAACTAGAACGTGAGCTGGGTGGGGGAAAGAGCCTCCGGGGCGACGTAACATTCTTTGCGTCGTTAGCCGGCCCACTATTGCGAAGATGCGCAGTCTGCGTAACGCATTCTGTTTCGAGAATCGAGTATTTTGCCGGATTCCGACCGCGGGCCGGAACCGGAGCCTGCTTGCGCGAGTTGCTTTGCAGACAATAACCGTCCTCCATGTTGGCGTCAGGCTTCGGGCCCCCAGGCGGCGAAAGCCAAGAGGGTTTCTAAAGACCCTGGGAGGCCTCAGCTGTCCCCGGGGCCCGCTCGCCCGGCCGCCCTACGCCTGCCCACACTGGCCGCGCGCCCGGCGCCATGTCCTCGCGGTGGCCTGGCTGCGCCCGCCGGCGGCCATGATGGATGCCATCGCCGCGTCCCTTTCTTGAGGGAGTTGGCCCGGCGGCGCCGTGGCGGTGCGGGGCAGACGCCGCCCGCCGCGCCTGGTTCGCAGCGACGTGCGTGTTCGGGAGCCGGAGTCGCCGCCCTGGACTTGTGCGACGGGAGCCGCACGTGCCGGCCGCCATTACGCGGCGCGCCTGAGGGGCGCGGGGAGACGTGGCGGCCGCCCTCGCAGCCGGGCCGCCTCTGCAGCGGCGGCGCCGTCCGTGCCCCGGCGGGGCCCTGGGCGAGGGCGCGGGCGATCCCCGACGGCGGCTCACGGAAATGGAAGGATTGGAGAGGATGGCGCGCGGGGCCTGGGCTCCGAAACGTCCAGCTCCACTGGAACGCCAGCGGCGCGGGTTTCCTCGCGTCCCCCACAGTCTGAGCAATCTCGCCTTCCCAGAAGTTTCTAGTCTTCCTCTAGCAAACGTGTCTTTGAAAAAAAATTAACAATTTGTAAAATGTATCTGAGGGCTTGCAGACGCGTTTGTGAGTCCATAGGGCGCAGGTCGCACGGACAACCGGTGTTCGTGAGGTTTTTCCTACAACGGAGAACGTTTAAATCGCCAAGTGGAGAGTCAGAGAACCTAGGGCTCCCCTTAGCAACAGCCGTGGGCCTGCGTGGAAATGGGCTTAGTTCAGGTCATCTTTCGTTTTTCTTGTTTGAAAATCTTAAAAACAGTTGTGTGCTCTGCGCACCGTGCGGCAGGCCTGTGCTGAGAGCGCTATTTTAGTATTTCTTCACTCACTGTTTTATCCTCATCTGGGAGTGAAATGAAAGGATCTTACAGGGTCGTTGGGAAGAGCAGTGGTGCCTGGTGTGTGACATAGAGCCAGTGTTCCCTGTTGCCATCTCTACTACGGAGCTGAGGAAGGCGAAGCCGCTCACGCAGGGTCACCCAAACTCAGTGCCCTGGCGGGATCTTGGCACGGGTGACATCTGGGGGCGGGAGAATGACAGGGAGGCTGCCCTGTGCCGTGTGCGCTTCGCACCCCTGACTTTAGCCGCTGCATTTGAGTTAAATCTCTCCTCTGCCCCAAGTGTGACACCAAAAATGGCGTCAGTCCTCCTTTACCCTTTGTAAGATACTGCTTATTGAGTTTGGCTGTGGATCTGCATAAAACCTCCACAGTATATTAAATGAGTGGCGAGGGTAGGGAAGACAGTCTTCAGCGTTGCCACGTCTCCCTCTCCAGCTGAGAACCACTGCCCTGGAACCGCTGGGCTCCATGGCCTCGGGTGGGATCACAGAATCTCTCTTGTTCTTAGCTTTTCTGCAGGTTTTGGTTTGCCTTCTGCAGAATCCACTGCCAACAAGACCACTACCGTCATGCATTTCATCTGTTTCATTATTTTAGCAATGAAATGTGTACTCCGGACTCAGGCACCTCACAGTCACTGAGCGAACTTTGCCTTTTGTTTTAGCTTTCAAAGCCATTGGCTTTTGTTCTTCACTTACCGGGAACCGCCTGAGTGCTGTACATGCATTCTGTCATCTGCTGCTCACAACTCCAATTTCGTGGTCACTCAGTTCACCTGAATGTGAACCACAGCGCCTGTGTTCTCGCTAGGTAGACACTGCATTGGTTAGCTGAGTTCTTCATACGTCTGACACGGGAGTTGAGAGTACTGATGATCTAACACTGTATCCTAGAGCAGATGCCTCCAAACTAGTGGACAACGGATGCAAAGGAATAATGTTTTCATAAATCTACTTCCAAAACTTGAACTTCCATATATACTTTTTAAGATTTATTTATTTGAAAGGAAGAGTTACAGAGAGGCAGAGGCAGAGGCGGGGAGAGAGAGAGAGAGAGAGAGAGGTCTTCCATCTGCTGGTTCACTCCCCAGATGGCCACAATGGGCTGAGCTAGGCTGATCTGAAGCCAGGAGCTACTTGGTCTCCCATACAAGTGCAGGGGCCCAAGGACTTGGGCCATCTTCTACTGCTTTCCCAGGCCATAGTGGAGAGCTGGATTGGAAGTGGAGCAGCCAGGACTTGAACCAGCACCCACATGGGATGCCGGCAGTGTAGGCGGTGGCTTTACTGGCTACGCTGAAACCTATCTGCTTATCAATATTTCTCACATCAATAAGGGTGTGGGCTCTTGCCATGATTTCAGAGAGTTCTGAATACTTGCTCAACTAGACCAGACAGCTTGAAGGTCATGCACCCTGAAGGCACAGGGAAATAAGGGCAAAGAAGGGAAAAAGGGCCAGGCCCACCTCGGTCCAGGCCTTTTAGCTACTTCCCAGGGGGCGTGGTTACTTAGCCTGATTGGCAGGTGGCCATAGAGGTGGAGTCAGGTAGGGGCCTGAGATCACACAGGGGCGTGGTGAAGGCGTGGCCTTCCAGCTCACCAATCTAATCAATTTTATCTTATTTGCCTGCCTACATCAATGCCACAGTGCTGGCCCCCATATATACTCTCTTAACATTGATGACAGAAATTCGGTCAAATTTAATCCTCCCACTTTACAAAAGAAAGCAAACATTCCTACCCCACGTCTTGCCGTGAGCCTTGCCATGGATGTAAAATTCTCTGATATGCCAAATGCAGCAACAATTAGAAATGTCAATGTTGACATGGAACAAGTAAATAACGCCAATGAATAGGTAGGACATGTTGTTTTAAAACAAGAATTCCTGTTCTTTGCTTCCAAAATATAGGAGGAAGATCATGTGGACTTTTCAGAAGATAGATGAAAAGTAACTTCACACAAAGGATTTCTGGATTTTTGTCATATAACTTGGAAGATCAAAGAATTGAGTGACATTACTATAACGAAACTTCCATTTCTACCTAGTAAATTATTTGATCAATGTTTTCCAGCACTTACGGCCATAAAAATGGGAGAAAAAAATAGCCAAAAAATATTCTTCCATGGATACAGGATCTATTTTCTCTCTCTTTTTTTAAAGAATTACTTTATTTATTTGAAAGACAGAATTACAGAAAGAGGTAGAGCCAGAGAGAGAGAGAGAGGTCTTCCATCCGCTGGTTCACTCCCCCAATGGTTGCAGTGGCCAGACCTGAGCAGCCATTGGGGGAGTGAACCAATGGAAGGAAGACCTTTCTCTCTGTCTCTCTCTCTGTCTCTCTCTCTCTCTCTCTCTCTCTCTCACTGTCTAACTCTGCCTGTCCAAAAAAAAAAAAAAATGTTGATGGATATCAAACTGCTATGGTGTTTAAATTCCATTAGGATGCACTTGAAAGAGCGATATGACTATTTCATTTTAAATGTCAATATTTCAGATCAAAAATTATATCCCCTAAAATGATTTATGAAAAAGCGACATAATTTTTTTCTTCAGAATTTTTTTAGCGGGTAATACTTGAAGGTCATTGATCTAAAGAGGCAGAGCAGGTGGGCCGAGGGCTGCCGAGAGCCGGGTGCCATCTGCATTGGGGGCCTCGCTGTCTAGCTGGTTGTTGGCAGAGGAGCTCATTGTTGACATCCGATGGAACACGTGTTAGTGACTGAGCAGAGACAGAGACGAGTGTGAGCCCATCCTCACTGAGTGTGCCTTTTAACTTCGCTATTCTGTGTAGTCTTTGCTTCAAGACTTTCTATGGCTCCCCAAGACCCAGAGACCCAGCTGTAATGCCATGGTCCCCCTGCTTCAGCAAACCACGCCTCTGTTCCCCATCACAGCTTTTGTTTTGGCGACTTCTGAGATTCTGTTACTCCTCTCCACGTGTAGAAGCAGGCTGGCCAGGGTCTGCTTCTGCCTGCTGGAGCCTTGGGGAAGTGGTCCTCTGTCCTTTGACACTTGGGGCATTAATCCTATCCTACCGGAAAACGACTTTTTTTTCCTGTTCTCATTTCACAAATAGGGAAATTTTTTTCAGCCAAGGACCACTTGGATATTTTTTTTTTTAACTTTTAAAGATTTATTTTTATTTACTTGAAAGGCAGAGTTACAGAGAGAGACAGAGGGAGACACAGAGATTTTCCCCATCTGCTGGTTCACTCGCCAAATGGCCACAGTGGCCTGGGCTGGGCCAGGCTGAAGTCAGGAACCAGGAGCTTCATTTGGGTCTCCCATGTAGGCGCAGGGGCCCAAGTACTTGGGCCATCTTCTGCTAGTTTTCCCAGGCACATTAGTAGGGAGCTGGACTGGAAGTGGAGCAGCTAGGACTTGAACTGGCGCCCATATGGGATGCCGGCGTCGCAGGCAGCTGCTTGACCTCTTACACCACAACACTGTCCCCCTACCCATTTGGATATTCATAATGTCATCCATGGAACATACAAAATTATCCACTTAAAAACTAGCCTGCTGTATACATTTGTTGTGGTTGCCTTGGCAGGGCCCGAGCAGATGTCACACGGGCTTCATATGTGGGCTGGACACTTCCCAGCCCTGGTAGGTAATGGACGACAGCAGGGGCAGCAGCAGTGCGGTTGCTCCCCTCGACACACACCACACAGCAGAGGAAGAAGACATGCAGACTACACGGTTCAGGAGGGAGTGAAACCTTCAGAATTGAAGAGACAGGATGACTCATGAGCCCAGAGACGAGCAGTGTTAATGCGACTTACTTGAAATCAGAAGTGGGGCTATAATTCACAGGGAGTGACAAATCCCACGTCATGCACACAAATGCTTGGCATTTCACTTTCAGAATGCACTGGGCAAGTGGATCATTCTAAGTGTGTGGGACAGAAAAAAGTTGTTAGCGTACCCTAGCAGCTGTCTGAGTCATGGAGATCATGGTTGCCCTTTGGCTGGTTAAATGGAAGTGAACTTAAAGACAGTGATGGGTACAGGGATGCAGAATTCAAAAAGCCAGATAAAGTGGGAAAAAAATCGCACGGGTAAGAGCCGGGAAAGAGGCCATGAGGCAGTGCGTCCCGCTTCAGTAACGTTAGCAGAGCTTGCTGGCGCCCCGAGACCCCGTGAGTGCTGAGGGCCACTTCGCGGTGGACACCAGTTGGGCACATGGGTTGGCAGTGTGGGCGCAGCCATACCGGAGTGAACCAGTTCTCAGTCCCAGGAGAAAGTTCAGAGGTATCTCAGCAGATTCTAAGAGACAGGGGTATAGTTTCCTTTAGATTTCTGCTTCCCCACTTCCTGCTGTGCCACTGTGGCCGGGGCTCAGCCAGCCAGGACTCCCTCCCAGTTGAAGTCTTTCTGCAGCTCTCTCCACCTGCCCCGCCTTGACTGCAGGCTCGGGCTGCGCAGAGCCCGATTGGCCAAGGCCATTTTGGCGCAGCTTTCCTGCCCTGGAGAAGCCATAACTGATAGAGCAGCGTGTTGGGTTACGGTGGCCAGGGGCCTCTGCTCCATCACCCCTGGGCTCCTGTCTCTGAGCTTTCCCTCTGGGTGGGGTTGTTGCTCAGGCGAGAGCTTCCTGGGCTGTGCACCTGAGCTGCAGTTGGCCCTTGTTTTGGTAGAAACAAGTCTTTCCTGAGGAATGGATGTTTGGGATTCTAGTGTTGGACGTGCCAGGGCAGGAAAAGACAGGCTGGAGGGGAGGGAGCGGGGAGACTAGAATCAAGACCAAATTCCGTGTCAGCTGAGCAGCAGGAGTTAGAAGGGTAAGCTCATGGTTCTTATTCTTTCGTGTTCCCCGGATGGATACAGCGGTGCTGACCAGACACGGCGGAGTGCAGAGTCCAAGAGCAAAGTTGAGGACACCAAGGACAGCAGCTGAAGCCAGGCGGCAGGAGCACTGACCATGAAGTCTGTAATTAGGTTACAATCAACTGTACTTCAGAAAAGCATGGGCCAGTACAGATGTCCTCCCTTATCTGTGATCTCCCTGTCCAAGGTTTTAGTGACCTGCAGTCAGCCATGGCCAAAAACGTTAAATGGAAAATTCCAGGAATAAACAATTAATACATTTTGAATTGTGTATCATTCTGAATAGTTGATGGAATTTACAGCATCCTGTTCTGCCCACGCCACAGGGGAAGCACCCCTCGGCTGGAGCGTCCGTGGCCATCAGTCGCCTACTGGCTGGCTCTGCCATCAGATCAGCTTTCCTGATACTGCAGTGTTCATGCCCACATACCCCTGTTTTACATAATAATGGCCGCAATGTGCAAGAACGGTGAGGCTGGGCTCAACGGGCTAATCCTCTGCCTTGCGGTGCCAGCACAATGGGTTCTAGTCCCGGTCGGGGCACCGGATTCTGTCCCGGTTGCCAATCTTCCAGGCCAGCCCTCTGCTGTGGTCCAGGAGTGCAGTGGAGGATGGCCCAAGTGCTTGGGCCCTGCACCCCATGGGAGACCAGGAAAAAGCACCTAGCACCTGGCTCCTGCCATTGGATGAGCGCGGTGCAGCAGCCGCAGCGCGCCGACCGCGGCAGCCATTGGAGGGTGAACCAACGGCAAAGGAAGACCTTTCTCTCTGTCTCTCTCTCTCACTGTCCACTCTGCCTGTCAAAAAATAAAAATAAAAAAATAAAAATAAAAAAAAGAATGGTGAGGCTGGCAATTTTTCAATAATAGATTGTTGTAATGTTTTCTATTTTTTATAAAAGATATATTTATTTGAAAGGTAGACTGATAAAGACACAAAACACACACACACACACACACAGATCTCTCTCTGCTGGTTCATTCCCCAAATGCCTGTAACAGCAGGAGCTGGGACAGGCTGAAGCAAGGAGCTAGGAACTCTATCCAGGTCTCCCACATGGTGGTGGCAAAGACCCAAATACTGTAGTGACCATTTGCTGCTTCCCCAGGCACATCAGCAGGGTGCTGGATTGCAAGTGGAGCAGCCAGGACGTGTACTGACGCTTCAGTGTGGGATCTGGGCGTCCCAAGCGGCAGCTTAACCTGCTGGGCCACATGCCCATCTCAATTGTTCTATTTTAGTGTTGTTAATATCTTACTTTGCCTAGTTTGTAAATTCAACTTCATCACAAGTTTTATGTACAGAAAAGACACGATACCTAAAGGGTTCGGTTACTGGGTTTCAGGCATCCACAGGAAGGTCTCAGAACAAATTCTCTGTGGCTAAGGGAGGAGACAGGCTGGCACTGAAACCCAGAACAGAAGGACAAAGGCAGTGAAAACATCAATAGGTCAGTTAAACACCAACTGGTGCAGCTGAGCTATTACATAATGAGAAGGGAGGCTCTGGTATTTACATAATTTTGATCACAGAGGCAAAATACAGTTTGCACACACTTGGAGAAAAACCAACTAGAGTTAGGGTTATTTCCAGGGAGGGACTGTGCCAGACAAATACACTGAACCTACACACACACCCCGGATGTGAGAGCAGCTCAGATCAGGACAAGCTGCACACTGGCAGTGGAAAGGAACGCCTTTTGCTTTCACAGAAAAACGTCATGACAGGCACGTCTGAGTGTTGGGCGGTCGGGGACGTGGCAGGCTTGTTCCCCTGACACCAGCTGCCGCTCAGACACGGCTGCAGAGGCTCATTCAGGTGGCTTCGCCTTCTCCACTCTGGAACCACTGCAAAACTGGCTCTCAGGCTGGGAAGTGAGGAAGCTGGCTCCTGCGGCAGTGCGTGTGGACTGAACTGGGACCGGCTCTTTGCTCTCTGCCAAAGGAGATGAAACTCCTGGGGACAAGGCGTTTGGAGAAGAGGCTGGCCCCAGAGTCTCCCAGGGTGCTACTCACTGCCCTACACCTGACAAGGTTAGCCACAGCCCCTCAGTGGGGGCTCTCCTGACTGCCAGTGCGCTAGCCTAGCAGCACTTCAGCCCGATTGTACTTGGTCACTGGGGGGATTATTCCCGCAACGCCATGTCCCAGAGACGGTCTTGATTAGTCACTACCATGTCCGTCCATGGTATCTCAATACTGGCTAAATGCAGGGCAAAATGATTCATTCCTTAGGAATACCTGTTGAGTAGTGTAAAAATAAAGGAATGGAACATTTGACAACAAATTCAGGGAAATGAGTAGTTTGGTGTGGCGATGAAAGGGATTTTATCCTAGAGAATATCCAGGGGTCTTCAGTTGTCTTGTAACATTTCATTTCATAAGTATTGACTATGCCATTTTTATATCTATTTTTTGACAGGCAGAGTTAGATATTGAGGGGGAGAGACAGAGAGAAAGGTCTTCCTTTACCGTTGGTTCACCCCCCAAATGGCCGCTATGGCCGGCACTGCACTGATCTGAAGCCAGGAGCCAGGTGCTTCTGGTCACCCATGTGGGTTCAGGGCCCAAGCACTTGGGCCATCCTCCACTGCCTTCCCAGGCCACAGCAGAGAGCTGGCCTGGAAGAGGGGCAACCGGGACAGAATCCGGCGCCCCAACTGGGACTAGAACCCTGTGTGCCAGCGCTGCAGGCGGAGGATTAGCCTATTGAGCCACTGCGCTGGCAATAATTCAAGTATAATTTTTAAGGAGCCTTAATTTTATAATTTTTTGAAAGAGTAACAGAAAAGAGGAGGAGAAAGAGAGGGAGGGAGAGAGAGAGGGAGAGAGAGGGAGAGAGAGAGAGAAAGAAAGAGATCTTCCACCCACTGGTTCACTCCCCAAATGGCCCCAACAGCTAAAGCTGGGCCAGGCTGAGGCCAGGAGCCAGGAGTGGGTCTCCCGTGTTGGTGCAGGGGCCCAAGTACTTGGGCCATCTTCTGCTGCTTTTCCCAGGCACATTAGCAGGGAGCTGGGTTGGAAGTGGAGCAGCTGGAATTCAAATTGGAGCCTATGTGGGATGGCAGCATTGCAGGTGGCAGCTTGACCCATTGCTCCACAATGCCTTATTCCGATTGCATACTTGTCCAACAACTTCCTGCGTATTCACCTTTAGCTTTACATAAACTTGTCCACCGAGTCAATAGGTTGTTTGTGCAGGTGAGTCTTCACATCTGGGCTGTCTGACATTACCTTCTGTTTTTCTTTGTTACTGGGATTCTCCTCAGTGGCTTGTTTGAGCTTAGTCAGAATGAGAGGCATCTCTTTAGAAGCTAATCAATCCAGGGCACCAAACAGCGGAGGCCAAGAATGAAGGCCTGACCCGGAGGCATGGAACACCCACCACCGCATGAGGCCTTGGGAAAAAATCCAACTTAGCCTGCACTGGTTGACACGCCTCTCCCTGAGCCTGCTGCCTTCCCACTGCACAGCCTTAGAAACGTTATTAAGTATTGCAATCTTCTATTGCGATTTCACTTTTCAAGAGTTTACATCTCCTGTCCCTGAGCACACTGTACATGCCTGGGGATAAACGCTGCCTAACCGCAAAGGGCCCGGCACAGCAGGTTGGGTAGACTGTCCCACTGATGGCTTCAGAGGAACCCTGCTTCCTGGAATTCAAGACTGTGTTAGCTTTGGCTAATCTTTGCTCTCTCGGAACCCAACTACCATGTCAGGAAGCTTGATCCAGACTACTTGATCAAGAAGCATCCGTCAGAGACAACATGAAGACAGGCCACACCCTTTCAACCATCCCTGCCGAGGCCCCAGACACACAGGTGAGGCCATCCAGGGCCTGGAGTTAATCCTGCGGCGGGAGGCAGCTGCACGAGCGAGCTGCTTTCGTCCTTCCTAGAGGGATTCCTTTCCCTACGTCTAGCAGGATGCGACGACGGAACTGCTGTAACGCCCTTGCTCCGGGAGGGAAGCCTCTGGAGAGCACAGCACGCCGAGGGCGGGGACGGACAGGCGGAAAGGCTCTGCTCCCCTGACCACACCGGCCTCTGAGCTAACAGCTGTGGACTTTTGGACTTCCTGTAGGAGGTGACGTATTTCTTTACTTAAGTTACTTTGAGTTGGGTTTTGGTCATTTGCAGCTGAAGGCATTCTACCTAGTATACGCCTCAAGCCTGGTACAAGGGAAAAATCGGAGATGCCTGGCATAGTATCGAATAGGCACTTGATAAATTCCTCACTGATGAGGAAGGAGAGAAGGCTGTGGAGGGAACGCTGGCTGTTTACCCCAGGACCGTCCTCCAGGCCTCTTTAAGAGCAGAGCTCCAGGTTTTAGCTGGGAATTGTGCTGCCAGGAACAAAAGACTGCATTTTCCAAGCTTCTCTGCGTGTAGGTATGGCCCCTGCGGTGGAAGCACACATGTTGTGTGGGAGGGCTGCTTCCCGGGAGCTGACTCAGATGGAAGGAACTTTTTTTGGCCCTTCTGTCTTTCATCGCTTTTTCTCCCCAGTTAGTTTCTCCGGGTAGAATTCCAGCTGCCATCTTAGGCCGTGGGCTGACCTTGAAGATGGAAGTCAGCAGCTAAGGTGGCCAGAAAGACAGAGCCTGGGGGTTGATGACAAAGAGAGCCTCCAGAACAGCTCTGGACTGCCTCGCTTCACAGTTCTTTCCTATGAGCGTAAAATAAACCTCATTTTGCAGTATTCCCTTATATCTAGTCAAGTAAAATCCCAATAGTCCTTTAACAACGTCCATTTTAACACCTGTGGGCAGGTGTTTGGCCTAGTGGTTAGGATACCAGTTGGGATGCGTGAGTGTAACATCATAGGGTCTAGGTGTGATGCTTTAGCTCCGGTGTGTGACTTTAGCTCCGGGTTTCAGCTTCCTGTTCGTGCAGACCCGGGGAGGCAGTAGGGGTGCCTCAAGTTTTGGGTCCCTGCCACCCACATGGAAAACCTGGATTGAATTCCTGGTTCTTAGTTTCATCCTGTAGCTCCCATATGGCCACTTCAGGCATCTGGGATGTGACCTAGCAGATGGAAATTCTGTCTCTCAAATAGACAAATTAAATCCTATTAATGAAAATAGATAATATGGATAAATAAAATAATAACAAACTATTAAAGACTGGTATGGAAGAGTATAGAAGAGTATGCCTAACAAGGAAGCTACCACCTGAGTGTTAAGCTAGTCCTTCCAGTCCCCTGAATCAGCACTGGGAGTGACCCCGTCAAAGCCTTGGATGACAGGTAAGAGAATGCAAGCAAAGGTAACTTTACCCCAAGGACATCAGGGGTCGCTGGGTTGGTGGGGGCTGGAGAACCAGCCTGGGAACGGACAAGCGTCTGAGCTGCTCTGCAGTCAGTCAGAAGCCTCCAGGTGGGCAGCAGGAACGGCCTGCTCGGGTCAGCGCCGCTGCTGCCCGCCCTGCTGCCCCACGCTGCCCCTGCTGTCACAGCACCTGTGAGCGGCCTCGGACTCACGCTCTCATTCTTGCAGCTGTCACTCAGTGTCCAGTGTCTTGGATACACTACATGAACTGGGGAACGGTGAGGCGAAAGGGAAACACAGTGCTACTATGGTGGGGCATGTTCACTGTTCAAACAAAGCGTGGACGCCATCGTCCTACCAGCTGAAGGAGACGGCCGACTCAGCTCGGCGTCTCAGGTCCACTTCCACTCTCTCCTCTCGTGAAAGGAACCTTTTGGGGCTGGTCTAAGTTATTCTCTACTTTTTATTCTGATTTCCTGACTTTCTGTCCTTGTTTTTTCTTCTCTCTTTAACAATGATTAAACAAGAAAGTTAGAGCTGGATGGCAGAGATCATCAACTTCAACCTTTTCATTTTCTAAATGAAGATTCTGTGTTTCAGGGGCCGGCGCTGTGGCGTAGCAGGTAAAGCTGCTGCCTCCATTGCCGGCATCCCATATGGGCACCAGTTCGAGTCCTGGCTGCTCCACTTCCGATCCACCTCCCTACTAAAACACTTGGGAAAGTAGTAGAAGATGGTCCAAGTCCTTAGGACCCTGTACTATGTGGGAGGCCTGGGATAAGCTCCTGGCTCCTGGCTTCGGATGGGCCCAGCTCCTGTCCTTGCGGCCAATTGGGGAGTGAACCAGCGGACGGAGGATCTCTCTGTCTCTCTCCTTCTCTGCCTCTGCCTCTTTGTAACTCTTTTTCAAATAAATAAATTAAAAAAAAAAAGATTTTGTGTTTCCTCCAGATCTTCAATTTTATCCAGTTTTTGAGTTCAGATTGTGTCTTATATATCCTGATATTGGACTCTTGACTGTATCTGATTTTTAAAAAAAATTTAGAGATAGATTTATTTTATTATTTGAAAGTCAGCATTACAGAGAGAGAGGAAAAGACAGAAAGAGATCTTTTATCTGCTGGTTCACTCTCCAGATGGCAGCAACAGTGGGGTTGGGCAAGGCCAAAGCCAAGAGCCTAGAATTCCACCCAGAGCTCCCATGTGGGTAGCAGGGGCCCAGAACTTGGACCATCTTTTGCTGCTTTCCCAGGCACATAACCAGGGAGCTGGATTGGAAGTGGAACAGCCAGGACTCAATCTGCTGTTGATGTGGGATGCTGGCGCTGCAGGTGATGGCTTACCTGCTGAGCCACAGTAGCAGCCCCTGGGCCTGATTCTTCCTGTTAGGGTTCATTTCCCCCAAATTCATGTTGAAGTCCTAACCACACAAGTAAGGTCAGAACGTGACCGTATTTGAAAATAGGGTTATTGCAGATGTATTCAGTTAAGGTCATTATGGAGTAAGGTGGGCTCCCAATCAAATGTGAATGGTGTCCATATAAAAGGACAATTGGATCCACAGACATGTACTCAGGGAGAACACCATGTAGAGATGAAGCCAGAGATCAAAGTGAGTCTTCTACAAGCCAAGGAATGACAGACTACCAGGTAACTACCAGAAGCTGGGGGAACGTCTCAGACCTAACTTTTACCTCACAGCCCTCAGAAAGAATGAACCTTGACCTGAAACTCCTAGCCCCTGTATCTCAATTTCCATCATTTAAGTCACTCAGTTTCTGGTACTTTGTGATGACAGGCCTAGCAAACTAACACAGTAACCTTCCCAATGTCCTAATCTTTATCTGACACTTTATTACTGATCCTAATTCAGACATAATCCCTTCTCACAGGTAGAGAACTTTGTCAAAGGTCACCTGTGACTCATTCTTGCAACTGTCACTCAATATCCAGTGTCTCCCATATACTACATAAACGGGAATGGTGACTCTAAAAGAAACCAGAATGCTATTATGATGAAAAATGAAAAAAGTTAACTGTTCTTTTCTCTCATTATATTCCATTTCACATCAAATTACAGCTTTTTTTTTTTAATGTCTGTCCATCTCACTGCTACTACATCCCATCCTTTATTGTTTCACAACTGGATTACTGAAGTTGCCTTACATTGTCTCCCTACCACCAGTGGTATTTCCTTCATCTATCTTTCCACCTCCATCAGCGTAATCCTCCAGCTGCCCCACGCCAACAACCTCCAGAGCATCACGGAAACGTTCCTTTGTTCCACCACCAACCTCTCCCGTTCCTCGCCTGCCTTTGAGTCCACCGAAAGCAAGTGAGGGTCAGGGACTCGACTGCCGGAGCCCGCTCTGAAGAAATGGCCTCTGGGGTCTTCATCTGGGTGGCCCTCACTGATCCCGCAGAACGAGTGCTCTGTGAGGAGAGACTTTGTCTAGTGAACTCCTCACTCCCTGCCATGTCAGCCTGGATCTGCAGACGGCACCTTAGCACCTGTAAGGGGAGCAGCGGCAGAAGGAGCAAAGCAGGAGACCGGAGTGGTGGGAGGGGAGTCCTGGTGTTCCCTGAGATCCTGGCTCCCCTGTGGCTGAAGTCAGCTCTTTCAAGTCTAGGAACCCAGGAATTCCTTGTCTTGCATTTGCGTTTCTGTGGCTTGCAAACAAGAGTGATGGTCAAGAAGCTCGCTTTCTGGAGTGCTGTCACCTCCTTAGAATGAGGGGCCAGGCTGGCGCCGTGGCTCACTAGGCTAATCCTCTGCCTTGCAGCGCAGGCACACTGGGTTCTAGTTCCGGTTGGGCCCTGCACCCCATGGGAGACCAGAAGCACCTGGCTCCTGCCATCGGATGAGCGCGGTGCGCCGGCCGCAGCACGCTGGCCGTGGCGGCCATTGGAGGGTGAACCAATGGCAAAAGGAAAACCTTTCTCTCTCTCTCTTACTGTCCACTCTACCTGTCCAATAAATAAATAAATAAATAAATAAAGAATGAGGGGCCAGACTGACTTCACCTCGGTGGAGAGCAGGACTGGAAAGCCCAGAAGCTTCCCATGCAGACAGGGCAGAGGGCTGGGCTCAGGGAGGGTTCCAGGCCTCTGTGTGGAGTCCTGGCTTCCAACCCTGTTATCCACCTCTTGTAAATTCTGGGTTGGGGGTATTCAGCTTAGTTTCTGATTCTCAAGTCTTAGGAATTTCAGGTCTTTGGGAGTCCTAATGTCAACTGGCCCACTTCCTCTCCAGAGAGCCTCATGCCAGGGAATCTCTAAGAGACGTCCAGTGTTTATCAAGGTTTATCAAGGATGACGTCAAAGCTATTTGGATTGTGCATTCCAAAGGATGGTCAGTCAGTGGCTGCGGGAGAGGCTCCCGGGACAAAGTTCATTCCACCACAGGGCCTAGAGAAGGAGCCACCACATGCCACGGAGGGTCCCCAGGAAAAACACCAACAGGGTCGCGAGGCAGAAGACTGGGGCAAGAGGAGAGCACGGACCATGGCTTTTATTAAGGTTTGGAGGGAAAAGCCAGGCAAGGCAAGGCAGGGCAGAATAACCAGGTTAGGATGGGCCAGTTTGAATGATGTTTCTGTGGGCTCTAAATTACAGGGTTGGTCCTGGTTGCCTGGAATTAGGTCCTAGAATGATTAAGGAGGAATACTGCCCCCTAGGTGTATGGACCAGATATAGGATGTGACTGTGGATTGGTTAGTTTGCATGTCAAAGTCATGCTCCTGGCTGGCTTTGCAGTCTCTGAGTTGGCTAGTCCCAAATTAAGATTTAAGATTTCAAGACATCAGAATATATAGACGATAAAAAAATGCACAAGTTATCAAGTAACGATGCCTTTCCCTTCCTTAGGAAACCTATGCTTTTATATTTGCACACGCAAAGAAGCCATTTAAGTGATGTTGCAGAATACAGAAATATCTGTTCCTAGATAACTTCATTTATTCAGAGAAGCAGCTTCTGTGGCTTAAAAAAAGGGGAAAGAAGGGGAAAAGCTTATTTCCCGGTGCTGTGCATTGTGAACACTTCTGCTTGTCAAGTCGGTCTCTGTGTTTCTAAATCCCAGCTTCTGCACCTTTGCACCTGCTGTCTCTGCCAATTTTAGATTTCTACTTTTTCTTAAGGGTCAACCCAGGACCACACTACTAGTCAACTACGTCATCGTTTGCTGTCTTATCTTTATAACTGTTTGTTAGTCTTTTAACTGTGCACCTCCTTGAGGACATGAGCCACACCTTCCTTCCCGCTCCTCCTCTTCATCATTTAGCATTTAGCAACAGCCAAACACCTTCTGTTATAAATGGGACTTCCAATGCTCAGATTTTCATTTAAGTTGATACAACAGAAAACTTTAAATCTTTTTGAAGTCTATAAGATTATCATTGTAAACACCATTAGTATTTCAATTTCCAAATAATTTCATCATAAATACATTTTGAATACTAGATTTTATTTTTAACAATCAGAAAAACAATATTCTTTTACGCATTTCTAAAATCACTACTTAGAAATTTTACATTTAAATCAACTTTACTATTTTAAAAAATAGCTTGAGTTCTGTATCTAAAACTTATATAAAAATCATGCTTTTTTAGCCATAAATTGTAAATTTTGTAACTAGATTCTCTTTATTTTCCAAGAGAATATGTGTGTACCAAAAATACATTTTTGGGGGCCGGTGCTATGGCTTAGCGGGTGAAGCCACCATCCAAATCATATGGGATGTCGGTTTGAGACCCGGCTGCTCCACTTCCAGTCCAGTTTTCTGCTATGGCCTGGGAAAGTAGTGGAGGATGGACCAAGTCCTTGGGCCCCTGCTCCCACGTGGGAGACCTGGAAGAAGCTTCAGGCTCCTGGCTGTGGATCAGCCCAGCTTCTGCTGTTGTGACCATTTGGGGAGTGAACCAACTGATGGAAGACATTTCTCTCTCTCTCTCTGCCTCTGCCTCTCTGTAACTCTGCCTCAAATAAGTAAATTAATCTTTAAAAAATAAAAAATTACATTTTAAAAAAAGTAATTTCAACTTGTCAAAAAGCCAAATTATTTAAAATTTGGTTTAATTTAATATTTCTTATCTATTGCTATCAAGCTGATTTACAGCTAGATATTGTAAATAAGAAGAGATTTTTTTGGTGTGTGTCCTATGAGCACTCCTCCCTGAAACGTCCCCTCCTGCAGAAGGGCACCGGCTCTCTACGTCAGTGGTGCTGTACCCTACAGCAGGGTTCCCGGGAAAGTCCGCAGGAGCATGGGGCATTGCTGAGTTTTCAGACTGTCCATCTGCTTCGTGGCTTAATTTGAAACGCGTAAGTGAAGGCAGCAGGTATCTCTTTCTCAACTAGTTTTAAAATTGTGTATGGGTATATATATATATATAATCATGTATATATATATTCAAGTGTATATATTTTATATGTCATATAATTCAGAATATATATATATACATGCAATGTATAGTTATAAATCAGGAACTTTTAAGATTAATTTAAGATTTAAATCTCTCTTGCTGACTCTCCTTTAAAAAGAAGTGAAGAAAACAAACTCTTATTTCAAGATCTGAAACTCAAGACTGCCTTCCCATCTCTTCAGCTCCTAATGAGCACTGAGGAGCAATTTGCATCAATTCGCCACCTACTCCTTGGCATCCCCAATTCCTCCAGCAGTTATTGCGAAGGTGGCTTCATTTTCAGGCATCTCAGGGCTAACAAAATACAAGGGAACAGAAGTTTATAAAAAGCGCTATTTCTATAAATACTATAATCATGTCACAGGCATCATGCTCCCATCAGTCTGAGTCTCCAGGGACATCTCAGAGTTGGTACAGCTAAATGTGGACTCTATCCCAAACTTGGAAATAGGCAAAAGGGGTAACTGGGTGTTCTTCCGTGTGGTCTCAGGCGTTACCTAGCACATCCTTGGGGGCTTATCTGATTTCACAGCAGTCTTTGTTTCTTTCTTTCTCTCTCTTTAACATTTATTTATTTATCTGAAGGTCAGATACACAGAGGGAAGAAGAGACAGGCTGGGCCAGACTGAAGCCAGGAGTCAGGGGCTTCTGCTGGGTCTCCCACGTGGGTGCAGGGGCTCAAGCACTTGGACCATCTTCTGCTGCTTTCCCAGGCCATAGCAGGGAGCTGGATCAAAAGTGGGGCAGCTGGGACTTGAACTGGCTCCCATGTGGGATGTCAGCATTGCAGGCAGCAGCTGTACTTGCTACACAACTCTGGTCCCTGTTTTTTTTTTTTTTTTTTTTTCACTTATTTTTGAAAGGGAGAGAGAGAAAGAGAGGCAGACAGGCAGGCAGAGATCTCCCATTCACCAGCTCACAATAGCGATGGCTGGAGCAGGCTGAAGCTGGGAGCTGGGGACTCCATCCGTCTCCCGTGCGGGTGCAAGGAGCACAACCACTTGAGCCATCACTTTCTGTCTGTCAAGGAATGCATCAGCAGGAAGCTGGAATAGGACTGGGGCTGGGCTCTAACCCAGAGTTGAACTCTGATGTGGAGCTAAGGTCTAGGGAGGATGACATACAGTATACAGATTATCAATGGGACGGACACATGTCCTAGTGAATAAGATGCATTTTGGGACACTCACATCCAGTACGAGAGTGCCTGAGCTGAAGTCCCAACGCTGCTTCCAATTTCATCTTTCTGCTAATGCACAGCCTGGGAGGCAGCATTGATGGCTCAAGTCGTTGGGGCCCCGCCACCCACCTGGGAGACTTCAACTGAGCTCCAGAGGCTCCTGGCTTCCGCCTGGCCCAGCCCTAGCCATTACAGGTATTTGGGAAGTGAACTAGCAGATGAAAGATCTCTCTCTCTAATAAATAAAAATAAATAGAAAAATTATAAAAATAATGTGATACCACCATCCCATACGAGCTCCAGTTTGGGTACTGGCTGCTTCACTTTTGATCCAGCTCCCTACTAATGCCCCTGGTAAAGCTACTTGGGCCCTGCCACCCACGTGGGAGACCTGGATGGAGTTCCAGGCTCCTGGCTTTGGCCTGGCACAGCCCCTACCATTGTGGCCATCTGGGGAGTGAATGAGTGGATGGAAGGTCTCTCTCTCTCTCTCCTTTTCTCTGTAACTCCGACTTACAAATAAATAAATAAATAAATAAATCTTTAAAAAAAATCATTATCAGGGCTGGTGTTGTAGCATAGTAGGTAAAGCTGCTGCCTGCAGCACCAGCATCTTACGTGGGCGTCTGAGTCCTGGCCTCTCCACTTTTGATCCAGGTCCTTGCTAATGTGCCTGGGGAAGCAGCTGAAGATGGCCTAAGTGCTTGAGCCCTGCCACCCATGTGGAAGACCTGGATGAAGCTCCTGGCTTCAGCCTGGTCCAGCTCTGACCAATGCGGCCATTTGGGGAATGAACCATCGGATGGAAGATCTTTCTCCCCTCTCTCTCTCTGTTATTCTTTCAAATAAAATAAATCTTTTCAAAAATCATCAGTGGGATGAATGTAAGCTCTATGGGGGCAGGGACTTGTCTTTTTGTTTTATTCACTGCTTTATCTCAAGAACCTATAACAGCTGATGTACAGGTTTCTCTGTACAAATTTACTAAATTTATACTTCCTAATCAGTAGTTGTGTATATATATACACATCTATATGTGTGTGTATATACACATCCATGTGTGTGTGTGTCTATGTATATTTAGGCCTACACTGTGAAACCAAAGTCAAGGTCTCTCTGGGTTTGATGGCCATCCTTAAATCTGTCTCACTTTCTGGGAAATGTTTAAGAGCATTTTTAGGTAGAGATAGGGAAAACTGAAGTTTTAGTGGAGAAGACACATAAAGCTAAGACTTTCGATATTAAAACACACTGGCATACATGACATATAAATATCTATACTTTTTATGTCAATTAGAAGAAAATAAAAAATCAACTGTCATCTGAAAAGCAAATGGAGTTAACCAAGTGAAAAGATATTCCCAAATCTTGCTCTTCTGTACAATATTTGCACTTAGGACTCTTTAGTTGGAATTGACGTTTCATTATCTAGCTGCACTGGGTGCCTTCAAAGGTCGGGGACCATGTCTATGTGCTAATAGAATTCCTGAATCCCTAGTACCTAGCACATAGTAGGGACTTCTCAATCAATTGAAAAAATTGGGGGAGGAATTCAAACAGGTAGCATCTTCCAGTAGAATAATCGTAGACTCTCAAGAGACAATCGTTTAATACCATATGTGCAGGAATCCGATGAAGAAAAGGAAAATATTTACCTGTCATAAATTTTGGCAATTCTCAGCTCCCCTCTTCCCTTTCGCAGGCTTATTCTGGTTGTTGAAGCATGAGCCAGGATGTGTCCCCCGATGGGTTTTTTGGGATCTGCCTGAAAGCTGAATGAATGAAACACATCTTCAGGTTCCATGACGTTGGCTACACACAGCCACGCCTGCAATCACAACGCAGGCTTTCTGTGGAGGTGACAGGAGATGAGTAGACACACATTCCAAACAAGCCTGTGCATCCAGCATGGAGCAGGATGCGGTCTGGAACTGCTACACGCCCCATGACCACCTAGTTCAGGCTTCTGAGATTCTTATGCAAATAGTCCATAAGTCAGTAAGTCAATAATAGTCAATAAGTTAGTACTGAAAAAGCACGGGCCTAGACTAATTCTTAAGCTTAAGCAAATTTTCTTTTTTATAAAATGTAAACACTGAATTCATTCATTCATTTATCAAAAACATTTATGTACCAGGCACTATTCTAGACTAATGAATAATACCCAACTTTCTCCATGAAATGGGAGGTTAAGAATTTCTTTCTTGTTCATTAACTGTATGTTGGAATCCTTCGATGTTGTGCTGGTTAGAAATCTGCAGTGAGAACAATCTTGGAACGATCTTTGTTATGGATAGGCAAAGTCTGTTCTAATTTAGATATTGAAAAGATAAGCTCATACAGTGTCATATGTGGATTCAAAAAATTATAATGGTGGTAAGGCAGTAAATTGAATCCAGATGCATATTAAAAGGACGATACACCATGACCATGAAGGATTTATGCCAGGAATGCAAGGGTGGTTCAACATAAATCATAAATGTAATAAGCCACATTAACAGAATGAAGAACAAAAGTAACTTGATCATTTGAGCTGGTGCAGAAGAAAACCTGGGCTTAGAAGTCATCAATAAAAGGCTACACTTGATCAAAATAAGCTGTAATACAGTGTCGCTCCTTCGGCTGCAAAAGGAACGACGCTGCTCGCAGTTAATCGGTCTTCAGTAGACTTTTACTTAGAAGGAGTGGGAAAAGGCCGGTGCCGTGGCTCAACAGGCTAATCCTCCGCCTTGCAGTGCCGGCACACCGGGTTCTAGTCCCGGTCGGGGCGCCGGATTCTGTCCCGGTTGCCCCTCTTCCAGGCCAGCCCTCTGCTGTGGCCCAGGAGTGCAGTGGAGGATGGCCCAAGTGCTTGGGCCCTGCACCCCATGGGAGACCAGGTAAAAGCACCTAGCACCTGGCTCCTGCCATCGGATGAGCGCGGTGCGCAGGCCGCAGCGCGCCATCCCCGGCAGCCATTGGAGGGTGAACCAACGGCAAAGGAAGACCTTTCTCTCTGTCTCTCTCTCTCTCACTGTCCACTCTGCCTGTCAAAAAAAGAGTGGGAAAAAGAGTGGGGGACCGGGAGAAGGGGGAGAGATGGCACGCACGTTCCTTAAGGGGGAAAGCTGGCGCGCCCCCCTCCTTCTCCCGCGGTCTGCTTATATACAGAATTCAACCAATCACAGTCAATCAATCACAGTCCATGCACAGAGTTCTCCAATCCGCCACTTGATCATGCTCAGCTGTGGAGTCACGCAGCAGGCAGGGCATCAGCGCCATCTTGTTGTTTTCCACGATCCTCAGCTAGATGGAAAGTTCAATCAGCTGCTACATCCGCATTACTGCTATAAGCCAAGCCCAGCATGGGGGGGGGGGGTCCCATGGCAGGCCTATCCATGGGTCCCCACAATACAGCATTATGGATTTATCTCTGAGACAATATAGTTACAAAGTCAATTCAACCTGTGCCTGCTCCATGAAAGTGCTCAGGATTCTGGTACTCTAAGCTTGCGGCTTGCTGTCTGAGTATGTGGCTGACAGGTAGGAGGCTAAATACACAGCTGGAGGCTGATGAAGCTAGAAATTCTCTGGTAAAAGGGTTTGCTGAGACAAACTGCTGCTAGATTAAATGGTTCAGAGGTTAGGACTAGAAGATCCCTAGACTGGATGGGATAGGCTAAGATTTATCAGGAAGAACACACAATTATTTTGTAGTGGATCGCTATCAAAGCAGTAGTGGTCAAGTGGTTAAGACTAACAGTAGTCAGGAAGTTGGAAGGTTGGTTTGCTACACCAGGCAGATGAAGGGGCAGTAAAGCAATAAAGTCATCTCAGGTCATCTCAGTTGGATGAAATGGCTAGGGGGCCAGCCCTGTGGCACAGCAGGTTAACGCCCTGGCATGAAGCACTGGCATCCCATAGATACAGGATACGAGCCTTGTAAGTGGCAGCTTACCCTGCTATGCCATCACGCCGGCCACCATATCTTTTCTATAATTTTCTAAGCAAATCCTGCAATCCTTTTTGCAAATTCTGTAATTTATTTCCCTTTAAAAGGATATCCTTTCGGGGATGACATTGTTAACATTCAGTTCTTCAACTAGAGTAATCAGTGGCACACAGTGGCACCTGTTCTCCTTTGTCCATAGGGTGTTACCTTGGTAACAGAAAACAACAGTGCACTGAAAACCACAGCAAACACTTAGAAGCTTCAGCTTCCCACTCTTCCCTGGGTTATCTATGAAGGAAGGAAGGATATTTCAACTCAGGGAGTCTACCTCTTTTTAATTTGCCTGTCAGAACAGCCTTCAAAAGTCCCTTGAAATATAACTTTTTAAAGGATGTGTCACAAATCTGTGTCCAGGAGGACCTAGATCAGGGACATCCAAGTTTGCTTCTCTGTATTCATCCTCCATTATCTATGGAAGACCTACTATGTTATAGCACTTTTCTAGGCACCAGAGTTACAGGATGAACAGGGAGTGAGCATATAATAAGGGAGTGAAACCCATGAATTAAAAATGAAATGGCGCATGCTTTAGTAGAGGAATATGCACCACGGCAGGAGACCCCAGAGGGGGTCAGGGGATGCAACAAAGGGTCCTAAGAGAGATCTGTAGGAGCTGTGGAGGAACACGTGCTAGCGGCAGGGGCTTTCGTTTCAAAGGGACCTGCCTGTGCAAAGGCTTCCAGGAGATGACTTCCTGAGATACGAACAGGGCGTCAGAGGGAAGGAGGAAGATCCCTGTAGATGAGTGTGCAGGTGGTAGATAGAAAGAGGAGGAGGTAGGGGAGCGTCTTGCTGAGAACCCTTGTTTTCTGTAGGAAGCAGCAGGCAATGTCATCCGAGGTGAGGAGACAAGGATGGAAAAGAAGACTCAAAGATACCACAGAAGTTTTGTGAAAGGGAAAATGAAGCTAACCATGCACACTGAGTAGTACTGAGAGATCAGCTGTGAGGAGCAGTTACAGAGCTCTGATGTCTCTCTGCCCATTAAGTTAAACTGACCATCCTTTCTTATCTCCTCTTTTTTAAAAATTATTTATTTGAAAGGCAATAAAAGAAAGGAGAGAGAGAGAGAAATCTGTCTGCTAACTCACTCCTCAAATGACTGCAACACAGCCAGGTCTGGGCCAGTCTGAAGCTGGGAGCCAGGAACTCCATCTGGATCTCTCACGTGGGTGGCAGGGACCCAAGTACTTGGGTCATTACCTGCTACCTCCCAGGCGCATTAGCAGGAAGCTGGCTTGGCAGCACAGAGTAACCAGGACTCAAAACCAGCACTCTGATATGGGTTGCGGGGTGTAGCAAGCAATGGCTTAACTTTGCTGCACCACAACGGCTGCCCCTTCTTTATCTCCTCGATTGAAATTTCCAACTCGTCCAATCTTATTTTTACATAATTTCTGTAAAAGCGTTATCTTTCTGCCGCCCAATAGTCTGCTTGGAATTTTTGTCACTTCATATTTTAATTTCAAAAGCCATTTTTGAGCACCCATGGCATAACTGGTTGCTATAGAGCAAAACACAATGTAGCCTACTCTTAAGGAGTTTATTGATAGGGAATAGGAGATGGATTGAGAAAGAATATAATAATTAATTATAGTTCTATTTATTTATTTATTTGAAAGTCAGAGTTACACAGAGAGAGAGATCTTCCATCCACTGGTTCACTCCCCAAAAGGCCTCAAGAGCTGGAGCTGTGCCGATCCGAAGCCAGAAGCCAGAAGCCAGGAGCCTTCTCCAATCCGGGTCTCTCATGCAGGTACAGGGGCACACTTAGGTCATCTTCTACTGCTTTCCCAGGCAATAACAGAGAGCTGGATTTGAAGTGGATCAGCCAGGACTTGAACTGGCACCCATATGGGATGCGGGCACTGTAGGTGGCAGCTTTACCCGCTACACCACAGCGCCAGCTCTATAAATCTTTTAAGAAAAGATATTATGAGGCTGGCACTGTGGTGCAGTGGGTTAATGCCCTAGCCTGAAGCGCCGGCATCCCATATGGGCGCTGGTTCTAGTCCCAGCTGCTCCACTTCCGATCCAGCTCTCTGCTATGGCCTGGGAAAACAGTAGAAGATGGCCCAAGTCTTTTGGTCCCCTTGCACCCATGTAGGAGACTGGGAAGAAGCTCCTGGCTCTTGGCTTCAGATCGGCAAAGCTCTGGACGTCGTAGCCAACTGGGGAGTGAACCATCAGATGGAAGATCTCTCTCTCTCTTTCTGCCTCTCCTCTCTAACTCTGACTTTCAAATAAATAAATAAATCTTTATAAAAAAAGATATGTGGATAAAAAAATCCTCAAAACTGACTCATAAACTAAGAGGCTATATTAATCAAAATAGATTAAGTATAATCTATGCTGCAACAGAGCTTAATAGCTTTAGTTCTGAAATAATATCAAACCAATTCTGTTTGCTTCATCAAGGTATCCAAGATTCTGTATAACATTGTGTGTAGAATTTATGGCTTTTAACATTTCTTGTAGAGCTCTAACACTTTGATACTTTAACTAAAGATATAGACTTTTCCCTGGAAAGATGCATAAATGTACCCATATAAAACATTTTTCGTGTGGGGCTGGCATTGTGGCAGAGTGGATAAAGCTACTATTTGTGATGCCGGCATCCTATATGGGCACCAGCTCATGTCCCAGGTACTCCACTTCTGAGCCAGCTCCCTGATAATGGCCTGGAAAAAGCAGCAGAAGATGCCCAAGTGTCTGGGTCCCTGCCCGGCTTTGGCCTGGCCCAGTGCTGGCTGTTGCAAACATCTAGGGAGTAAACCAGATGGAAGACCTTTCTCTCTGTCTCTCCCTCTCCCTCTGTAACTCTGACTTTCAAATAAATAACAAAGGCTTTAAAAAAAATTTTTTTTTCATTGAAAATAAGTTTAGGAGACTCATGACCTCCCTCTGGTGTACACAAGTATTACTACTAATAATAACCACAACTAAGATTTATGGAGTCTTTACTATATGGCCGACATTCTTTTAAGTCATCTAATTATTTCTCTTTGCATGGATTCCATATTTAGTAAATAATTATGGATTAAAATCTGGATTTCTACAGAGGCCTATATACAGTGAGGGAATGCACTGGTCACATGGACCTCACATGTAGCTCTGTTTTTCATTTTCAATAGACTGACCCTCTGGTTTTTCAGTCTTGTGAGTTTCATTCATGTGAGTCTGCCTCTGAGAGATGGACTGGTTCTCAAAAGGCTGACCAGATCAAATCTTTGCCTGCAAGGCTGAGGGTCCTGAGCTGTGGTCAAGTCACTAGTATAATGGGCACAGCCCTGCAAAGCCTTTTAGATGACAGCATGCCAGCCTTACCCCAAGCAGAAACAGCTCTGATATACTGTATGGTGTGTGAGCTCTGGATTAGACTTGGGTTCAAATTCTGGCTTGTCAGCTGTGTGATGTCAGGAAAATTGTTTGAACATCTCAAGTTTCTGTTTCTTCATTGTAGATGGATGATAGTAACTGTGCTTGTCTGGCAGGATAATTGTGAGAATAAAATGAAATAATTCACCTAAGGCATTATCCCAGGGGCTACAATTATTATTATTCCTCTGCTTTCCTAATCCTGACTCAAAGGTTATTACCTACATTACCTTGGATTAGATGCTTACATTTCTGAACCTCAGTTTCTTTCACTGCAAAGTAGAAACAAAAAGACCTTACCTTTTAGGCCTGATGTGAGGATTCAAGATGTTATTAATATAGCTCTTTGGGAGTCTACTATATGCCAGGAACCACATCTAGTCATTTATGTACATAGCTCTACCCTTACAGTAATCTTGGCACATAAAAGATCCCCAATAAATGATAACTCTTATCACTAAACTAAATGATTCTGTTCAAACAGTTGCCCTTTCGAAGTTCACTTGAACTTCCCAACTTCCAGCAGCTATAACCAAGTCTTGGGGTAAAGTACAAGAAGGTGCAATCACATTCCTCAGCGTTTTAGAGGCCTTTAATTTACTTCTATTTCTGACCAAGTTAAAACAGCATCATCAAACCACCCACGACCCTCCTGTAGCCTATTCTCTTATTTTCCCTTCTTTCACATTTTCTTCTCTTCCTTCCTCCTTTTCTCAGGAGACTGAGGAGTACAGAGAGGAGGAGGAAGAGCGGTGGGTGGATTTGGGCATAAAAAAGGACAGAGAAAGGTTATTTCATTTCTCTCCCTCTGGTTGAACAGCATACGGCACATTGTTGAAGTTGAGACCCAGATCAGCCTGGGCTGTCTACTTCAACTTAGGATGATGTGCTGATGAAAAATAGTTACGGGATGAGATGGGAAGAGAGCGTGGTGAGACTCACAGAACGTCAGCTTTAAAGTCAAAGATACCTGGTTCAAATCCTGACTCCTTCAGTTGTAAGTTGTGTTGTGGGCAAGCACTAAGTTTGCTGAGCCTCTTCTTCCACTGTTAAGTTTAGGAATAATCATAACACCTGCTTCAAATACTGGTTGCAGTGTGGTGCCTTAGGGGCCTGGGCAAGGGCAAACTTGAAGGACAACAGATACTCCTGATGCTTCGACTTGTAAGGGTACGGATGGAATTTCTGAGGAAGGACCCACTGAGGAAAGAGAAGCTGAGTGAACCTGTCCAACAGTGAGGAGGAGGTTTTGAGATGAAAGCAAGATGGGGAACAAAGAGAACTGTCAAATGTAAGAATTTTAGGGACAGAGAAGAGGTTTTTTTGTTGTTGTTTGTTTTTAAGATGTATTTTATTTATCTGAAAGGCAGAATGACAGAGGGAGAGGAAGAGAGCGCTTCCATTTGCTGAATCACTCCCCAGATGGCTGTAACCAGGAACCAGTAACTCCATCCAGGTCTCGCAGACCGAGTACTTAGGCCGTCTTCTGCTGCCTTCCCAGGCATATTATCAGGGATTTAAATCAGAAGCAGAGCAGCTGGGATACAAACCAGTGCTCCAACATGGGATGTTAGCATTGCACACAGAGGCTTAACCTCCTGGACCTCAACACCAGCCTGGGATGCTTTTCAAAAAAATGACATTGGGCCGGCGCTGTGGCTCAACAGGCTAATCCTCCGCCTTGAGGCGCCGGCACACCGGGTTCTAGTCCCGGTCGGGGTGCCGGATTCTGTCCCGGTTGCCCCTCTTCCAGGCCAGCCCTCTGCTGTGGCCCAGGAGTGCAGTGGAGGATAGCCCAAGTGCTTGGGCCCTGCACCCCATGGGAGACCAGGAAAAAGCACCTAGCACCTGGCTCCTGCCATCGGATGAGCGTGGTGCGCCGGCCGCAGCGCGCCGACCGCGGCAGCCATTGGAGGGTGAACCAACGGCAAAGGAAGACCTTTCTCTCTGTCTCTCTCTCTCACTGTCCACTCTGCCTGTCAAAAAAAAAAAAAAAAAATGACATTGGGGCCAGTGTTGTGTTGAAATGAGTAAAGCTGCCACCCACAATGCTGGCATCCCATATGGCCACTAGTTCGTGTCCTGGTTACTCCGTTTCCAATTCAACACCACGTTAATTGCATGGGAAAAGCAGAAGACAATCCTAGTGCTGGGGCCCCTGCTACCCACATTTGAAACCCAGATGAAGCTCCTGGCTCCAGGCTTTGGACTGGCCCAGTGCTGGCCGTTGCGGCCATTTAGGGAGTATACCAGCAGATGGAAGATCTTTCTCCCTTAGTTTCTCTTTAACTCTGACTTGCAAAAAAATAAATTAATTAATCTTTTAAAAAAGTTATGTTTAATAAGTTTTGCTAAGTAACACTTCACGTCTGCTCCCAAAATATGCAAAAAAAAAAAAACTATACTTTTTTCAACATTTTGAAAATGGAATTCTGAGCTCTTTGTGGGGTGGGGTGGGATGGGGTGCAGCCACATCTGAGATTAGTTTCATAAAAAGCACAAGGAGGCTCCAGGAGGCTGAGTTGCAGCAGATCACGTGAGAAGTGTGTGAGATGATACATGGGAGTACCTGGTGCCGGCCAACGCTGTGTGCAGTAGGTTAATCCTCTGCCTGTGGCACCGGCATCCCATATGGGCGCCAGTTCTAGTCCCAGCTGCTCTTCTTCCAATCCAGCTCTCTGCTGTGGCCTGGGAAAGCAGTGGAAGATGGCCCAAGTCCCTGGGCCCCTTCACCCACATGGGAGACCTGGAAGAAGCTCCTGGCTCCTGGCTTCGGATCGGCACATTTCCAGCCATTGTGGCCATTTGGGGAGTGAACCAATGGACATAATACCTTTCTCTCTGTCTCTCCCCCTCACTGTCTGTAACTCTACCTCTCAAATAAATAAAATCTTAAAAAAAAAAAAAGAAAGAAAGTACCTGGTGCATGTTAAGTAAGAAATAAAAGCTCTCAGTTCTGGAGGGGAAGAAAATGAAGATCAGTTTAAATGACTTGCATAAGGTCACCACACTAGTGACTCTGGTTCTGTGTTTCTTCTCCAACCATATTATCTCTAATTTATGCTAGTGATGCCAAGTCAGTGACATCCTTAAAAAACCAACTGATTGCACATTTATAAGACTGCAATGTTCTAAGAAGACTTTTCTAAGATTTTATCACTTATTTGAAAGGTAGCTAACAGAGAGGGAAAGACAAGAGAGAAAGGTCTTCATTTGCTGGTTCACTCCCCAAATGGCCACCACAATGGCCGGAGCAGAATCAATCTGAAGCCCAGAGCCAGGAGCTTTCTCTCGGGGTCCCCATGGGAGTTCAGGGGTCCAAGTACTTGGGCCATCTTCCACTGAGTTCCCAGGCCACAAGCGGAGAGCTGGATGGAAGAGGAGCAGCTGGGACACAAACTGGTGCCCACATGTGATGCCAGTGCCACAAGAAGAGGCTTAGCCTAGTACACCACAGCGCCGGCCCCCTGAAGACTTTTTGCTTTAGGAAAACAAATACACAAATGATGTAGAGGGCACTATCACTATCTTATTTGTCGCTTTTCTTCTTATTTGCCCTAGTGTAGTGTTTGAAAAGCTGATACTTTGATTTTTATCTGTGGGCCTAGATCATTCCAGTTCTAAACTCCCTATCTGTAAGTCTCATCTAGAGTCTATGGCTCTGCTGTATCATGTGGCAACTCCTTGCCTCTATAATTTTGTTTCTTTTTAATATGCTGTGCCATAGGTAGAATGCATGGGATATAAGCCTCAGTCAGCGTCAGTGCACTTGGGCACTCGTACCAATTGTAGTGATGTTTCCCGGACAGGCCCCAGGCGAGCTGCAGCTTGGAGCCACTCCACCCTCTTCATGGGAGGGTCTCTAATAGCATCTGAAATCCTTTAGTTTAAAACTGTCCTGATTTTTTTTCATCTGGATGTGGCAATTTTTGTGTTTTACAAGAAGACATGGTTTTAATTTGTATTGTTATAATTTAATATCCCTCAGAGTGTCCTAATTATAGTGAACCCTGTTTCCTTACGACTCAGCCAGGTGGAAGAGATAATGTTGTGAGGCGGTTTCGCCCAGTGAACACGGCGGCCTTTGCTCCCTCCCTTCCTCCCCTAGCTCACTTGGCTATGAATGCCCTCCCTGTTCCAGTGCTCTCTTCGATTATTTGCTTTCTGACAGCTCTCTAGTTCTCCTTCCATTGTCTTTTGGGGGTTAGTCAAAATGGGTTTACTCTTTTGGAAACGTTCTACAAATATAAGAAAAAGAACCCCTATTTGACCTAATTGCTACTGACATCTTCTCCCTTCCAACTCTAGAGTGACAGTTTTCACCTCTTCAGTGTTCCCTCCCTACACCTGAAGAACAGCATTCTTTTATTTGAATGCAACCCACTTCCTCCCTCTGAGCCAATGAGTCATTTTTTTCTCTTTAAATTGCACCTTAAAAATCTTCCATTTCTCTTCAGTTTAAAATTATTCTCTTTGTGGTGCTTTATGTCCTGTATATGAAAGATACCCCACAAAATGAGGGCGGCCTTCCTTGCTCAAGGAGTATACTCCAGACAATATGTGTGACTTACCAAGATTTTACAATTTTGAACCAAATGGACATAATTTTTTTTAATGGAAGGCAATGTTTTTGTCTCTTTCATTTGCTAGTGAATTCCCAGAATCTTTTTTTTTTTTTTTTTGACAGGCAGAGTGGACAGTGAGAGAGACAGACAGAGAGAAAGGTCTTCCTTTTGCTGTTGGTTCACCCTCCAATGGCCGCCGCGGTCGGTGCGCGCGCTCATCCGATGGCAGATGGCAGGAGGCAGGAGCCAGGTGCCAGGTGCCAGGTGCTTCTCCTGATCTCCCATGGGGTGCAGGGCCCAAGCACTTGGGCCATCCTCCACTGCACTCCTGGGCCACAGCAGAGAGCTGGCCCGAAAGAGGGGCAACCGGGACAGAATCCGGCGCCCCGACCGGGACTAGAACCCGGTGTGCTGGCGCCGCAAGGCGGAGGATTAGCCTGTTGAGCCATGGCGCCGGCCCCCAGAATCTTGACATAGTGTGTTTTCAATAAATATTTGTTGAATAAATAAATGACTGATTTTCCCCTCCTCAATCTTTTTAACTTAATACCATTGAAATTTCTTCCAATAAAGTAGGAAATACTCATAAAAGTGTTTGGAAATGTGAGAGATATATAATACTGCAGAAGATGCAGCAATACTATTAGGATTAAGTTTTAAAAATGCTTAAAGAGAGACATATTTCATTATAATTTATATAATTTATAGTAGCATACCAAATATCTCTTAATTATATATGTCAGTGACCCATTTTATCTGCCACTATCTGAATGCCTAGGTTTCAATGTATTATCACTCTGTATTGAAAACATAAGGATGATATAATTTAATAAATTATGTACCCAAGAATATTTCATGGATGTTAAAATAAACGAATGAAAGGTATTACAGAACAAGATATTTGCACAGTCTCAAAATATTGCCCCACAAAATCATTTAATTACAAAAGAAAATTTTGTAATTCTCTTTGACAATGCAGAAATTCTGTGAATACCATCTTCATCACATGATCAAACTTAACATCACTAATAATGGAACAAACTACCATCATGTGCCTCCTGAGATGACAGATTGAAAAGACCATAATATCACTTATGTAGGTTTCCTGCCAAAAATGTTTAACATTTTAAATAATGAGGAGGAAAAATCAAATTGAGAGACATTGCAAAACATTTGGTCTGTTCTTCAAAAATGTCAATGCCATGAAAGTCTAACAAAGGTTGAGGAGCTGTTCTGATGCAAGGAGAATAAAGAGAGATGATAACTACATATAATGCACAATCTGTAACTGATACTAATTTGAAAACAAAGCAAACTAAAAAACTCAACACTACAAAATCACAGTGTCAGGAAAGCTGGAGCCTCTTGTGTTAGGAGCACTGTTGTGCTGATACTGAACTGCCTGAATGTGGTGACTGTGCTGTGGTTTCACAGGAAAACGTTCTTGTTCTTAGACGAGATATGATAAGGTAGTAAGAGATAAAGTGTTATGATATCTGCAAATAATTTCCAATGGTTTAGGAGAAAATACAGCTCTTAAATGGTTCACAACAATCTATACATACATACCTATATATATGTGTGTGTGTGTGTGTGTGTGTGTGTGTGGAGAAAGAGGGAGAGACGGAGAGAGAACACAAGATTTTATATCCATACATGCGGGAAGAAAAAAAGTGGCAAGCTGTTACAATTAATGATCCCGGGTGAAGGATATATGTGCATTTGTTGCACTACTCTTGCAACTTTCTTTCTGGTTGAAAACTTTCTAGGGGCAGGTGTTTGGCCTACTGGTAAGACACTGATCGGCATGCCCAGATACATGCTGGAGGTGCCTAGGCTTGATTCCTGGCTCCAGCTCCCAATCCCGGCTTCCTGCAAATGTGGACAATGGGAGACAGCAGGTGATATTTCGAGTTGTTGGGTCCCTGATGCCCACAAGAGATACCTGGATTGAATTCCCAGCCCCTGATCCAGCTCAGTCCTGGCCATTGCAGGCACTTGGGGAATGGAACTGTGGCTTGGGGCTTTCTCTGTTTACTTCTCAAATTGGAAAAAAGACTTTTAAAATAAAAATTGTTTAAAAATTCTTTTCAAAAACATTATTATGAATTCAGGCTTTTTTGTTTATTTGTTTATTGACTTCCATAATGCTCAAAACTTTTGACAGTGTCCACAAATGTTTCCTTGGATTTTCTTCTTTTACTATTGTACTTTATCTCTTTGTCTCTCTTTTCCCTGATGTCTTTCAAACAGAGCCTTCAACAGTTATGGCATGTGCACAAATACTTCAACAAATTCTGTACGACTAGTATGGACTGAAGTTATGTTTCTTCCAACAGGAGAATCCTCTCACTGGGCTTCCTTTATAAAGATACCTCATGTACACACTGTAGAAAGTCTGCTTTGTTTGTTTAGGGCTCACAGCCTATCAGTGCAATAGAAGGCATTGCTGTATTTGGAATATAGTTAAATTTCCCTAGCATCCTTTTCTTATTGCCCTGCAATACCCCTTTAGCTTTAGATTAAAGAAGAGCTCAAAACACTGCTGAAAATGGTTTATTTTTTAACGAGGTAGAGAAAATGGACTCTAGATAACAAATAAGTGGTTCAAAGGGTGTTACAAAAAAGCTTGTCAAAAATACACATTAACTGTTTTTTTCTTTTTGACAGGCAGAGTTAGATAGAGAGAGAGACAGAGAGAGACAGAGAGAAAGGTCTTCCTTCCATTGGTTCACCCCACAAATGGCTGCCACAGTCGGCACACTGCGCTGATCCGAAGCCAGGAGCCAGGTGCTTCCTCCTGGTCTCCCATGCGGGTGCAGGGCCCAAGCACTTGGGCCATCCTCCACTGCACTCCTGGGCCACAGCAGATAGCTGGACTGGAAGAGGGGCAACCGGGACAGAATCTGGTGCCCCAACCGGGACTAGAACCTGGAGTGCCGGCGCTGCAGGCGGAGGATTAGCCTATTGAGCCGCGGTGCCAGCCCACATTAACTTTTAACTCAACTTTTCCATAAAGTTTTGAAGCCCTTAACATCTGCAATTATGAAGTGATATGCATGTATAATAAAATTATGTGTGATGTATCTGTGCACACATCAAGGCTAATTATTTTGAATTTTTTAATTCAAAAAATTAACTAATTAATTAATTTGAAAAGCAGACAGAGAGGCAGATAGAAATATCCTATCTTCTGCTTCACTCTGTAAATGACCACAAACAGTCGGGGTTGGGTCAGGTCAAAGTCAGAATCCAATAACTTAATCCAGGTGGCCATGTGGGGAGCAGGGACCCAGTCACTTGAGCCATCACCAGCTATCTCTCAGGGGCCACATTAGCAGGAAGTTGGAATTGGGGCAGAGTTGGGACTTGAACCCAGGCACTGCTTTACAGGATATGGGTGTCCCAAGCAGAATCTTAACCACTATGCCAAACGCCCACTCCCTGAAATTATTTTCTATTTTAACTCTAACATTTTTATATTAACCACCGTGAAATACAAAAGCAGAATAGGCTTACGTCATAGTCGCTCCAGGATCGGCAGTCATTTGATTGGTCACAAAAACAGCCACGTTGTATTCTGTATCAAGAAAAAAATTAAGAAGCTAAGAAAAGGGAAATACAAATATAAAACATTCATTGTAGATTTCGGTGTTTAGAACATCATACTATAAATTTATTTTAGAAACAAGATCACATTCCTGTTTTTCTCACTGATAATATAAATCAACTTATTTAAACTTATTGTTATTATTTAGGTTAGGATCAGTCTTTTTGGTAAAAAAATATATATTCCCATAAAGGTAATTTTATTTTTTTAAGAAGTATTGCCTCCTGACACTCTTCTGAACATCTCTGCAAAGCACACCTAAAACAGTCACAGATGCTACTCTGATAGAACCATTCTATTTTAAAAATCTACCTTCTGAGATTTTTTGGAGTCGTGACAACATCTGGGCCAATTTTTGCTGCCTTTCAGCCAACTCCCCACGACCACTGAAATCCACTCGAAAAAGTGCCATTATTGAATCAATGATCTGCACAGGGTTGATGTAAAAATAAATAAGTTTATGGAATTAGAAGGAAGAAATTAATTTGGATAGGAATCAACAGAACAGTAATATGCTAAAGAGCTCTGTGAGTGAGCAATACTTAGAAGCTTGTACCAAAAGCTTGAAGATGCCAGCTTCCTCATGGAACTTTGCAGCTACATAATCAAGTAGCTCCATCTGATGTTCACCTGGTGGGAAATACAGCGAGAAAAAGTTCTAAGAGCTAGAAGCAGAGGCTAAGATCACTTACGTCCTTGGGAACCATGCAAAAGAATCCTGGAAGGATTCTCTTAATGATTTATGACTTTATTAAATATGACAATTTATCAAAAAATGCTACTCTGCCTTTCACAGACAATGAATAAGAAATAATTTGAGGGTATTTTAATATCCAAGAACTTACCAGCTAATAAAATTTGTTGATTGACTAAATTAATTTTATTTTAAAATAAAAAGATAAAAGGACAGTGTCAAAATATTTAGTATAATCAATTAGTAAATCAATGCTTCCAACCTTATGATAAGCCACACGTCCTATTGCATGGGCTCTTACTAGTATATGCACGTGCATAGAGTACGTTGTCCAGCACGGCATCATGGTCTACATTGAAGCGATCAGCAATGTCCCGAAGGCGATCCGGACGACTGCAGCAGCCAAGATTAAGGATTCAATGAGTCAATTCCAGAACAACTTAGACAATAACTACAAAACATTATACCTTAAGTAAGTAAATTAAAAGAATGGTAAAACAATATACCTGCAGAGATATTCTAGAGGATGCTAATCATTGCTTACAGTCTACATTATATTTTATTTTTCATAAATGCCTCAAATTATCTTAGGTAGTGATAACACTCATAGAAATGATGGGGCAGTAATGAATTTAAATATTAAATTTTGGGGTAAGCATTGTGGTGCACTGGGTTAAACCACCCTTTGGGACACTCGCATCACATGTTGGAGTGCCTAGGGTCTAGTTCCATCTCCACTTCAGATCCAGTTTCCTGCTAACATGCCTGGGAGGCAACATATGATAGCCCAAGTACTTGGATTCCTGCCACCCATGAGAGAAGACCTGGATGGAGTTCTGGGCCCCTGTCTTCAGCTTGGCCCAGTCTTGGCTATAATGGGCATTTGAGGAATGAACCAGTGAACTCCCTCGTTTTGTCTATCACTCTGACATCCAAGTAAATAAATAAATAAATAAATTTAAAATAAATATTGAATTATCAGCAGGCATTTAGCCTAGCAGTTAAGACAACTCGTTTCTCCAGGATTCGATTCCTGGCTCTAGCTCCTGACTCCAACTTCACACTAATGGAGATCCTAGGAGGAGGCAGTGATGGTGAGTCAAGTAGCCAAGCTCCTGCTGTCCATGTAGGCCCAGTCTGAATTCCCAGCTCTCACTGCGGTAACTGGGGAGTAAACCAGTATATGAGATCTCTCTCTCTCTAATAAATAAAAATTCAAAAAAGTTAAATTATCAAATTTTACAATGCATGTAAGCTGGTTGGTATGGCCTATGTAACGTTTTACAAGTGAGGACACTGCCAGAGATTAGGTACATGACTGAAGATTATGCAGCAAGTCAGTTACAAGAGAAAAACTAGAAACTAAGATGTGTGAGTCTCTTTTGTTCTCAGTTCTATAAAAATAGATCTATTCTAGAAATATATCACTGAGTTATAACTCAAGTCATTTTAAAGTGAAATAATTTGCTCTTCACACTTCTCATCTGTTCAGTATGAAATAGTTTAATATACCATTAATCATGTATTGCCAACAAATGATAAATACGACTGCAGGAACTAAAGCATCCAAACAGTAACCTCAAGGGTCCAGAAGGGTTTACCAACCCAGGATTTTGGTTTATATAGCGTTTAAAATCTACTGTCTTTGAGGCAGTCATTGTGGTGGAGTGAGTTAAGCCACCATCTTCAAAGCCAGCATTCCATACAGGCACTGGTCCAAGTACGAACTGCTCCACTTGTGATCCAGCTCCCTGCTAACGAGCCTGGGAAAGAAGCAGAAGATGGTCCAAGACCTTGGGGCCTACACCCTGTGGGAGACCCAGATGGAGTTCCAGGCTTCTGGCTTTGGCCTGGCTCAGCCCTGGCTGTTCCACCACTTGGGGCATCAATCCAAGTCCATCCTGGATGAAAGAACTCTTTCTTTCCCTTTCCCTGTAGCTCTGCCTTTCAAATAAATAAATAAATACATCTTTTCAAAATTTTACTTTCGCCGGCGCCATGGCTCACTAGGCTAATCCTCCGCCTGCGGCGCTGGCACACCGGGTTCTAGTACTGGTTGGGGCACCGGTTCTGTCCCAGTTGCTCCTCTTCCAGTCCAACTATCTGCTGTGGCCCAGGAAGGCAGTGGAGGATGGCCCAAGTGTTTGGGCCCTGCACCCCATGGGAGACCAGGAGAAGCACCTGGCTCCTGGCTTCAGATCAGCGTGGTGCAGCGGCCATTGGAGGGTGAACCAACGGTAAAGGAAGACCTTTCTCTGTCTCTCTCTCTCACTGTCCACTCTGCCTGTCAAAAAAAATTTTTTTTTTACTTTCTTCTAATTTTTTTTTCTAAATTTACTTTCTTCTAATTTTACTTTATTTTAAATTTTACTTTCTAGGGGCCGGCACTGTGGCAAAATGGGTAAAGCTGCCACCTGCAGTGTTGGCATCCCATATGAGCACCAGTTTGAGTCCCAGCAGCTCCACTTTTGATCTAGCTCTCTGCTATGGCCTGGGAAAGCAGAAGATGGCTCAGGTGCTTGGGCACCTGCATCCATGTGGGAGATCCAGAAGAAGCTCCTAGGTCCTGGCTTCGGATCAGATCAGCCCAGCTCCGGCCATTGCAGCCATTTGGGGAGTGAACCAATGGAAGGAAGACTTTTCTCTCTCTCTCTCACTGTCTAACTCTATCTGCCAATTTTTTTTTTTAAAAAAAGATTTGTTTATTTATTTGAAAGGCAGAATTGCAGAGAGAGAGGGAAAGAGAAAGAGAGAGGGAACTTCCATCCACTGGTTCACTTCCCAAAACGCTGCATTGCCTGGAGCTGGGCCTGACAGAAACCAGGGGCAGGAATTTCTTCTGGATCTCCCATGTAGGTGCAGGGTCCCAAGGACTTAGGCCATCTTCTGCTGCTTTCCCAGGTGCATTCAGTAGGGAGCTGGATCAGAAGTGGAGCAGCCAAGACCATCTGCTGGTTCACTTCCCAAATGGCTGCAAGGACTAGGGCTGAGCCAGGCCAAAGCCAGCAGCCTGGAGCTTCTTCTTGGTCTTCCATGTGGGTGCAGCAGCAAAAGCACTTGATTTTAAAAAAGGTTTTTTACACTAGATTTTTTTTTTTTTTTTTTTTTTTTTTTGGTGGACAGGTCAAAGAAAACAGGAGCTGGAAGAGGCAATGAAAAATGTTTTTCACATCAGTTTCTACAAAGCCTGGATACCATGTGATCAAGGGTATAAAGCCAAGTTTATTCTAAACGGAAGTTCAGATTAACCTACAAACATTTATTAACTGATAACCATATAGAATTTATTACCATATTAACTAATTATCAAGGCAAAGCATCCTGGAGGGTATAAGACAATCTATGGCCTAGGTAAGTTTAAAACATAATTACAGAGACAAAATAGAAACATAAAAAAAAGAAAGTATCAAAACCCAGCAGCAGACATGGGACAGTAGAAGAATGAGAACCTTCTGTGGCCATTGCCACGGTTCCTCTGCCCCTCCCATTCCTCCCACTTCCTCTTGCATGTTGTAACTCTCAACTGGTCCTCTCTTTCTTGATAAAATCCAAATTGCCCAAACAGCTAATTTGCAAGAACAATTCCTCCCTGAGAATCTTCCTTAATCAACTATTTCTGAAACTAGCTGAACTCCAACAGAGCCCCCTTCCTAAAGCCTGTTCCAGCCTCCATCCCTGAATTAGGAATCTCCTTCAGAGACTCCCTGGATCAGGAATTTCCCAATACAGTCTTCTTAAAATGGTTCTCTGGTTGGTTGTTTTGCTTTGTTTTCCTACACCAGTAGTTTAGACAGAAAATTCTATAGTAGGTCAAGAAGGACAAGGTTTTCTAAATTAGGTAACCCGAGAAGATCAGAAAAAGCAGGCCTTTAAATGATAGCCTTAAAGGATTTCTATGACTCAGAAAGAGGGGGATAAAGGGAGGAGATACCCAATAGGATGGAAATATCCCATGAAAATGCCCCTAGGACCAGTCCAATTAACCTTCAAGTTCATCTGAGATTAGCTTGTGAAAGCAGGCATGGGTGTTGTGGTACCGTTCGTTAGGCTGCCACTTGCCCACATCTTATAGCGGGAGTGCCGCGAATCAGGTCTCCCCTATGGCCAATCAACCTTCAAGTTCATCTGAGATTAGCTTGTGAAAGCAGGCATGGTGTTGTGGTACCGTTCGTTAGGCTGCCACTTGCCACATCTTGTAGCGGGAGTGCCGCGAATCAGGTCTCCCCTATGACCAGTCAAATCAACCTTCAAGTTCATCTGAGATCAGCTTGTGCAAGCAGGCATGGTGTTGTGGTACCGTTCGTTAGGCTGCCACTTGCCCACATCTTATAGCGGGAGTGCCGCGAATCAGGTCTCCCCTATGGCCAATCAACCTTCAAGTTCATCTGAGATTAGCTTGTGTAACCTTCAAGTTCATCTGAGATCAGCTTGTGAAAGCAGGCATGGTGTTGTGGTACCGTTCGTTAGGCTGCCACTTGCCCACATCTTGTAGCGGGAGTGCCGCGAATCAGGTCTTGGCTTCCCATCCAGCTTCCTGCTAATGCACCTGGGAGCAGCAGATGACTGCTCAAGTACCTGAGTCCCTCCTACGCATGAGGGTGACACAGATGGAGTTCAAGGCTCCTGGCTGTTGCAGGCAATGGGGGAGTGAACACATAGAAGATACCACCTTCTCTCCTTCTCTGTCTCTCTTCTCTCTCTGTCACTGAAATGCAAGTGTGATTCATATATATATGAATATATATATGAATAAAGATTTATTTCATTTATTTGAAAGATAGAGTTACAGAGAAAGGTAGAGCCAGAGAGAAAGGTCTTCCATCCATTGGTTCACTCCCCAAAAGGCCGCAAAGGCCAGAGGTGAGCTGATCTAAAGTCAGGACCCAGGAACTTTTTCTGGGTCTCCCACGCGGGTGCAGGGGCCCAAGGACTCGGGCCATCTTCTACTGCTTTCCCAAGCCATAGCAGAGAGCTGGATCGGAATAGGAGCAGCTGGGACTCGAACTGGCGCCCATATGGGATGCTAGCACTGCAGACCAAAGCTTTAACCCACTGCATCACAGTGCCACCCGTGTGTGTGTGTGTGTGTGTGTGTGTGTTTTAAATTTTAAATATATATGTATATATATATATATATTTTAAAAAGAGTGAGAACAAAATAAAGGGATTTTCAGAGGGCTCTAAGTTTGCTACTTAAGTTACTTTTCTGAAAGCACCTAAGTATGTACTACAGCAAAACAAAAATATGGGAAAAGTTTGGGATGCAAGAAATCACCTTAACAAAGAAAACAAATAACTGTTGATGCATTATATCTTCAAACTTTAATAACAAAGCCTGCTTAAAGGCAATGGGAGCAGATTAGAACAGACTCATCTCCATTTTTTTTTTTTTTTTTTTGGACAGGCAGAGTTAGACAACGAGAGAGACAGAGAGAAAGGTCTTCCTTCTGTTCCTTCTGTTGGTTTACTCCCCAAATGGCCGCTACAGCAGGAGCCAGGTGCTTCCTCCTGGTCTCCCATGCGGGTGCAGGACCCAAGCACCTGCGCCATCCTCTGCTGCACTCCCTGGCCACAGAAGAGAGTTGGACTGGAAGAGGAGCAACCGGGACAGAATCTGGCGCCCCGACCAGGACTAGAACCCAGGGTACCGGTGCCACAGGTGGAGGATTAGCCAAGTGTGCTTCGGCACCGGCCTCCCTTTTTTTTTTTTTTTTTTTTTAAGATTTACTTATTTTTTATTTGAAAGGCAGATTACAGAGGGAGGAGGAGACCAAGAGAGAGAATCTTCCATCCATTGGTTCACTCCACAAATGACCATAAAGACCATGGCTGGTCTGGGCCAACGCCAGAGCCAGGAGCTTCTTTAGATCTCCCATATGGGATGCTGGTGTCCCAAGTGGAGGCTTAACCTGCTATGCCACAATGCTGGCCCCATCTCCTTCCTTCTAGAGTGGCAACAGGGAGTGAGCGATCAGTCTGGAGATGCAGCCTTGTAAATGGCCTTAGAAACTTGAGTGGGTCTTCCCTACCATTAAGAAGAGATTCTTAGCCAGTGCCATGGCTCACTAAGCAAATCCTCCTCCTTGCAGCGCCGGCACACCGGGTTCTAGTCCCGGTCGGGGCGCCGGATTCTGTCCCGGTTGCCCCTCTTCCAGGCCAGCTCTCTGCTGTGGCCCGGGAGTGCAGTGGAGGATGGCCCAAGTGCTTGGGCCCTGAACCCCATGGGAGACCAGGATATGCACCAGTGCGCCGTTTGTAGTGCACTGGCGGCAGCAGCCATTGGAGGGTGAACCAACAGCAAAGGAAGACCTTTCTCTCTGTCTCTCTCTCTCTCACTATCCACTCTGCCTATCAAAAAAGAAGAAGAAGAGGAGGAGGAGGAGGAGGAGGAGGAGGAGGAGAGGAGGAGGAGGAGGAGGAGGAGGAGGAGGAGGAGGAGGAGGAAGAGGAGGAAGAAGAGGAGGAGGAAGAGGAGGAGGAAGAGGAGGAGGAAGAGGAGGAAGAAGAGGAGGAAGAAGAGGAGGAAGAAGAGGAGGAAGAAGAGGAGGAAGAAGAGGAGGAAGAAGAAGAAGAAGAAGAAGAAGAGATTCTTGGGAGACCCAGAAGCTCCTGGCTCCTGATAGGCACAGCTCTGGACACTGCGGCCTTCTGGGGAGTGAACCAGCAGAAGGAAGACTTCTCTCTCTCTCTCTTTCTGCCTCTGCCTCTCTATAACTCTACCTTTCAAATAAAATAATCTTTTTTTAAAAAAAGATAATAAAATTAGTAAGTTATAATTTCCTCTCATGTGTTTGAAATGTCAGTTTTACATCAGACCCATGTAAAGAAGTAAAACTTATTAAATAGAAAGTGATTTAAGAGATTGAAAGTGATTTGAGAGATTGTTTTCCTCTTCTTTTTTTTTATTTTTGTTTTTTGACAGGCAGAGTGGACAGTGAGAGAGAGAGAGAGACAGAGAGAAAGGTCTTCCTTTTCTGTTGGTTCACCCTCCAATGGCCGCCGCGGCCAGCGCGCTGTAGCCGGTGCACTGCACTGATCTGAAGCCAGGAGCCAGGTGCTTCTCCTGGTCTCCCATGGGGTGCAAGGCCCAAGCACTTGGGCCATCCTCCACTGCACTCCCGGGCCACAGCAGAGGGCTGGCCTGGAAGAGGGGCAACCAGGACAGAATCCGGCGCCCCAACTGGGACTAGAACCCGGTGTGCCAGTGCCACAAGGCAGAGGATTAGCCTGTTGAGCCACGGTGCCAGCTTGTTTTCCTCTTGATTTTTCTCATTGTTAGCTTATGGGATGATTATTAAAAAAAAAAAAAGATACATTGCAAGCAAACTCTTTTGAAGTAACACTACTATATCATACTACCTCTGTACTATATCTGAAATCTGATATTGTTTTGTTCCTTTCTTCAAGGTTAATTTTGTTATTTGTGTTCTTTTTAGCCTCCATGTGAATTTTCAGATTTTTCTGGTTTTGTGAAAAGTGCCATTGGTATTTTGATGAGGATTACATTGATTATTGTGTTAGCAACTTATTTAAATAAAAAGGTTACAAAGTATTTTCTGTATCAATGAAGATAATTTTTCCTCCTGGGTAGCCACTTGCTCCTGGAAGTTGAGCCGTCACTGGGGAGCAATTGAAAATTAATATTAATTAGGACGAATAAATGTTGTACAAATGAATCTATAAATAAACACTAAATTTATGTTGGTTGCAATTCTTTAGTAAAATTAGCAAAGAAATCACTGTCCTTTAATTTCTAAACAGCATGACATATTTTCATATTACTAACCAGTGGTGAAATTATAAGTATTTTGCCAGCATAGTAGTAATTCAACAAAGAATTTCAGTATGTCTCACAATGGGAAATATTCATGAAAGATAGTTCTTCCAAAGAAATATAAATATTATTAATTTTCTAGAATAATCACAAATATAATTTATGCTATATAATGCATTTAAGTTACCTTTCAATTAGTGTTTGCCAAAAACTTTAAGTGCATTTATATTTTATGTAGTAGTAGTTAATACTAAGGAGTTACTTTACACCAGATACATGTATTATTTCATTTATTTTTCAAAATAGCCCTAAATTTGGCACTAGGCTTATTGGCACTTACTGGAGAGGTGAAGCAACTTGCCCAGGCTCAGACAGCTATAAAAGGCAGAGCCTACACTGGATCACGTATTTTGACTTTATGATCTTTCTTAAGCACTTTGTCAGGCTTAAATAAATTCAATGCATTTTTGGTTTTTTTTTGTTTTTGTTTTTGTTTTTTTTTGACAGGCAGAGTGGACAGTGAGAGAGAGAGACAGAGAGAAAGGTCTTCCTTTGCCGTTGGTTCACCCTCCAGTGGCTGCCGTGGTCGGCGCGCTGCGGCAGCGCACCGCACTCATCCGATGGCAGGAGCCAGGTACTAGGTGCTTTATCCTGGTCTCCCATGGGGTGCAGGGCCCAAGCACTTGGGCCATCCTCCACTGCACTCCGGGCCACAGCAGAGGGCTGGCCTGGAAGAGGGGCAACCGGGACAGAATCCGGCACCCTGACCGGGACTAGAACCCGGTGTGCCGGCGCCGCAAGGCGGAGGATTAGCCTGTTGAGCCACGGCGCCGGCCTTCAATGCATTTTTGTAAAAGGAGATCTTTTTAAATTTGTCTTAGGAAAATTTGTTTTTTAAGTCTCTCTTAGGGCCAAACTTACTCAATGGAAAGTAAAAGATTCTGAGACTGGCATTGTGGCGCAGTGGGTTAAGCTGCTGCCTGCAATGCTGGCATCCCATATGGGAGATGGTATGAGTCCCAGCTGCTCCACTTCCAATCCAGCTTCTTACTAATGAGCCTGGGAAAGCAGCAGAATATGGCCCAGGTGTTTGGGCCCTTGTCACCCTTGTGGGAGACCCAGTTGGAATTCCAGACTCCTGGCTTCAGCCCAGTATAGTCTCAAGTTCCTGGCTTCAGCCTGGCCCAGCCCCAGCTGCTGTAATCATTTGGGGAGTGAACCAGCAGATGGAAGATCTCTCTCTCTCTCTCTGTGACTCTGTCTTTCAAATAAATAAATAAATCTTAAAACAAAAAACCAGTAAAGGATTCTAAGGCTCAATAGATTTTTTTGTCATTCTTGTAGAAAAGATGGAATAGGAAAAATTGAGAGAGTGGATGCTTCTCCTTACCAATACACGCCTGCGCCCTCTAACCTTCCATCTATCTCCATGAAGTGTTCATGGGCAGCACATGTACAAGCATCCCCCACTTAAAGACCAGCTCTGGTCTCTGTGTGACCATGGGTAGTTTTCTTAATCTCCCTAAGCTTGGTTCCTTGCAAGTCTGTTCAGACTCCATGAAATTATGTGCAGTACCAGACACATAAGGGACTTTTAGTAAATGGTAACTGTGATGAGTTTTGTTGTTGGTGTTGTCATATATCCTTACCGCAGAGGGTATGAGAGAGCTGAGTTTTCCCAGTACGAAATTCTGTAAATTACAGGAAAAAAAAATAAAATAAAAACACATACTGTTAATTTTTCAGATATTTTCATGTCATAAAAATGGCCTCAGGATATTACTGTTTTCTTTTCCAACCATCAAATCTCACTCAAAAAATATCTCTTGCATCATAGATGGATTCCACATGTATAAATAGCAATAATATAGGGGCTGGTGCGATGGCATAGCCGCTGCCTGCAGTGCTGGCATCCCATTTGAGCGCTGGTTCAAGTCCCGGCTGCTCCATTTATGGTCCAGCTCTCTGCTATGGCCTGGGAGAGCAGTAGAAATGACCCAAGTCCTTGGGCCTCTGCACCCACATGAGAGACCCGAAAGAAGTTCCTGACTCCTGGCTTTGGATCTGTGTAGCCGCAGCCATTGCGGTCATCTGGGGAGTGAACCAGCGGATGGAAGACCTCTCTCTCTCTTCTATCTCTGTGCAACTCTGACTTTCAATAAATAAATATTTAAATAAATAAATAGCAATAATATAAAATATTATAGTTTTTTTTTCACAGTACTGTCTTTTAGAATAAAAAATAATCTAAACCAAATTTTCCTTAGGAATAGCCTGAAAAGTTAAAGTTTAAGGCTCCTGTCATAAGAAAGCAAGCCTGGGCCTCTTCCTCTGAACTGAGATCTTCAAGGGGAAGTGGAGGTACCCTCAAATAAGTGGCACCACTCAGTACCAGCAGAAGCAAATTCTCTCTAGAGGAATCCTATTCACCTACTGAGGCCCACGGAATGCTCATAGATTAAAGCCAGACAACAGGAGATGGTGTGGTGGTACAGCAAGTGAAACCACTGCTGTGATGCGCGCCTCCCATATCAGAGTGCCAGCTTAGGTGCTGCATGCTTCACTTCTGATACCGCTCCCTCTCATGTGCCTGGGAGAGCAGTGCATGACCTAACTACTTGGGCCACTGCCACCACATGGCATACCCAGACGCAGCTCCCAGCTCCTGGCTTTGGCCTGGACCAGCCATGGCCATTGCAGCATTTGGGGAGTGAACTAGCAGATAAAAGATCTCTCTTTTTAAATTTATTTTGTTTATTTATTTATTGACAGGCAGAGTGGATAGTGAGAGAGAGACAGAGAGAAAGGTCTTCCTTTTGCCGTTGGTTCACCCTCCAATGGCCGCTGCGGCCAGCACGCTGTGGCTGGCGCACCGCACTGATCTGAAGGCAGGAGCCAGGTGCTTCTCCTGGTCTCCCATGGGGTGCAGGGCCCAAGCACTTGGGCCATCCTCCACTGCACTCCCGGGACCAGCAGAGAGCTGGCCTGGAAGAGGGGCAACCGGGACAGAATCCGGCACCCTGACCAGGACTAGAACCCAGTGTGCTGGCGCTGCAAGGCAGAGGATTAGCCTACTGAGCCACGGCGCTGGCCAAAAGATCTCTTTCTATCTCTGTCTCTTCCTTTCTGCCACTCTGACTTTCAAATAAAATATTTAAAAAATCAAGCAACAAGCTTACAGCTATCAATAAAGAAGGTAAACCTGTAAGTCAGAGTCAACAGAAATAACAGAAATCAGATTTATTTCCCAACTCAATAGAAAAAAATAACAACAAAACAGATTTAGTTTTTTATGACTAAGGACAAAGGACAACTAAGACTGAATTGTCAGATGTGGTATAAAATGAAGCTATGCATAAAACTGATTTTTAAAAAATAGAGGATATAGTTAGGGAAGAGAGAAGTTAATCTTTATGTTCATGGAACATGCACTGTCTAAACATAAGATTGGCTTTGGCCGGCACTGCAGCTCAATAGGCTAATCCTCCGCCTTGCAGCGCCAGCACTCCAGGTTCTAGTCCCGGTGGGGGCTCCGGATTCTGTCCCGGTTGCCCCTCTTCCAGGCCAGCTCTCTGCTGTGGCCCAGGAAGGCAGTGGAGGATGGCCCAAGTGCTTGGGCCCTGCACCCCATGGGAGACCAGGAGAAGCACCTGGCTCCTGCCAGTGGATCAGCGCGGTACGCCGGCCGCAGCGTGCTGGCCGCGGCAGCCATTGGAGGGTGAACCAACGGCAAAAGGAAGACCTTTCTGTCTCTCTCTCTCTCTCACGGTCCACTCTGCCTGTCAAAAATAAATAAATAAATAAATAAATAAAAAAGATTGGCTTCATTATTCAATTATCTTTTTTTTAAAAAGATTTATTGAAATTCAGAGTTAGAGAGAGAGAGAGAGAGAGAGAGAGAGAGAGAGAAAGAGAGGACTTCCATCCAATGGTTCACTTCCCAGTTGGCCATAATGGCCAAAACTGTGCTGGTCCAAAGCCAGGAGCCAGGAGCCAGAAACCCCCTCCGGGTCTCCCACATGGGTGCAGGGGCCCAAGGACTTGAGCTATCTTCCACTGCTTTCCCAGTCCACAGCAGAGAGCTGGATCGGAAGTGGAGCAGCCAGGACTAGAACCGGTGCCCTTATGGGATGCCGGTGCTTCAGGCCAGGGCATTAACCCGCTGTGCCACAGTGCTGGCCCTTCAATTATCTTTTTTTTTTTTTAAGATTTATTTTCTATATTTGAAAGAGTTACAGAGAGATAGACAGAGAGAGAGGTCTTCCATCCATTCAGATGGCTGCAACAGCCAGAGCTGAGCTGATCTGAATCCAAGAGCCAGGAGCTTCTTCAGAGTCTCCCATGTGGATGCAGGGGCCCTAGAACTTGGGCCATCTTCTACTGCTTTCCCAGACTATAACAGAGAGCTAGATTGGAAGAGGAGCAGCCAGGACTAGAACTGGTGCCCTTATGGATGCCGGTGCTTCAGGCCAGGGCATTAACCCGCTGCGCCACAGCGCCGGCCCCTCAATTATCTTAAAAGGGGAAAAATTCTATTCTCTTCTATGGGAATCAGAGGTAAAGGATGGAAAATACCAATGAAATCCATCTGTGTGTGCTGGTATGCATTTCACTGCAGTCCAGAGTGATTCCATAATTACAATGACTGTATCATAAGTTCCAAAACAGATAGCAAACACTATCGATTGTTTACTTAATTATGTAGATGTAATTTCACACAGTAAAATATTAAGGTCGTACCTACCTCCAAAAGCTTCTGTGATTGCCATGCTTTCAATTCCACCCCCTAGCAACTTACTGGAAACAGAAAGAAAGCATCAGGAACAGGAATAAAAATAGAGGTAACAAGAAGGGAGAAAATATTAACATCATTAGTATCCTATCTAACAGTAATTCTAGGTTGGACAAACGGCATTCCTCATGTTCAGATCACAAAGTCTACTGTGTATGGGCAGGTGGATCGACAAAACAACTTGTAGGGCCACACTGTGGCATAGTAGGTAGGTAAAGCTACCATCTGCGATGCCAGCATCCCATACGGGCATTGGTTCATGTCCCAGCTGCTCTACTTCTGATTCAGCTCCCTATAATGACCTGGGAAAAGCAGAAGAAAATGGTCCAAATGATCGGGCCCCCATCACCCATTTGGGACACCAGATTAGGCTCTTGGCTCCTAGCTTCCACCTGGCCCAATGCAGGCCCTTGCAGGCATCTGGGGGTAAACCAGTGGATGGAAGATCTTTGTCCCTCTCTGTAAATCTTGCTTTCAAAATAAATAATCTTTAAAAGAAAAAAAAGCTTATAAGCCCTCCTCTTACTTCTGCATGTCAATAGTAAATGGGTTATTAAGATCCTTATGTCTCACTATGCTTTAGATTGAAATGTAATTTAGGGGGCTAGTGCTGTGGCACAGCAGGTAGAGCCATCGCCTGCAGTGCTGGCATCCCATGTGGGCTGCTCCACTTCTGATCCAGCTCCCTACTAAGTGCACCTGGGAAACCAGCAGAAGATGGCCCAAGTCCTTGGGCCCCTGCACCCACGTGGGAGACCTGGAAGAAGCTCCTGGCTCTGGGCTTCGGATCGGTGCAGCTCCGGCCGTTGCAGCCAGTTGGGGAGTGAACCAGCAGATGGAAGACTTCTCTCTCTCTATGTAACTCTTTCAAATAAATAAATAAATCTTAAAAAAAAAAAAAAAAGAAATGTAATTAGAGGGCCCAGATCTGTGGCATAGTAGGTAAAGCTGCCATCTGCAGTGCTGATTTGAGTCCCAGCTGCTCCACTTCTGATCCAGCTCCCTACTAAGTGCACCTGGGAAACCAGCAGAAGATGGCCCAAGTGCTTGGGCTCCTGCACCCATATGGGAGAACTGGAAGAAATTTCTGGCTCCTGGCTTTGCCTAGCCAAGCCCTGGCCTTTGCAGCCATTTGCGGGGATAAACCAGTGTATGAAATCTCTCTCTCTATCTCTCTCAACAAGGTTGGCATATCTTACACAGACCAAATTTTTTAAAAGATTTATTTATTTATTTTAAAGGCAAAGTTAGACAGAGACAGAGAGAGAGAGGAAGAGGGGGGGAGAGAGAGATAGAGGTCTTTCACCTACTGGTTCACTCTTCAAATGGCTGCAGTGGCCTGAGCTGAGCTGATCTGAATCCAGGAGCCAGAAGCTTCTTCTGGGTCTCCCACCCTGGTGCAGGGGCCAAGGACTTAGGCCATCTTCCACTGCTATCCCAGGCCGTAGCAGAGAGCTGGATCAGAAGTGCAGCAGCCAAGACTTGAACCGGCGCCCATATGGGATGCTGGCAAGGCAAGCAGCAGCTTTACCTGGTACATGTCGGCACCAGCTCCACAGACCAACTTTATGGACACATGTCAGAATAGAAAATGTTCGGGGGCTGGCACTGTGGAACAGCGGGTTAGTGACCAAGTGTTTTAGTGTTTAATGTTCATGATACGAAAAGATATAAAATTAAGTCATGAATTAATTCATTCATTAAATGCGATAAATATTAATTGTGTTAACTGTACTAAAACATAGTAGATACACTTTGAAAACTGTAAAAGCCTGAATTTTGAGATGTGATCACAAAGCAAAGTTTTAAGAGATACAGATAATCCAACAAACTTACATGTTCATGCTTTAAGAGAGCAATTTAAACATAAATTGCACAATGTTAGGTTATCCACAAATGTATTTTAAAGATTTATTTATTTGAAAGGAAGAGTTACAGAGAGGTAGAGGCAGAGAGAGAGGTCATCCATCCACTGGTTCACTCCCCAAATGGCCACAAAGGCTTGAGCTGGGCCGATTGAAAGCCAGGAGCCAGAAGCTTCTTCCAGATCTCCCACACAGGTGCAGGGGCCCAAGCTCTTGGGTCTTCTTCTGCTTCCCCAGGCCATTGCAGAGAGCTGGATCGGAAGTGGAGCAGTTGGGACTTGAACCAGCACCCATATGGGATGCCGACATTGCAGGTGGCGGCTTTACCCACAACACCACAGCACTGGCCCCACCACAAACGTATTGAGGCCTGTAGACTTCAGTGAGGAAAATAATATTCTAGACGCTGACCTGAATAATTTAAATCTAAAGAACATGGGTTGAGGGGCGGCGCTGAAGTGCCAGCATCCCATGTGGGCGCTGGTTCTACTACTGGCTGCTCCTCTTCCGATCCAGCTCTCTGCTGTGGCCTGGGAAAGCAGTGGAAGACGGCCCAAGTGCTTGGGCCCCTGCACCCGGGTGGGCAACCAGGAAGAAACTCCTGTCTCCTGGCTTCGGATTGGCGCAACTCCGGCCGTTGCATCCGTCTGGGGAGTGAACCAGCGATGGAAGACCACTCTCTCTGTCTCTACCTCTCTCTGTAACTCTGTCTTTCAAATAAATAAAATACATCTTAAAAAAAAAAAAAAAAAACATGGGTTGAGAGATTACCCCATTTGGAAGGCACACACCTGGAGATCTTATAGGCTTAGCAAGATTTTAAGAGAGCTTTTATGTCCCTTCTCAGCTTGAGAAAAATCACCCTGAAAGGCTATAGCTCTACCAAATCCCAGATGAAATCTCTGATTGCTACGCAATCTCAATCAATTAAAAAAGTAAACCCAAAATTCAGCTGGAGGGGTACACCAAATTACTTGAAATAACATAATTGTTTATTTTGTGAAACTTGGGAAAATTTAGAATGAAGTGTAGAAACAGTATTTTTAAAATATTCCTAGACACATACCAAACCCAAAGATTACTATTTTCATATTAAATTTGGCAATAAGTGATTCATATTTGGTATTTGAGAACCCTTTTTTTTTTTAATTTATCTGAAAGGAAGAGTTACAGAGAGAGACAGACAGACAGACAGAGATCTTCCATCTACTGGTTCACTCCCCAAATGGCCTCAACGGCTGGAGCTGGGTCAGACCAAAACCAGAAGCCAGGAGCTTCATCTGTTTCTCTCACATGGGTGGCAGGGCACCAAATACTTGAGCCATTCTCCACTGCTTTCCCAGGCCATCAGTAGGGAGCTGGATAGGAAGTAGAGCAGCCAGGACATGAACCAGCACCCACATGGGATGCTGGTGTCGTTAGCAACAGCCCCAGTTGCTATGCCACAATGCCAGCCCCAAGGACATTCATAGTTTAAGCAAATTTGGCCTTCTTATAATAATAGTTAGCTTCTGATAGGTTAAATGATATGTTTATAAGTAGTATTTCAACATGTAAGAGTGCCTAAAACTCACTGTACTTCTAGATTTATTAGATTTACTGAAGACATTTAGGTATTTGGGAAGATTTTACTTGTTAGTGGTTAGACAAATAAGATTTGTAAAGGAAATTGTGAAAATTGCTGGTGCTAAAATAGAGTCACTTTGTGGGGACCCATGGATAGGCTTGCCATGGGACCCCCCCATGCTGGGCTTGGCTTATAGCAGTAATGCGGATGTAGCAGCTGATTGAACTTTCCATCTAGCTGAGGATCGTGGAAAACAACAAGATGGCGCTGATGCCCTGCCTGCTGCGTGACTCCACAGCTGATCGTGATCAAGTGGCGGATTGGAGAGCTCTGTGCCTGGACTGTGATTGATTGACTGTGATTGGTTGAATTCTGTATATAAGCAGACCGCGGGAGAAGGAGGGGGGCGCGCCAGCTTTCCACCTTAAGGAACGTGCACGCCATCTCTTCCCTCTTCTCCCTGTCCCCCACTCTCTTTCCCACTCCTCCTAAGTAAAAGTCTTTTGAAGACCGATTAACTGCGAGCAGCGTCGTTCCTTCTGCGGCCGAAGGATCGACACACTTATGTTAAACTCTAACAAAACAGAGTCAGAAGAGGTCATGAATAAGAAGGCCTGGGGTCAGTGCTGTGGCGTAGCAGGTTAAGCATCCACCTGCGGCGTCCACATCCCAGAGAGGCGCTGGTTCTAGTCCTGGCTGCTCCACTTCTGATCCAGCTCTCTGCTAATGGCCTGGGAAAGCAGCAGAAGTGCTTGGGCCCCTGCACTTGCATGGGAGACCCGGCAGTAATTCCTGGCTTCAGATCGGCCCAGCTCAGCCCATTGTGACCATTTGGGAGTGAACCAGTGGATGGAAGATCTTTCTGTCTCTCCCTTTCTCTAACTGTGCCTCTCAAGTAAATAAATAAAGCTTTAAATAAAAAAAAAAAAAAAAAAGAGAAGTCCTCATGCAAGGCTTATCATGAGCCATTCCTGCAGGCAGACTGATAAGGATGTATCGATTTATCCCAAGAACTTCACCAAGACCCAGTATTCCAGATAAGCGGCTTGCACAAGTGCACTGGCCTAGAGGATGGCTGTCTCAGCCAATCAGCTAACACCAGTGCCTGTAAGGAACTCCTGTAACCTTTGGTCTTTGTAATCCCTGTTTTCCAGCAGCTCACAGGGACTTTTTATCTTTTAAAAAAGTCCCCTTTCCTCTGAGGCTCCTTATGGCCCAGCATAGCTTGTGTACTCTGTAATTCCAAATGTATTTGTTTATTCTAGAGAGCTGGTCTGAGTTTCTTTTCAGGCTAACAAAATAAAATACTCTTAATGTATAAATGTGATTTAAAATGTTTAAAGGAGTCTAGTTAACCAAATTATAGAAGTCCCCTTAAAGATTGGTAGATTTATAAATGGACTTAAAGCTTAAGGGAAAAATGTATAACATTTTAATTAATCAAATAGTAATTTAAAAAAAAACAGCTTTTGAGTGATCTTTTCTGTATCTGCAAGCAAACATTAACGACACTAGAAAATTTACAATGGGGCCGGTGCTGTGGTGTAGCAGGTAAAGCCGCCGCCTCAGAGCTGGCATCACATATGGGCGCCAGTTTGAGACCTGGCTGCTCCACTTCCGACCCCACTCTCTGCTATGGCCTGGGAAAGCAGTGGAAGATGGCCCAAGTCCTTGAGCCCCTGCACCTGTGTGAAAAACTAGAAGTTCCTGGCTCCTGGCTTCGGATCAGCTCAGCTCTGGCCGTTGCAACCATTTGGGGAGTGAACCAGCGGATGGAAGACCTCTCTCTCTACCTTTCAAATAAATAAATAAATAAATCTTTAAAAACAAAAAAAACTTACCATGATAGTAATCAGTTTTTTAGCCCGACAGTTTTTTTTTTTTAAAGATTTATTTATTTATTTGTAAGACAGAATTACAGAAAGAGAGAGGGAAAAACAGAGATCTTCCATTTGCTGGTTCACTCCCCAAATGATCATAGCTGGTAGAGCTAGGCTGCTCTGCAGCTAGGAGCCAGGAGCTTCTTCTAGAATCCCAGATGTGTGCAGGGGCCCAAGCACTTTTGCTATCTTCCGCTGCTTTTCCCAGGCACATTAGCAGGGAGCTGGATGGGAAGTGGAGCAGCTGGGACTTGAACTGATGCCCATATAGGATGCTGGCGCCACAGGTGACAGCTTTGTCCACTATACCACAGCACTGGCCCCTCAATGGTTCTTAAGCTGCCATGTGGTAGAACAATTGGAGAATATCAAGTTGTCATTTGATCAAGTGTTTTGTTGATACAGCTGATTTTGAAAATTTTACTTTGAGATGTCCCAATAATTCTCCCTTAGTTGTTACTTGAAAAAAAAAAAAAAAAGGTTCTATGATTTTAAAAGTCTGAGGCAACGCTGAGTTAAACAGGTATTTTTTTCACTCCAGGGCTTTAGAGCCTTTACTCAACCAGCATGCACTGTGACTCTCCAAGAAGAATACAGAGGAGATTATATTTTCCAAACTTATTCCTCTCATTATTTGTGTATTCATTCACTCAACAAATACTGATTATCTAATTTGTGCCAGAGACTGCTTTGTGCTCTTGGCAAAGAATAAAAGACAGAAATCTTTCACCCCATGGAGCTTTCATTCTACTGGGAGATCAGCCAATAAATATAAATAAGCAAAATGTGTGGTGTGTCAGATGTTATTAAATGGATCAATAAAAATAAGACTGCAAAAAGATATAAGAAATACAGCAGATGAAGGTGTGAAGTTTATATTTTCAAGTAAAGTGATCAGAGTAGACCTCATTAAGAAGTGAATAATAAATATCAAACGTAGACAAAACCAGTATAATGAACCATCATGTACCCATCACTTGGTTGCAACTATCAACTCAGGGTCAATCTTTTTTCATATAAACCTCCAGTCATTTCCATCCCTTCCTATACTATTTTAAGTATTTATTAGATAACATCTCATTTCATCCTAAATATTTTAGTATGTATGCCTAAAAGACAAGTACTCTTATTTTAATTTTTATTTGAGAGAGTGAGAGAGAAAGTTCCATCTACTGGTTCACTTCTCAAATGCCTACATGGTACCAACTGGGGCCAAAGCCAGGAACAGGATCTCAACCCGGGACTCCCATATGAGTGGCAGGAACCCAATCACTTGAGCCATAACTGCTGCCTTCCACAGTCTGCATTAGCAGGAAGCTATAGTCAGGAGCAGAGCCAGGTACTGAACCAAGGCACTCCTGACCAGCTTCTTAACTGCTAGGTCAAATGGCCACTCCAGGGCTCTCATTTTTAACATAATCACATTATAACTACCATACCTAAAAAACAGTAATTCCTCATACCAACTATCTACTAAGTATTCAGTTTCCCAACTGTGTCATATGTCTTGCTTTTTGTAGGATGTTTGAATCAGAATCCATATAAAATCTAGACATTATGATTACATGATATCTTAACTATCTTTTAATCTATGTATCTTCTTTTTTTACTCCATCCCTTGTATTTCCTTGTAATCTATGTGCTGCATTTTGAAAGAGCAAATAGGAATTGTTAATGGATTATAGTTAGGGTGTGAGGGGAAAGAAAGGTGCCACAAATGACACCGAAGTGTTACATCTGAGGATTGGGCAGGAGTCAGATCTGAGTTGAGGGACCTCTAGGAGAAGCAGATTTAGGGCAAATATCAGAAATTTGGTTTTAGACCTGTGAAGTCTGATTTGACCCACAGATATCCAAGCACAGGCATATCTGACTATGAAATCCTTTTTTCTTAGAGGCCAGGGTTTTGAGGAATACTTTGTGGAGATTGATTTTGTTTTAATTGATCTTGGCAATTAGTAAGGAAAAAAGAAACCCAAATTCTAGTCAATTGCACTGGGAAGATGATGACTACGTCTTAGAAATAATATAATAGTAAATGAAAAGGAATGTTAAAACTACTGCTGCTGGGCCAGCGCTGTGGCTCAATAGGTTAATCCTCCACCTTGCAGCGCCGGCACACCAGGTTCTAGTCCCAGTCGGGGCACTGGATTCTGTCCCGGTTGCCCTTCTTCCAGGCCAGCTCTCTGCTGTGGCCCGGGAGTGCAGTAGAGGATGGCCTAAGTGCTTGGGCCCTGAACCCACATGGGAGACCAGGAGAAGCACCTGGCTCCTGGCTTCGGATCAATGTGGTGCACCGGACGCAGGGCGCTGGCCACAGTGGCCATTGGAGGGTGAACCAACGGTAAAAAGGAAGACCTTTCTCTCTGTCTCTTTCACTGTCCACTCTGCCTGTAAAAAAGAAAACCAAAAAACAAAACTTCTGCTAAAAAACAAACATTGGATCATTGCTTTTAAAACATTCAATCTAATAACTATTCTTTAAATGAAACCTAAAAGTAAAATGAAATGACCCCCATCAAGGGAGAAGGAACGAGAGTGAAAAATTAAACTGATTTCTTAAAGTGGTTTGTAGATTAATACAGGCTGATTCAGGAGCTATTTGTGTTTTGGACCTGAATTTCTTATAAGAAATCTAATCCCATTCCTACAGTCTGGAATTTGCTTCAGTTTGCATTTTCAAAAAAAAAAAAAAAAAACTAAACTACTTTGAAAGAAGAAGCTATTTCTAGTACTTATAGTAGAAATAACAACCAGTTACAGGAAAAGGAACATGGTATTCCAAAAACTGCTTGATGGTTATAAAAAAAATGTGAGATACACACTCAAACTCCTGGCTCCCAGTGGTGATATGGAAAACCATCTTCCTCTTTTCACTATACTCAAATGCAGTCAAGAATCCTGGTTCCTACAGAAACATAGAAAGGAAAGTACAAAAAGTGTGTAAGATGATGGTTTTACTTTCAGAGACTGACAAAAACTATATCCTCAATTATCAATATGAGTACAGTTCATTTGTCTTTTTTTATTAATTAGAATTTTTTTTTTATTTGAGAAGCAGAGATACAGAGAGAAACAGACAGACATCTCCTGCTGGTTCATTCCTCAAATCCTCACGACCCCAGGTCTCTCATGTGGATGGCAGGGACTCAATCACTTGAGCCCCACCTGCGCCTACCACGGTCTGCAACAGCAAGAAGCTGGAACTGGGAGTAGAGCTGGGACTTGAACCCAGGCACTCTGATACAGATGCAGGTGTCCCAAGCAGCATCTAAAAAAAATGGGGGTAGGGGATAGAGATCTTCCATCTGCTGGTTCACTCCCCAAATGGCCTCAATGGCTGGGGCTGGACTAGGCTGAGGGCAGGAGCCAGGAACTCCATTTGGGTCTGCCACATAAGTAGAAGGGGCCCAAGCACTTGGGCCATCATCCACTGCCTTCCCAGGCACATTAGTCCCATAGCCAGGGCTCTGGTACCTGGATATGGGATGAGGGTGTCATGTGAGGTATCTTAAGCTGCTACACCACAACACTGTTCCCACAAGCAGCATCTCAACTCCTTTGCCAACAACCTAGCTTCATCCGTCTTTGAAGGCAGTATAGCAGGGCCATGGTTAGGAACACACACTTTGGAACCATCCTATAACTCTAATATATAATATTATATAAAATATTATATAAAATAATATATTTCTAATACTTATTAGCTGTGTGATGTGGAGTTAAACTACTTAATACTGTATTTTAGCTTCTTTCGGGTTAAATAGAGATATAATAGTATTTCTTAAATAGGATAGCTGTCAAGATTGAAGATATCTACACCATTGATGGGAACATTTTACTGAAGGATTCAGCTGATTTTATTTAACACCATCTTTTATTTCTAACTATAGAAATCTCAAGGAGCACAGAAATCCCAGTTTTTTCACACGATAGACTACTTATTTGCTGAATTGGTGAGCTACAGCTGATGCAGTGGAGAATCTAGTGAAAATGGTCCCTGCTTGGGTCTACAGTGTGTGTTGTTTGATAGCATCACAGTGGCTCTCAAACTCTGGAGGATTTGGGAGTGGGGGTGGCAGCAAGCCAGGCCCTATCCTACTTCAGTGACCATCTGTTGGCTGGCTTGCTTTCTCTTTCTTTTCTCTCTCTTTGATTCTGAAATACACCAGTGTTTAAAACCACTGTCCAATGAAACCAGCTTTCTTTCTCTCATTCTTTCTGTCAATCTCTTTCTCTTTCCTTAAGAATAAACAGCTTTAGAAAAGGGAGGATAAAACTCTGGGTGTTTAAAGGGTGCTTAAAAAGGAGGGGGATTCTTTTCTTTGATAACGAGGTTTAGTTTTTAAACAAAAGAAAACGAATGTCTAAGAGCTATACAGCAGTAGTCTCCCTAACTCTGGGATTCCGTAGCCACCCTAGCAGCTGTGGAATTGACCTGTGGGTATGCTCAGAAGCCACAGCCACTGAGCCTGATTCAGGGCAGCTCATTTCGGTACTCTCCCAGTTCAGAACTACCTCCACCTGTATCACTGTCTTGATTGTCTCTGAAGAAGGAAACCAAATGGTTGTCAGTGAAAGGGGCTTCTTAGACTTGCTAATGGGATCCTCGCACACACTTGGAGAAATGGAGAGGTTGGCTCTTCTGCAGAGGAGGCGGCTTGCAGACTTCCTTCCTGTGCTTTTTACTGCCAGAGCTGGTACCTCTAGTGGTCTCCAAAAGCTCTACACAAGAGCCGGGGTCGAAGGCATATGTTTCTGTCTGTCAGCCTAGCAGCTGCAGGGGCCCCTCACGGTCCATGGGCCCAGCTAGAAGGCTCTGCAGCCTCACTGAGCATATTCCTGGTATAATATTTGAGGAGGCCATAGGATAAGGAAGGTAGAAACAAGCAAGTTGAAAAGGAGAAGTAAAGGCAAAGAAAAAGAAGCCAGAGACATAATTTAGAAGGAGACCAAAAGAAAAGCTTTAGTTAAAACAATTACCTTCGTTAATGTTCTAGGTCTCTTAACCTCCACCTCTATCTTTCAGAAATGAATTGCTATTGCTTTGAAACTGAAGTGAGAAAAAGTTCACATGGGGAGACTATGCCGTGAGCTACAGGGACTCAGAGTTCCCACAACAGTTCCTAGTGTTCTCTTGAGGAAGGCTATGAAGACTCACAGGGTCATTCTAAAGTGGCAAAGAATGGATTTTGCTTACAATCAGTTTGTTGGCTGCCTCTTTAATTTTGTCCACTTTGGCTTCAGAAAGCCCTTTGACATTGGATAGGGCTCTTCTTGTTGTCATCTGTATCCCTTTGATGGTACAGATTCCCACTGACTTTAGTTTCTTAATGTCAGCCACGTTCTGCAAATAAAAGAATGGGCACAGCAGACTGATCAAACGCCAAGCTGAAAGGCTCCCATACTATGTCATGTGCTTTTGTGTCCACCTCCCTCATCAGGATGCCAATTTTATACAAGCAACCAGGTGGAATCCACCCACCACATAGCCAAATGTTCTGGAAATATCTAAGTCGAACATACCCAGCAGGTTGCCAAATGTTCTGGCTGTGCCCTGGTTTCCCAAGAATGTTACTGAGTCCATGGCAATGTAACAAGGAATTCAAAATAAAAGTCTGTTGGTGGAAAAGCTAACAAATTTATCACACATTTCACCCCCTCAGTTCAGCTCCTTTCTTCTACAGTATTTCATTTCCAACATGTTCTTGTAAAATTTTTTTTCATCTGCCCCTGGAGAATGCAAAGGACCAGGATTTTCTCTCGTTTCTATTTTCTAAAATCAACTGAAAGAGATTAAATATGAGGGCTTCAAAAGATAATGTCAGCAGTTTTACTACCACTTGATTACAGCTGAAATCCATCTAGTTGGCTACTCAAAGTCCAACATCACTTATTCAGTCACCTGGCACACAGGATTACATTTTCCTTTTAAGTTTTATTTATCTGAAAGGCAGAGTTACAGAGATAGAGGGAGAGACAGAGAATCTTCCATCTGCTGCTTCACTCCCCAAGCAGCTGCAACAGGCCGAGCCAGGAGCCTAGAACTCCATTCAAGTGTTGCATGTGGGTGGCAGGGACCTAAGCCCTTGGGACACCCTCTGCTGCTTTCCCAGGCACACTAGCAGGGAACTGGATTTAAAGTGGAGCAGCCGGGACCTCAAATCGGTGCCCATATGGGATGCCAGCATCACAGGCAGCAGCTTAACCTGCGGCATCTCAAAGCTGGCCCCAAGAACTACATTTTCTGTTCATGAAAACAGTACATATAAGGAGCTAGGGAATGGGTGCGGAGGGACTTCTGAACACTTGCAATTGATCAGTGGTTCCTACCCAGGGCAATTTTGCCCTCTAAGTTACACTTGACAATGTCTGTAGACATTTTTTGTTGTCACAACTGGAAGGGTACTACTGGCATATGGTGAATAGAGACCAGGAATATTGCTAAATGCCTGGAATGAACAGGACAGCGCCCCACCCTCACCCCCAAGTGTCAGTAAGGCTGATGCGGAGAAAACTGAATTGGATGATTAACACAGCATTAAAAAAACTACTTACAATTCCATGTTTCTGTAACAGGTCAATGTCTTGAAACAAAGATTCCTATAGGAGATGGAATAGAAAAAAAAATGGTTTTAATTTTGCATATCTGTTTCACATGTTTAAAAAGTTAATTCAAAACTGTGAGTCAGTCCAAAAATGTCTCAAATTCCACGTCTCTAGACAGATAAAAGATCAATAATTTTTTTCTAAACACATTACATAGTTCAAAGCACCAATACTGAAAGGGCTGGGAAGACAATTACCTTTGTCATAGCCTCCCTAAAACTTTAAATCTGTTACCCAAAGGAGTGGGACAATGTTTGACATATTTTAAATGTGTCTTCTCAACTTTCTTCTCCTAGAAGAGTGTGTTACTGGGTACAGTGAACACAGGTACCAGTATGGCCATCCAGTGGTCATTAACATACTCTCACAGCAGTTGCTAAGTAGCTAATCTTAGCACCCTTTGAGAAACAAGTTGTTACATTCTTGTAATATATAACTATGTCTTCTTTCTGCTCTCAGTTTCTAAAAACAGTAGCTAACAGACAAGGAACTCTTTTGAGCAGGGACTGGATGTCTGCATTCTCATCATACCTCGTCATCTTGCAGTCCTGGTTCTTCCAGCACAATCTGATCCTCCTTCATAGTGAAAGGTGAGCAACTGAAAAATAGTCAATTCTGGGAAAATAGGAAAGATTGTTTACATAGTCAGATTGGACAGTAAAAAATCCTTTGCCCAGAGGCTGCTTTGGTTTTATTTCAAAGTCACCACGGAGCAGAGAAGCACAGTAAGCACAACGTTGTCTGGAAAGGCCGGGCTGGCCTGTTTTCTTCCTGCTGGGCGCGGGGCATTGTTTCTGCTGTGGTGTGGACGTGGTGGGGGGGTGAGGTTTATCTTGTTTCTTCTCTTTTTTCCTCAAAACTGCTCACTTTTTTTTTTTTAAGATTTATTTATTTTATTTGAAAGGTACAGCTAGAGAGAGAGACACAGAGATCTTCCACCTGCTGATTCACTTCCCAAATGGCCCCAACAGACAGAAGTCAGGAGCCAGGAACTTCTTCTGGATGGAGTCCATAGGGGGGCTGCAGCTTAACTTGCTATGCCACAGCATTGGGCCCATACTTTTTTTTTAAGTCTGATTTCAGACTGCAGAGTTAATCATGACTGTACAACATCTTTGCCTTTGGCTTAGAACGTTTGTTAGAACTGTACATTGCTATTAAAGTTGTGTTTATTTTTAACAACACTCTAAGAACCTCGATATTGTCATCTTCCTCAAACTTAACTTCAGTAGATTGTATCTTTCTCATATATGATAAATGCCTCCTTCTTGCTGCTTCTTATGAATGGGTGCTGTTAGCTGTTTTTCACAGAATACCACCACTTTGTTTCTTCGTAGTTACTAGTGTCATGATTTCTTTTTTAGATTTAAAAGAAGGTAGTCAAGGCAAGCATTTGGTTCAGCAGTTAAAACTCCACTCAGGACACTTGCATCCCACATGGAAATGCCTGGTTCACGTCCAGGCTCCTCCGCCTCCAATTCTGGCTCCCTGCTAATGCACACCCTGAGAAGCGCAAGTACTTGGGTCCCTGCTGCTCAGCATGGGAGACCCTGATTGGGTTCCTGACACTTCAGTTTGGCCTGGCCCAGCTCTGGCTGTTGCAGGCATTTGGGAAATGAACCAGTGAATAGAAACTCTCTTTTTCTTTCTCTTTGCCTTTCAGATAAAGTGAAACTTAAAAAAAAAATTAAAGATTTTATTTATTTATTTCAGAGGCAGAGTTAGAAAGAAAGGGAGAGACAAAGTTCTTCCATCTGCAGGTTCTCTCCCCTTGTGGCCGTAATGGCTGCAGCTGGGCCTATCCGGAGCCAGGAGCTAGGAGCTTCCTCCAGGTCTCCCACACAGGCAGGGGCCCAAGGACTTGGGCCATCTTCCACTGCTTTCCCAGGCCACAGCAGAGAGCTGGATCGGAAGAGGAGCAGCCGGGACTAGAACCAACTCTCATTTGGGATACAGGCACCACAGGCAGAGGCTTAGACCACTGCACCAACGTGCTGGACCCTCAAAAATATTTTTTTAAAAAATATAATGGGTACACAGTGTTACATTAGAGCCCATAAAAGTTAAATAGATTAGGGGCCGGCGCTCTGCAGTAGCTGGTAAAGCCACCGCCTGTAGTGCCGGCATCCCATATGGGCACTGGTTCAAGTCCCAGCTGCTCCACTTCCAACCCAGCTCTCTGCTATGGCCTGGGAAAGCAGTAGAAGATGGCTCAAGTTCTAGGGCCCCTGCACCCACGTGGGAGACCCTGAAGAAGCTCCTGGCTCTTGGATTCAGATCAGCTCAGCTCTGGCTGTTGCGGCCATCTGGGGAGTGAACCAGCGGATGGAAGACCTCTCTCTCTGTCTCTACCTCTCTCTGTAACTCTTTCAAATAAATAAATAAGTAAATCTTTTTTTTTAAGTTAAAGAGTCTTTGATTCAACACGGTAGTTTTTTTTAAATCTTAGGAAGCTACAAGACATAACTGTGTCCATTAGAATAAAATATGGCGCACATGCCCATTCTTTTGGGTCTATTCCATTTCCTCACTTAACACCAAAGTCGGGGTGAAGCCGGACAAAGGGGGCGAATCAAGGCAGAGAGGCCCCGCGGCCACCACGCAGTGCCTGGGCACAGCGGGTTCCACAGAAACTTCTGGAACCCCGTCCCTCAGCTATGGGTGCGATTCCCTCCAATTCCACAGCAGCGGGCCTCGTGGAGGGAAACACACTCCACGCACCTGCCCGCACCAAAGAGAAGGCGCCCCGGGCCTCCTCAGGGAACACCCGGCCCAACGCGGGGGCGCGGGGCGGGACCCCCTCTCCCGCAGGCTGCCCCGCCGCCGGCGTCCCCCCGACCCGGAGCCCCGTCAGGAGGCCGAGGCCGCCAGGGTCCCACGCCACTCGAAACACGGAGGCGGGAAGTGGCGGCGATCCGACGCGCCTTCCGGGCCGCGCGCCGACCGCAGGTCTCCCGCCCCGGGCCCCGCGGCGCGCTTCCCCAACTCGGAGGCCCCCAGGGCCTCGCAGCCTCTCCCTTTGGGCCACCCGCTCCGCTCAGACCCACGGTGGCCCCGGACTGTGGAAGCGAACCGCTTACGCCCCCCACTCAGGCTTTCCGGCCCTCAGCTGACAGGATTCTAACGCCGACCCAGAACGCTGAGGTTTGGCGCCAAAACGGGACTCGGACCGCGGGGCGGGGCGCAGAGGGGGCGGGGCCGGGGCCGAAGGGCGGGGCGCGTAGACGGGCGCACGGGGAGGGGCGGGGTCAAAGGGCGGGCCGTGCAAAGCGGCGCAAAGCGAGGGGGCGTGGCGCAGAGCGAGGGGCGGGGCCGATGGGCGGAGCTGCGGCCGAGGGGCGGGGAGCGACGGCGCCCTGGCGCGGGGTGGCCCGCAGCGGGGCCCGCGGGGCGCCGCGCAGGAAGTGTGCTGAGGAGGAGGAGGGTCTCGGGGCGAGGAGAGAGCCGGGGCGACCCTGGGGCTGAGGGACACGTCGGAGGGGCGCTGGGCTGGCCGCCCTCGGGCCGGGGAGGGGAGCCGGGCGGAAGTGGCTGACGGAGGCAGGTGACCCGCGGGGCCGCTCTTCCCGCCAAGCCTGTGTTCGCGGTTTTTTCCACCTTTCAGGACGCGGGTTCGGGGCCCGCCCCCACCGCCTCGGAGTCCCCGGTTTCCCTCTCTGGGACTGAGGCTGCCCACTCAGGATGGAGCGTTTCCTCCCGACGGGGAGTTTTTAAGTGGCGGGACGCTTTGACCCTTCACCCCAGGGGACTGCCCCCCGGGGCCAGCCCGGAGCGCCCGTCGGCGGCCGCGAAGGGAGCGCCCCGCGGGAGGGCCGGGCCGCGCGCGCACCGCTGAGCTCGGGCCCCTTCCGCAGTCGCTAAACTTGGGAGCTGGATGCGACTTCCCGGCGAAGAGGAGCTGCAAGCGCGCAGCGAGCTGGTTTAGGGAACTGTACCATATGTATGCGCTGTAGTGACAGCTGGGGAGGAGAAGTGTTCATAATATTTGAGGGTTCTGCGCCGTACGCTTAGCGAGCGTGGTACTGACAGATCCACGGGGCGAGGAGGGAAATTGCTTGCAACCTCATACCCGTGGGAGCGCCGGTTTCACGTTGACGTTACACGCAACTTGATCTATGAAGGGTCGGTGCCCTCTCGATGGCTGCATGCAACCCTGAGAGTGTGTTAAAACAGCAGCCCCTCAGGGGTCACGAAGAGCGAGGAAACCCATCAAACGAGGACCAGAGAAGGTTAGTCTTTCATATCACGCAAAAATTCTGACTATGATGAAGGTGGCATTTCAAGTCAGCGGGAAAGTGAACGCAGCGAACTTGGAGCCCCATCTGGACGGAAAATAAAATTAGGGCCGTATTTCACACCTTCTACCAAAATATGTACCGCATGGATCCAAAGATTAAATATGAACAGCATCATAAAAATACTAGAAGAAAACACGGGACAATGTACTAACATTTCAGAATGAGGAAAATATTTTTAAATACCATACAAAATTCAAAAGTCATAAAAGACTGAAAATGTGTCTACATTTAAAAAAATATATCCCACATGGCAAAATGCTATTTTTCCTATTCAACATACAGCAAACCAGACTGTGTCAGTTAGTAACCAGGCAATACTCGTATAGTTTGCCCAAGTTTTTAAATCCTTCAGGGAGTCCACAGTTTCTCCATAAAATATTTAAATGTTGTGTCATCTTTATGATATTCTTAAGACATTAAAAACAGGCGACGGGATTACAATCAAGACCTGGATTTTAAACACTATACTGCCCCTCTGTGGACAGCCCCCTTATAACCGGACCTGAGTAGATGATTCCAGTGCTGTGGGCGCCTCTGCCAACAGGTACCCATGGAGTGTCAGGGCCTTCGACTTGACAAATGCTTCCGCAGAGAATTCAAGAATGAAGGCTCGTCACAATGTAAGACTTTTCACTGGGGAGATTTTCCCTGAAACATGTTGAATTCATTCAAAGATTCCTGGATTGCCCGCTAAGTCTCAGGCATGGTGCTGAGTGCTGGGGGCTGGGGAATCTACAACAACACGACCCCAGTCCTTGAGGGATCCGGAAGGAGGTGTGTGGGCAGTTCCGGGAAGTAGAGGGAACCCTAGAGAGTGCCCCCTGGATGCAAGATAATCGATTCCCCGTGAATGTTCTCACTTTTCTACATAGTCCTGGGATCGCGATGGAATAGCAAACATGCTTGAGAGACTGAAGCGCTCCGGAGAGATTAGAAACCTATGCTCCTTCTCTTTGCTTCCATTCGAGAGGTAAGAAAACTTACAAACACACTTACTGGGGTCGGTGCTGTGGCGCAGCGGGTAAAGCCGCTGCCTGACGTGCTGGCATCCCATATGGGCACCAGTTTGAGTTCCAGCTGCTCCACTTCCGATCCAGCTCTCTGCTGTGGCCTGGGAAAGCAGTGGACGATGGCTCAAGTCCTTGGGCCCTTGAAACCAAGTGGGAGACCCAGAGGAAGCGCCTGGCTTCAGACAGGCCCAGCTGTGGCCTATTGGGGAGTGAGCCTCTCCTCTCTCTGTGTAACTCTGACCTTTAAGTAAATAAATAAATCTTTAAAAAAAAGAAAAACACACTTACCCTCCGCTTGGAGACAGTTGCTGTGATTGTAAAAACCTAAGGGCTTTAACTGCGCTCCCTGGAGATTGTTACAGCGTCAAGGTCTGCCCCCCCTTCCCCGGGGTGGGAGACCAGGCACAGCAGCTGCCCTACCTGAACTGCTAGCCCCGTATTTTGGGGGCTCTTATCCTGTGGTGAAATCTGCCCCTTATTGCATCACCTTGTGAGGGATGAGGCTGTGAGGAACCAGAGCGAAGAAGCTCAGTGACCATTAACTGGTTACTCTCTGGTCCAGTGAGAATATGTAATACGGGGGAACGTCAAAAAGTTTGTGAAAAGGGACCTGAAAGATGTTTATTTTGGTGAAAAAAAAACTGAAGTCCTTGCATTTTTTTTTTTAAAGATTTATGTATTTGAGCAGCAGAGTTACAGAGAGAGAGGGAGAGACCTGCTTGTTCACTCCCCAGATGGCCACAACAGCCAAGGCTGGACCACGAGGAAGCCAGGAGCTGGGGCCTCCATCCGGGTCTCCCACGTGGGTGCAGGGGACTAAGTACTTGGGCCATCCTCCACTGCTTTTCTAGGCCACAGCAGGGAGCTGGATCGGAGCGGAGCAGCCGGGACTGGAATCAGTGCCCACGTGGGATGCTGTAGGTGCTACTGCAGCTTAACCTGCTGCACCAAAACACCAGACTCCATAAGATGCATTCTTTCTTTTAATAATTTTATTTATTTTTTAAATCTTTTTTAAAAGATTTATTTATTTGTTTGAAAGGTAGAGTTACAGAGAGGCAGAGAGAGAGAGAGAGAGAGAGAGAGAGAGGTCTTCCATCCGCTGGTTCACTCCCCAAATGGCCACAATGGCTGGAGCTGAGCCCATCTGAAGCCAGGAGCCAGAAGCTTCTTTCAGGTCTCCCATGCTGGTGCAGGGGCCCAAGGACTCGGGCCACCCTCCACTGCTTTCCCAGGCCATAGCAGAGAGCTGGATGGGAAATGGAGCCGCTGGCGCCCATGTGGGATGCCAGCACTGCAGGCGGCGACTCCTTATATCCCCATCAGACCAAACATCCCTGGTTTCTGCCACTTATATCACCTAGGTGTGTGTCACAGTGGTGCCCAGCAGTGAGCACGGGATTCCAGATGTGATCTGCGCAGTGAAGAGTAATGGGAGGGGCTGGTGCTGTGGTGCAGCGGGTTAAAGCCCTGGCCTGAAGTGCTGGCATCCCACATGGGCGCTGGTTCTAGTCCCGGCTGCTCCACTTCCGACCCAGCTCCCTGCTATGGGTTGGGAAAGCAGTGGGAGATGGCCCAAGTGCTTGGGCCCCTGCACCCACATGGGAGATTTGGAAGAAGCTCCTGGATTCCTGCTTCAGATTGGCTCAGCTCCACCCGTTGCGGCCATCTGGGGAGTGAACCAGCGGATGGAAGATCTCTCTCTGTCTCTATCTCTCTCTGTAACTCTGTCTTTCAAATAAATAAAACAAATCTTAAAAAAAAAAAAAAAAAAGAGTAATGGGAAAGTGGAGCAGCCGGGACTCGAACTGGAGCCCATATGGGATGCCGGCACTGCATTTACCTGCTTTACCTGCTACACTACAGTGCCAGCCCCTATAATGACTCTTGAGTCCTCATAAATATTTCATAGTTTTGAAAAATCTTTGACCTTTCAACTAAAAATATCTGGTCACGTAGTCAGCTATAAACTTTAATTGGAATCACATAACCAGGCTGTTAAAGCCTTGGATTTGAGGACACAGGTTAGGGTAACAGGGATTTGAGGGGCAGCATTTGGCCGAGCGTTAAGATGTTCGCATCCCAAATCACCGTGCGGGTTTAAGTCCCACGTCTGGCTCCTGACTCCAGCTTCCTGCGTTCATAATGCAACCTTGAGAGGCAGTGGTGATGGCTCAAGTGTTGGGGTCCCTGCCACCACGGGGGAGCCCTGGGCTGCATTCTCGATTACTGGCTTCTACCCCAGCTTCAGCCCCTGCCCATCCATGGGGGGAGTGAACCAGTGGGTGGGAACTCTGTCTCTGTCTCTATCAAATTAATTTTAAACAGTTTAAAAAAGAATGAGATTTGCAGCTAGGAACCAAGTAGAGCTCTGGGTGATGATGAGAGCAAAACACAGCACACCCGCCGTGTGTCGGACACGGCGCTGAGGGCTTTGCACAAATGATCCAAAACCAGCACTGTGGCTCGTGGGAAAGCCACCACCTGCGAGGCCAGCATCCCATGTGGGCACTGCTTCGTGTCCTGGCTACTCCACTTTTTATCCAGCTCTCTGCTAATGGCCTGGGATAAGCAGCAAAAGATGGCACAATGCTTGGGCTCTTGCCACCCACGTGGGAGACCTAGAAGAAACTCCTGGGTCCTGGCTTCTGGCTTTGGCCTGGCTCAGCTCTGGCTGTTGCAGCCATCTGGGGAGTGAAACAGTGGATAGAAGATCTGTCTCTCTCTCTCTCATTCTCTGCCTTTCAAATAAATAAATCTTTTTTAAAGACACAATTGAGTGTATCACAGCTCACGACACCACAAGGTAGGAATTATTATGGCCCTGCTCACACGTGATGGGACTGAGATGCCACACCTGGTAACTCGCCCGGGCTCCCGGCCTGGCTCCCGTGGCCGTGTTCTGGCGGGCCCTGACTGTTCTGCTGTGACTTCATTGTCCACTTATTCGCATATGCCTAAGCACACACAGGAGCAGCAGCCAAGCCAGACATCTGCACGCCTCAGTCCTGGGGGTTCTTTAACCTCCCTGTGTCTGTTTCTTTGTCTGAGACCAAGAATCCTAACAGTACCGAGAGTTTTGAATATATATAAAAGTAGAAGAGCAGAATATCTCCATCACCCAGCTTTAAAGTTTGTTTCAGCCAGGGTCCAGACAGTATCCACATGCTGCAATTGATTGACTGCTGCCTTCTAAATCTCTTTAATCTATAGATTCCCTCTTTTTCCTTTGCAGCATATATGTTGAAAACAGAGTCATTTTCCCCTGGGTTTTGCTGTCTCCTGTTGGTGGGTCTACTGTGCTCCGTCCTCTGCCTTTCCTCTGGTGGAGGCCGGATGTAGAGTCTAGATGGGATTATTCAGTGAGACTGTCTCGTGGGTCTTGTTGCTGTCCATCATTGGGGCCATTTAATCAATGCCTGTATCTTTTAAGGACATCAGCAGACATGGATTCATCAGGGATTATACAACGGTGACATTTAAGTCTATCATTCTTTCTTAATAGATGAAGTGTTTCTTTTTGTTTTATGTATTTGAAAGAGAGAGAAAAATTGAGAGCGATCTTCCATCTGCTGGTTTACTCCCCTGCCGAAGCCAGGAAATTCTCCAGGTCTCCCATGTGGATGGCAGGGGCCCAAGCACTTGGGCCTTCTGTTACTGCTTTCCCAGGCACATTAGCAGGGAGCTGAATTGGAAGCGGAGCAGCCGGGAAACAAACCGGTGCCCATCTGGGATGCCGGCCTTGTGGACCACGGCTTTACCTGCTGTGCCACAATGCCAGCCCCTGTGAGCTGCTGCATCTGCAGTTTGGTTACCTGGTGATGGCGCTCATGCGGGGTTGGAATGACCGGTGCTCAGGCGTCCCCTGCATGGCCAGTGTTCAGGATGATGCATCAGTTCCCTAGTGTTGTCAGTGGCGATTACTTAGCTTCTTTAAGGTGAGGATGTGAAGTTACAGGAAAAACACACTGGACGTGCCTCAGTCTGAGGCGATGCTCATTGCTATGGGCACGCAAATGTTCCTAGTACTCATCATACCTTCTCCAAGTTGGTCTCTGAATCTTGCTGATGGCTCCTTTGCTATGCAGTGCGACAAGAGACAAGATGTTCCGGCTTCAACTCACGCTTTCCCTGCCCAGGCCTGGAACCAATCGTGTCTTCAAGGATCCCTGTGTCCTTTCAGTGCAAATCATCTTTCTTTCTTCCTTTCTTTTTTTTTTTTTTAAGATTTATTTATTTTGAAAGTCAGAGTTACACAGAGAGAGGAGAGGCAGAGAGAGAGAAAGAGAGAGGGGTCTTCCATCCGATGGTTCACTCCCCAGTTGGCTGCAATGGCCGGAGCTGTGCCGATCTGAAGCCAGGAGCCAGGAGCTTCTTCCAAGTCTCCCACATGGGTGCAGGAGTCCAAGGACTTGGGCCATCTTCTGCTGCGTTCCTGGGCCCATAGCAGAGAGCTGGACTGGAAGTGGAGCAGCTGGGTCTCTAACTGGCATCTATATGGGTTGCCGGTGCTTCAGGCCAGGGCATTAACCTGCTGCGCCACGGCGCCGGCCCCAGGTGCAAATCGTATTTCAAGACCACAGTCTGGGTCATCGCCACTGAATGAGTCTTTATTTCTTGGTCATTTTAATGAAATATTAGAATATGAGTATTTTTTTTTTAAACAACAGCTTTATTTGGTTACAATTGACATGAGAAACTGCACGTTTCAAGCACATATCTGGGGTGTATAAGCCAATGGGCTCTCTCCCATCCTCTCCCCTCCCCTCTAGCCATCCTCCATGTCTCCCAGGCAACTCTTCTTTTGTTTTTCAGAGACAGTGTCACACATACATCCATGCACAGCTCGCGCCTTCCGGTTCACCTCCCTAAATGTCTGCAACAACCGGGGCGGGGCTGGGCTGGGCCAAGCTGGGTGCTGAGAATCCCGGCCTCCTGTGCGAGTGGCAGCGACCCTGCCCCTGCCTCCCAGCTCCCAGGGTCCCCATTAGTAGGACACGAAATTGGCAGCAGGGCTAGAACTCAAACCTAGGTGTTTTTTTTTTTTTTTTTTTTAATTTATTTGACAGAGAGGGAGAGAGAATCTTCCACCCTTGGTTCACTCCTCAAATGCCGTAATGGCTGGGAGGGACTAGGCCAGCATGAAGCGGGAGCTCAGAACTCCATGTGGGAGCTCAGAACTCCAGGCGCTTGGCCCATGCTCTGCTGCCGTCCCCGGCACAGGATCAGGGAGCTGAACCGGGGCTCCAAGATGGGATGCTGGCATCACAAGCAGCGGCTTAGCCCACGTGCCGCACGCCGGTTCCTCACTCGGACATACTTTGATGTGGGGCGTGGGGTCCCCAACCAGCAGCTTCACCTCTACGCCAAATACCTGTGCCAACTCCTTGTCCTTAATTTATAGTCAGTTCAGAATGAAGACTACCGGACTCTAACTTAGCCACTTCTAGTTTGCCATCTGAATTTCCCCTCTTCCATGCAGAGAACACTGGTTCTCAGCAACACTGGGAAAGACAGAATTAGAATATCATGCAATTACTCATTTGCTTTGTCCCACATTACAGTAAATGCTGGACGGCGCCGCGGCTCTAGGCTAATCCTCCGCCTGCAGCACCAGCATACCAGGTTCTAGTCCCGGTCGGGGCGCCAGATTCTGTCCCGGTTGCCCCTCTTCCAGTCCAGCTCTCTGCTGTGGCCCAGGAGTGCAGTGGAGGATGGCCCAAGTGCTTAGGCCCTGCACCCCATGGGAGACCAGGAGAAGCACCTGCCTCCTGGCTTCAGATCAGCGCAGTGCGCCGGCCGCAGCGGCCATTGCAGGGTGAACCAACGGCAAAGGAAGACCTTTCTCTCTGTCTCTTTCACTGTCCACTCTGCCTGTCAAAAAAAAATTACAGTAAATTAAAAATGTTACTTCCCTCTGATGTTGAGTCCCCTCTCCCCTTATAAACGGCAATGAATTCTTCCACAAAAATTCTCCTTCTGATAGACTTACGAAGAGCAAGGCCAGTCTTCCCGTCTTCAACTTCCTGCGAGACCTATGGTTATGAGTCCTCAGTAGTCTCCAGAGGGGTGATCCTGGGCCCCACAGCCGTGTCCCGAGAGAGGAGGCAGCACAGCTCCTCCGAGGCCCAGGAGGCCTTCTTTCTGGGCGAGACCAAAGGCAGAGGGAGACAGTAACCTGACGTTACAACCTCTCGGTGACTGCAACCATATAGGGTGCGGGAAAGGCTGCTGGAGCACGCAGAGGGGCCCCTGGTGCCCACCTCGCTGGTGGTGTATCAGGGAAGGCTTCCCAGAGGAGGGGACATGGCAAGAGGGGCCCTGAATGATCAGCAGGAGTTAGCGATGTTGGGAGTTCACAGAGAAGGGGAGAAGAAGGGATTTTCAGTACAGAAGCAGTATCAGAAAAAGGGCACAGAACTAGCAGAGGGCACAGCAGAGCTGCACGGAGAGCTGGCTGTGGTGGAGCTGTACAGGGAAGGCTGGAGGGTGATGACCTGCGCTGCACGGCGCCTCGGGCCCGGCACGTGCGGCACACGGCCAGCACTGAGGAAGACAGCACTTTGCATCCTAATAATACCCAACAGTGAGGGCTGCGGCGAGGACCCAGTAGAATGTGCGTGCCGAGGACTCTGCACGAGTGCTTATTCAGCCATCACACCACTGCCTCCTGAGCCGGCCATCCCGTCTTTGTTCTCAAAAACAAACACAGCTAGCTCCGAAGTCACCCACTGGTCACAAAGCCGGACAGGGCTTCCAGGCCTGAGTCTTCTCATGCCGAAGGCAGAGTTCTTTCCCTAGCCGCCTTCTTCCACCCTCTACCTGGGTAATGTTCTCCAAGACAGTGGCCCAGAGTGATGCTCAGGGTTCAAGTGAAGGTGTCCGCCTGCGGGAGACCCCAAAGTCCCGAGCGCCTGCTTTGTGCCAAGCAGCCATGTTCGTCGTCTCCTCCCTCCTGGCTGTGCCAGGCAGACAGTTCTAACCCAGCCGGCTCACTCCCAAAAGAGGCAGCCTTGGCCCCGCCGCAGGTCCTTGCACAGACGGCCCCGAGGCTCTGCCCCACAGGAAGTGCCTCCCCACGGCTCCCGGCCCACTGGCTGCACCTGCCTAGGTGTAGTCTGGCTTCCACGCAGGCCTCCAAGGAAGCATGGACGCACTTACCGGCTTCCACGTTCTCTCTCTTCTAGACGCTGAGCCCCTTTAAGGTCAGGGGCTGCACCTCTATTTATCTGTATTCACAGGCCCTACTGCAGGAAGTGAGGGACGCCCAGTGAGTGTTTCCTCAACCTCTCTGAGCCCCAGTTCCCCCAGGGAGGGAGGTGACGTCCCCCATTAGGGGGCTGCCAGGAGCGTTGTCCAAGATAATGTGTACAATGGGCAGAGCAGGGCACCAAGCACATAGTAAGCACTCAATAAATGATGTCTTTTATGATTACTAGTGTTAGGTTATACAATAATAGTACACATCCCATAGAGTGTTCTTATTAATAATTAAGTGAAAGAAAGACGTGGTAAGTAGGGGTAGGCACCTGGCCCGGCTGTTAAGCTGCAGCTGGGACACCCCCACCCATGCAGAGCTTGCGTGCAGGTCTCAGCTCTGCTCCTGAGCTCGCTGGGAGGCCGAAGGTGATGGCTCACTGGGTCCTTGCCACCCACATGGGAGGCCCAGACTGAATTTCCGGTTCCCCACATGCAACTGGCCCAGCCTGGGCCATGTGGGGATTTGGGTAGTGGGAACCAGCGGATGTGAGCTCTCTGTCTGTCTCTCAAATACAAAAATTCATCACACAAACACAAATACAAAAATTCATCAGAAAAACAAAAGGACGACAGTAAGTACGAGCCTGAACGAACGAGGTGCATTAGTTCCCACTTACGTGCCGCCCACGGCGGGAGTGACCTTTAATATTCTGTGTCCGTAGCCTGGGATCACCTGAATGTGCCCTGGTTGAGGTGATTTTTGTTGTTGTTTTTTTGCTTCGCTGTTTCTGCTGTGGGTTAAATCCGACAACACATGTGGGCTTCCCCTTAGGCGTCTCTCCCAGTGTCCGGACACGGAATCACTCGTGTGAGCTGGAAGGGGAGAGGCTGAGGATGACCGCGTCCTTTTTCTGCACTGCTCTGGACTTCTTGGTGATCTCCGCCTCTCTGGGAGTGAACACAAGGACACGAACACGACGCATAAACCAGTCTGATCGGGAGAGTGCAGAAGGGACCCCCAGGGCCATGCAAACAGCTCAGAAATCAACCGCCCAGAGCGATGCGCATCAGGGGCTGGGCTGGGACAGCCGTGCGCACTTGCACGTCTGATGCATGCAGGGGACTTGCACAGCCAAGGGACAGGATGCAGAAGAGCTCTGGCATATATGAGAAAAAAAATAAAAGGAACAAAACAGAAAAAATACAAACAAATAGACAGACTTAGTTCCCGGGAAGGCGAAAGTTGTATAAGAACAGGAAAATAGGGGCCTGTGTTGTGGTGTATTGGGAGTGTTGTGGGAGGCCAGCATCTCATGTGGGTGCTGGTTCGAGTCCTGGCTGCTCCACTTCTGACCCAGCTCTATGCTAATGGCCTGGGAAAGCAGCAGAAAATGGGCCAAGTCCTTGGGCCCCCTGCACCCACGTGGGAGACCTGGATGAAGCTCCTGGCTCCTGGCTTCAGCCTGGCCCAGATTGGCCATTGTGGCCTTCTGGGGAGTGAACCAGTGGATGGAAGATCTTCCTCTCTCTCTTTCTCTCCCCCTTGTTCTGTTAATTCTTTCAAATAAACAAAATAAATTCTATAACACACACACACACACACAAATCTGTCCCGCATTTATCTTTTTTTTTTTTTTTTGGACAGGCAGAGTTAGACAGTGAGAGAGAGAGAGAGAAAGGTCTTCCTTTTCCATTGGTTCACTCCCCAAATGGCCGCTATGGCTGGCTGCTGCGTGCCACACTGATCCAAAGCCAGGAGCCAGGTGCTTCCTCCTGTCTCCCATACGGGTGCAGGGCCCAAGCACCTGGGCCATCCTCCACTGCCTTCCTGGGGCCACAGCAGAGAGTTGGACTGGAAGAGGAGCAACCGGGACAGAACCCAGTGCCCCAACCGGAACTAGAACCCGGGGTGCCAGTGCCACTGGCGGAGGATTAGCCTAGTGAGCTGCGGCACCGGCCCCACACTTATCTTTTAACTTTACTTTTCCATGAGCTTTTTGAAGTTGATTTCTTACTAATTAACATATATGAACATACTATTAAAAACTAGGTCTGAGGCCAGCGCTGCAGCTCCATCAGCTCTCTGCTGTGGCCTGGGAAAGCAGTGGAGGATGGCCCAAGTGCTTTGGTCCCTGTACCTGTATGGGAGACCTGGAAGAAGCTCCTGGCTCCTGGCTTTGGATTGGCCAAGCACTGGCAATTTGGGGAGGGAACCAGCGGATGGAAGACTTTTCTCTCTGTCTCTTCTTCTCTCTCTCTGTAACTCTACCTCTCAAATAAATAAATGAATAAAATCTTAAAAAAAAAAAAAAAGAAGAAGAAGAAGAAGAAGGAGAAGAAGAAGAAGTGGAGCATCCCGTGCTCCAAGTGGCACCCACACGGGGTGCCGGCACTGAGGAGGTGGCTTCACCCGCTGCGCCACAGCGCCAGCCCTGCATCGGGACTTCTAAAAGCGATACCTGACCACGTGATTCCCTGTGTAACATCTTCCAGGGGCTCCTGGTGATTAGAAAACACAGCATGTTGCGTCGTGGGAACCCCTCCCCAGCTGTGCAGGGAGTGTCTGCAGGCTCACCTCTCCTGGAAGCCCTGGTGCCTGTACCTGACTTCCGGCCGTGCCTCCTCCGGATCTGGCCTGGTGGCGACCCCATTCTGCTCCGCCCACTCTTCCTTCGTGGCCCTGCCCCTGCCTAGCAAACTCCATCTCTCATGTTCTAGGCTCAGGCCCAGGGGCGCCACTCTGTTAGGTGTCTCTACAGGGCACCAGGCTTCTGCCTCTCTTGCCACTTGGCCACCAGCATCTCCAGGACTGGTGACACTGATGTGACACGTGTGTCTTCCCTCTGCCACCCGTGGACACCAGCGGCTGCATCTCACCCACTGTGATTTTCCCAGTGTCTGCGCCGGGGGACTTTTGAACCCTCTTTAAATCCAGGCCCTCTGTGTAAACCTGCGGATAACCCTTATGGCGTGTGGTGTGAGCTTTGATGGGAGGTCCTGGCTGTGGCACGCTCGGCTCAGGGCTGGGCTCAGAGGACACAGTGGGTATGGAGTCCCGGCTATCATACCGCAGTGTAGTGCTATTATTTATGTATTTTAAATAAAATAATGAGGGGCAACCAACGCAGGGCCCGAGCACCTAACTCTCCACTCCTGCTTTTGAATGGGGATCCATCCCTCAGCGCTGGGGCAGGACTTCCTGTCCTTACCTGGGCTCTGAAAGGTCACGCTCCTGATAGGGGCTCTCCTTCCAGGGCAGGGAGTGCATCGGGCTGTCGAAGTGAGCGGGCAGGATGGTCAGACTCTGTTCTTCTGCCCTTTCTTGTTCTTTCTTTTCCTTCCTGTGGGGAAAACGAGAGGCATCAACAAAAACCTACTCAGAAATTCAGTGTGCGTTCTTCAGAGAGTTTACTGGAATCGCTATTATTATTGTTTTTGTTATTATTACTATATTTTATTTGAAAGGGGGAGAGAGAGAGAGAGAGAGAGAGACCTTCCATCTCCTGGTTCACTACCTCAAAGCCAGCAACAGGTTGGGCCAGGCCAAAGCCAGAAGGGACCTCCATCCAGACCTACCAGGTTGGTGGTAGGGACCCAAGTACTTGCGCCATCACCCGCTGCCTCCTAGGTGCACAGTGGTAGAAGCTACTCTGGAAGCAGAGCCGCTGAGACTTGAACCTGGCTCTCCAGTAAGGAGTCATCCAGTAGCAGTTTAACTACTGCAACAAATGCTCATTCCCTGGAATTTTTAAAAAATTTTAAAAAAATTTTAAGAGGTAGATAGAGAACGCCCTCCATTGGTGAGCAATGAATAATGTCACCGAAGAATAAAAGTAAAAGAAGAGGGCCCAGAGCTGTGGTGCAGCAGGTACAGCTGCTGCCTGTGGCTCTGGCGCCCCCTATTGGTGCTGGTTCCAGTCCCGGCTGCTCCTCTTCTGATCCAGCTCCCTGCTAATGCACCCGGGAAAGTGGTGCAAGATGCCTCAAGTGCTTGGGCCCCTGCACCTGCATGGGAGACTCAGAAGAAGCTCCAGGCTTTGGATTGGTCCAGCTCCAGCCATTGCAGCCATTTGGGGATAGACGATCTCTCTCTCTTTCTCTAACTCTACTTTTTAATTTAATAAATAAATCTTTTAAAAAATAAGGGTTGGAAGATGAAATGTAGATACTGTCTAGAAAGGAGGAATGACACGTCGTGGGGCGCTGAGGCAGGTCCAGGCTCTCAGCCCCACGCCTCTTCCCGTTCCTGTTCCCTCCACCACGAGTGGACCCTGCCCCAGCTGCAGCCCTGGCCTGTGAGTGGCCAGTGGCCATTCCTACATGCAGGCCATGAGAAACGCTCCTGCTCCTCACAGGCCGGTGTGGACCTCACGGGCTTCCAGGCCCACAGTGCCTCCATCCGCCGCAAGTCCAGATGGCCGCAGGGCACATGTCCCTGGGCCCTGAAGACACTCTGGTGGTCCTGAGGCTGGGTCTTCCAGCCGGCATGCGAGGGGTAGCACCCTGCCGGAGACAGCGCCATTGTGGTGCAGCTGCCAACTCGGACTGTGTTTTCAGGCTCCGTGCCTCCCACTTTCACGCGTGAATCTTCAGGATATTATCTGTGGGGAGGGGAACCAGGCTCACAAGCCTGAAGGACTTCCTTGAAGATTTTGCACAATACTTTCTTAAGCTTGTGGTCCTTATTCCCAAAGAACACGCTACAGATCAGAAGAGAAAGCATCGGGTAAACAAGAAGACGCGAACCAGTGCCTGCACTCTGTGACTGAAGGAGCCAGGAGAGAGGAGCGAGCGGGAGGGAGGAGATGAGACCAGACAGAGGAGTGCAGCAGGGACTGGAGAACAGCAGTCAGTGAACGAAACACAAGGTCAGGCTTTTGAAACCATCAACCATCAGGTCAGCTGACTACCAAAAAGGTGCAAGTTGATTCAGAAATGAAAAATGTGTACTCCAAAATTACAGAAATAAAAGGAAAAATTCCAGAAACAAATGATCAAATCTGAGAACAAAAACTTGAAATTCTGCATCGACTTATGACAGGAGCACTGAACCAGAAAGCCTGCTGACCAGGGAAAGCCCGACTCCAGGGCGTCACTGAACTCTTCCAGATGCAGGAGAAGGAACAGGGCCGGTGCCGTGGCACAGCAGGTGAAGCCGCCGCCTGCAGAGCCGGCATCCCACATGGGCACTGGTTCGAGTCCCAGCTGCTCCACTTCCAAACCAGCTCTCTGCTATGGCCTGGGAAAGCAGTAGAAGATGGCCCAAGTCCTTGGACCCCTGCACCTGTGTGGGAGACCTGGAGGAAGCTCCTGGCTCCTGGCTTTGGATCAGCACAGCTCTAGCCTTTGTAGTCATCTAGGGACTGAACCAGAGGATAGAAGACTTCTCTCTCTCTCTCTCTCTCTCTCTCTCTCTCTCTCTCTGCCTCTGTAACTCTGCCTTTCAAATAAATAAAGAAATCTTTTAAAAATATATATGTATTGTTTAAAATAATAAGAAGAAACACCAATTGTTCTCAAGCTCTTCTAAGAAACAGGATAGGCAGGAGACCTCCTGACTCACTGGACGTGGCTGGCACTGCTCTAGGACCTCACAGCAGGGAAACAAAGGGGAGGAAATTAGCAGAGAAATGCTAAGGGGAGTGTCTCACAATTAAGTGCACAGCTCCCTAAGCTGAGAGGGCTCCCAACACCAGTAAAACATAGTAAATCACACCTTCAGGAAACCACGAAAACAGACTATGTCTTCAGTGACATACAGAGCCACAGGAATCAGAATGGCATCAGGTTTCTCAGCAGCAAAAGTAGAACACAGGAAGAAAAAATGGAAAGTCCTGTGGCAAATTGGGTTTTTAGAATTTTATTCTCTCTGAAACATCTCTCATATACTACTCAAGAAAAAAGGCATTTTAGACATGTGAAGACACACGTTTCCCACAAACCTTTTCTTTGGGACCTACTACAGGATGTGCTCCAGCAAAGGGAGGGAGTAAAACAAGAGGAAGACATGTGACCTGGGGGCTCCAACCAGACAAAGCTGCTGAAGGGAAGACCCAGGAGATGAACACGTGACCTGGGGGGCTCCAACCAGACAAAGCTGATGAAGGGAAGACCCAGGAGATGGTGAACAAAGTCCCAAGATGGGAGCTGGCAGCCAACCTACAGCACAGCAGCCCAGACTGGACGAGATGGAGGCCTGAGCGGGAGAACCGCATGATGGGGAAGAAAAGAAAAAGAGGGCAGAGGGTGCGTGTTCTCCCTCGTGGTGAAGACGCCAGTTCAGACGCCTGCAGCCCCTACTGGAGCACTTGGGGTCAGAGTACGTGTGTTCACTTAATGGCTTCAACTCAGTGTCCTGATAAATGCAGAGAGCGAGGAGTGATGGCTCAAGTAACGGGGTTCCTGCCACATACACGGGAGATCCACAGAGATCCCAGCTCCCGCCACATACGCGGGAGATCCGCACAGAGTTCCCAGCTCCCGCCATGTACACGGGAGATCCACAGAGACCCCAGCTCCTGCCACATACGCGGGAGATCTGCACGGAGATCCCAGCTCCCGCCACGTACACGGGAGATCCACAGAGATCCCAGCTCCTGCCACATACACGGGAAATCCACAGAGTTCCCAGCTCCCGTCACGTACACGGGAGATCCGCAGAGATCCCAGCTCCCGCCATGTACACGGGAGATCCACAGAGAGTTCCCAGCTCCTGGCTTCAACCTGGCCCTGTCCTGGCCACAGGGCATTTGGAGAGCCATTCACCAGATGCACGGTCTTTCTCTCTGTCTCTCAAATAAATAAATAAGAGGAAGAAGTTAATAGACTATGTGATACACTTGAGTATACGGAAAATAATGCTGCTTAGTTTTTGATAGCTCTCAGCACCTGGGAAAATAATTATCAATAGATAATCTCAAAAATAACAAAAAAGTCAAGAAGTACCTAGGTAGCATATTATGTAGAACAACGGAGTTCAGTTTCCAGGAAAACAGCTCAGAGAATTGAAGTTTAACTTCTGCAGCAGCCCAGGGACTGCCGTGTGGTCTGGGCTGATTCTGACCCGCAGACACCACGTGTATTTATCTGATGAAAGACGCAGGTCTGCCGCGGCTCCTGCTGAAGCCCAGGATGGCTGCCCACGGGCAGCAGGGGGTGCAGCAGGCCAGGCCCCAGCTGCCCCTGCCCTCCCGCGGACTCTCCCTGCCTGGCCGGGCCCAGCAGGGGTGGAGCGTCCCGTCCTGCCTTCTGCCTGGAACGCCCGCCCTCCTTGCCCTTCCCAGAGAAGTGAGGCCTCCCTGCCCTGTTCCCTTCCCAGGTCCCCTCAGGACTCAGGCACGTTGGCCGCGGGTACCTGCGTGTGCGACCCTCCCTCCCCTAGCCCGTGATCACGAGGGCAAGGTCTGCGAATGAGCTGGGCTTCTCTGCGCCTGTTTTCTGTTTAGTGTGTGTGTGTGGGGGTGCTGATATCTAACAGTGTCTGCATGAACTACGCATAAATAAAGTGGGCGTGTATTCTCTGTGCTGCCTGCCCGCCCTAGCCCATGTCAGCGGCTATGCCCTGTGTCCTCTGGCTGCTCACAGCACCGCCTCCTCCCCAGTGCTGGTGGTCCAGACAGGCGATGACCCAAGCGAGCCATAAGGCTTTAACAGGTCTTGGTTTACAGAAGTGGAGAGAGGATGTCTGGCTTCCTTTTGCGTTTGGCACCATGGGGATAGAGACCTGGGGCTGCCCAGGGCCCTCAGATCAAATACACCTGGAACTGTGGACCGGAGCCCCTGATTCTCCATCGGCTTCAGAGGCTTCATGTGGCTTCTGGCCTCTGGGGTGCAGAGGGCTGTGAGCTACACAGACCCTCCAGGACGGGGCCACAAGGGGCAGTGAGCCACACGGGCTGTCCAGGACAGGGCCCCAAGGGGCCGTGAGCCAGGTGGGCCGTCCAGGACTGGGCCCCAAGGGGCCGTGAGCCATACGGGCCGTCCAGGACTGGACCTAGGGGGCCATGAACCACACAGACCCTCCAGGACTGGGCCCCAAGGGGCCGTGAGCCACACCAGTCATCCAGGACTGGGCTCCAAGGGGCCGTGAGCCATGCGGGCCGTCCAGGACTGGGCCCCAAGGGGCCATGAGCCAGGTGGGCTGTCCAGGACTGGGCCCCAAGGGCCGTGAGCCAGGTGGGCTGTCCAGGACTGGGCCCTGCGCTCAGTGCGGGGGAGGAATGACCAACCATGAAAGAAGTCGAGTGAGGCAGACACGAACCCAGGGACCCCTCGTGACCTGGTGCCCAGGTTCTCCGACTTCCTGCTCGGCCCACACTCCCGCTCCTCCCGTGGATTCCGAGCGAACACACCTCAAGAGAAAGGCAGTCTCTGCGTGGTGGTTTCCCCCAGGCTTCTTCTCAGGCTGCTCCTCGGTGAAGGACGAGGGTGGGAGGAACCTGTGGCTCTCTTTCTTTTTCTCGGCCGCTCTCTTATTGATATTCTTCACGTCCCTGGAGAGACCAGGCAGAGACACGTACGGGAAGGTCAGTCACTCTGACCCCGGGAAGCACTGCCGGCTCCTTACACAGACGGCCAACCCGCGCGGGCTCAGCAATTAGCCGAGCACACGGCAGAGGCCACGGTGATCCCAGGGCTAGGAAGTGGCCCCTGCACTCCAGAGGCCAAGGCTCAGATTAGGGAGACCGGGGAGGAGATCCACGCTCGCTCGGAGAGGGGGCGGGCTGCACGCTGTGCCCGCGGACGCATCTCAACACGGCGATGCCAGAACCTGCACCGTGATGAGGCTGGAGTGACCACAGGCCCAGTGCTCAACAGAGTGCCTGGTGCACAGGAAGCACTCAAAAACCATCGTGGCTGCTATGGCGTGGGAGGAGGTGTCCAGTCAGCGCGTCCATGGGATGCGCAGCGCCCAGCAGGAGCGCCAAGCCGGGACCGTGTTGCGCCCAGCAGGACCACCGAGCTGGGCGCTTGCGTCTGTTGGCCTTTCAGACACAAAGAGACGCTTCCTCAACCTAGCAGCTTAGGGCTATTCAAAGTGGACAAAACAGCGACAAAGACATATTCCAGTGAGGGAAGATGTCATAGGCTTGTCTGCCACTATAAGACAGATGTGAAAAGAATGCCATGGGAGGCAGGTGCTGTAGCACAGTGGGCTAAGCCTCTGCCTGCAGCACCGGCATCCCATAGGGGCGCCGGTTCGAGCCCCTGATGCTCCACTTCTGATCCAGCTCTCTGCTACAGCCTGGGAAAGCTATGGAAGATGGCCCAAGTGCTAGGGCCCCTGTACCCGCATGGGAGGCCTGGAAGAAACTGCTGGCTCCCGGCTTCAGCCTGGCCTAGACTGGCCATTGTGGCCATTTGGGGAGTAAACCAGCAGATGGAAGACCTCCCTCTCTCTCTCTCTCTGCCTCTCCCTCTATAAATTTATTTGAGAGGCAGAGTCATAGACAGAGAAGCAGAGGCAGAGAGAGGTCTTCCATCTGCTGGTTCACTCCCCAATTGGCCATAATGTCCGCAGCTGCGCCGATCCGAAGCCCAGAGCCAGGAGCTTCTTCCAGGTCTCCCACGTGGGCACAGGGGCCCAAGGACTTGGGCCATCTTCTACTGCTTTCCCAGGCCACAGCAGGGAGCTGGATCAGAAGTGGAGCAGCCAGGGCTTGAACTGACGCCTATATGGGATGCTGGCACTGGAGGCAGTGGCTTTACCCATTATGCCACAGTGCCGGCTCCAAAAAATAAATCTTAAAAAAGAAAAAAAAAACCCTATGTTTAAGATAGTTACAGGACTAGTCCCCTTGCACCCCAGTTGTACTCATGATGCAAGGGCAGGCCACTTGGAGTGCTCACATCCCCCATCAGAGCTCCTGGATGAGTGCCCTGGCTCTGCTCCCAGTCCCAGCTTCCTGCTAAGGCCCCTGGGAGGCACTGGTGATGGCTCAAATGGCTGGGGAGACACGATTGAGTTCAGGGCTCCCAACCTGGTCCAGCCTGGATGTGGCAACATCTGGAGAATAAGCTAGCACGCGGGAGATTTCCATCTGCCTCTCTCTGTTTTTCTTTCAAGTAAAATAAATAATTTTTAAAATCATGATCTAACAGGGGCCAGTGTTGTGGAATAGAGGGTGACGCTGCCACCTGCAGTGCCAGCATCCTGTACGGGCATCAGTTTGAGCCCTGGCTCCTCCACTTCCAATCCAGCTCCCTGCTAATGTACCTGGGAAAGCAGGGGAGGACGGCCCAAGTGCTTGAGTCCCTGCACCCACGTGGGAGACCCGGCTGAAGCTCGTGGCTTAAAGCTTTGGCCTGGCCCAGCTCTGGCCGGTACAACCATTTGGGGAGTGAACCAGCAGATGGAAGATCTCTCTCCCTCTCTCCCCTTCTCTCTCTGTTAAAAACTCTGCCTTTCAAATAAATAAATAAATCTTTTAAAAAGTCATGATGTAGGCCAGCACTGCAGCTCACTAGGCTAATCCTCTGCCTGCGGCGCCGGTACCCTGGGTTCTAATCCCAGCTGGGGCACTGGATTCTGTCCTGGTTGCTCCTCCTGTCTGCTGTGGCCTGGGAAGGCAGTGGAGGATGGCCCAAGTGCTTGGGCCCTGCACCCACATGGGAGACCAGGAGGAAGCACCTGGCTCCTGGCTTCAGCGGCCATTTAGGGGGTGAACCAATGGAAGGAAGACCTTTCTCTGTCTCTCTCTCTCTAACTCTGCCTGTCAAAAAAAAAAAAAAATTATGAAGTATCAGGGACCAGCACTGTGGCGTAGCAGGTTTAAAGCCCTGGCTTGAAGCACAGGCATCCCATATGGGTGCCGGTTCTAGTCCTGGCTGCTCCTCTTCCGATCCAGTTCTCTGCTATGACTTGGGAAACCCAAGCCCAAGTGCTTGGACCCCTGCACCTGCGTGGGAGACCTGGAGGAAGCTCCTGGCTCCTGGCTTTGGATCGGTGCAGCTCCGGCCATTTTGCAGCCATCTGGGGAGTGAACCAGCAGATGGAAGACCTCTCTCTCTCTGGATCTACCTCTCTCTGTAACTCTGCCTTTCAAATAAATAAAATAAATCTTAAAAAAAAAAAAATGATGCCGTAACAGCAAGGGCTGGTCCCTCAGGCCTGTCAGCACCTCAGGAAGTTCTCTTGCAGCGCCTTCAGGTAGCTATCGAAATAGTTCCACTCGCTGCGGTAGAGCCGGCTCAGCTGGCGCATGTTGTCCTTCCGCTTCTGCATGCTGTTCAGGGTCAGGCTGATGAGCTCGGCGTAGGTCAGGGTGGACCCAGTGGCTCTGGCTGTCAAGGAAAAGCCCAGACTGCGCCGTGCGGGCTGCATTATTAGTGACCTGAGCCCAGTGCCTGGGCAGGAGGGAGCCGGGATGGCAGAGAAGGGGACGTGCCCTGGGTGTCTGGGCAGGGTGCGGGGGATCTGAGCAGGAAACGACCCTCCAGCTCTTGACCGCGGCCAGCGGCCTGCCGGTTCTCCACCGTGCAAGTGCAGTGCTCCTCCGGCCCTGCTGTGGGAAAGGAGGCCCGGGAGGGGGCGGGAGGGGCTTCTTCAGCCACCACCGCCACCGGGAAGTCTGTGGCCCTGGGGGGGGACAGAAGGTTCCAAGGTCCCTTCCCTCCCCCGCCTCAAGGCTGCAGGTTGAAGTCTCTCTGTGCCACCCTCCCTGCTCCTCCCGACTGCACAGGGCCTTGGCTGCACTCACCACCACCTGCCAAGACCTAAGGCGTCCTCAACGCCTCCACCTTCCCACAGCAGGGAGAGTCCCACCCACGTCAGGGCTGCACACCACTGGACCACAGCGCCCCTGGTTAGGGGTGAGCAGGTTAAGACACTGAGCGTGAGGCGAAGCTGCGCACGCTCAGATCCCGAGCTGTGTGTCCCCCACGCAGGGTCCTTCCACTGTACCACCCTGTCGCTAGGGCACAGCAAGGCGACATGCGGGAAAGCCCCTTTCTACACCACGCGGCACTCTGAATTGTCGTTGTCATTCGCATCTTACAGAAAAGGGCGTGTGTGCACCTGGAGATGTGAGGTTCCGACCTGGTGGGTCACCAGTGCTGAGGAGCTCCGCCCTCCGTCAGCACGGGCTGAGCCCCCCCCCGGGCGTCTGTAATCTGCGGGCCGGCCCTCAGCTGGTACTTCTCCCGTTTTATAGACGACAGACATGCAGCTCAGGGCACAGGTGCGACTCATCTAAACTCACCCCCGTCTGCTTGGACCAACACACCAATCTGATGCCACAGAGTGCAGGTTCTCGTGCCTGGGGGACGCTGTTAGGGCTCAGGACACCAACGCACGCCACACTTGCTGCCTGAGCTGTGGGCTTTTTACAAGATCTTTACAATCCATGGCACTGGGGCCAGCAGTGTGCTGGTGGGCCTGTGCGAGTGTGTGTGTGTGTGTGTGGTGCTAGAAACACACGTGGACACCAAAGCTCCCATCAGTACTCACTCTGGGATTGGTGAGCATGTGGGAAGTCAGAATCCCTGGTTAGCCCATTCATACTGGAAAATGCACAAAGGGGAATCCGGCCCGCCCAGTGTCTCCCAGCCGGTTCATGCGGCCAGCTCTGGATTTGGGAGCAGGACGAGCAGGACTCTGACATGAGGCCCACAGCAGCGGCCTCCCACGACGAGCACGCACTCGCTGCCAGGCGCCGTGCTAAAGCCTGGAGCCCTCTGCCCTAGCCTGGCCTCCGGGCTAAGGACGCGGCGGCCTGCAGCGACCCAAGGATATGGGAGCAGCGCTGTCCTCTCCCTCCTGACCACCAGCACGTCCATGCCATGCTGCGGCAGCGTGCAGTAGTTCTGGAGGAAGTGCACCACCAGCGGGCTCTTCCCGTACGTGTTGAAGAGGTTCCACGTCAGAGGCGGGCTTCTGCAAGCAGGGTGAGACTGGGGAGGGAACAAAGGAAAGCGGTGAAGGACGCGGCCCCTTTCACAGCGTTTACCAAGAAACAAAGGCGCTGCTGTTTGCAATGCTGACGCCCCCCGCATCAGAGCGCTGGATCAAGTCCTGGCTGCTCCGCTTCTGGCTCAGCTCCCTGCTGCCTGGGAAGACAGCAGAAGACGGCCCTAGTGCGAGGGCCCCTCTAAGCCACACAGGAGATCTGGATGGAGTTCTTGGCTCTTGGCTTCCGTCTAGCTCAGCCCTGGCCATTGCGACCATCTGGGGAGTAAACCAGGGGATGAAAGGTCTCTCTCTCTCTCTCAAGATTTATTTATTTGAAAAGCAGAGTTACAGAGAGAGAGAGAGAGAAGGAGAGACAGAGAGAGAGGTCTTCCATCTGCTGGTTCATTCCCCAAATGGCCTCAACAGCCAGAGCTGGGCTGATCCGAAGCCAGGAGCCAGGAACTTCCTCCCAGTCTCCCATGTGGGTGCAGGGGCCCAAGCACTTGGGCCCTCTTCCAGCTTTCCCAAGCACATTAGCAGGGAGCTGGATCAGAACTGGAGCAGCCAGGACTCGAACCAGCACCCATATGGAATGTCAGCACTGTAGGTGGCAGCTTTACCCGCTAAGCCACAGTGCCGCCCCCCCACTTCAAATAAATCTTTAATTTGGGGGGAAATATTTCTTTTATATATTTGAAGGGCAGAGTGACAGAGGAGGAGGGAGGGAGGAGAGAAAGAGAGAGAGAGAGAGAGAGAGAGAGAGAGAGAGAGATCTTCCAGATGCTGGCTCACTCCAAATAACCACAATGGCCGAGGTGGGTCCAGACCAAAGCCAGGAGCCAGGAACCTCATCTGGGTCTCCCACGTGGGAGGCAGGGGCCCAGGCACTTGGGCCGTCATCTGCTGTCTTCCCAGTCACATTAGGAGGGACCTGGATGGGGAGCGGAGCAGCCTGGGCGCAGACTGCTCCATCCAGGATGCCAGCATCACGCGCAGTGACTTTGACCTGCTGAGCCACGGTGCAGGCCTCCAAATGGCAATTCTTTACAAGAGAAAAAACGAGACGTAAAGGCACTCGCGTCGCTGCCGCAGGAGCGCCAGTTCTAGGAGCCTCTGCGGAAGCTGCCACAGTACCAGCGGTGCAGGACCTAGGCGGGCGCCGCAGACACTCGCTCCCAGGACCTGGCGGACCTAAGTGTGCACTACGAAGGCGCTGATATTGACCCAAAGGCACAGATGTCACCGCCAACACGACCAGGAAGCATTCATAACCGAGAAAGGCAGCTTTGGGCATAACAGTCAACCTTTAAAAACCGAGGTGCAGAATTAGGTAGATCATTTTACACATGAAGGTCCTTCAAAAAGTTCACGGAAAAGGTAATTAAGGGGCTGTCAGGGTGGCCCCGCAGGGTAAGCCACTGCTTGAAACACCAGCACCCATGCTTCCGGGAGCGCAGTGAAAGACGGCCCAGGAATTGGGCTCCTGCCGTCCTGTGGAGACCTGGATGGAGCTGTGGGCGCCTGGCTTCAGTCTGTCCAGCCCTGGCTGTTGCGGGCATTTGGGGAATAAATCAGTAGATGTAAAATCTCCCTCTCTCCCTCTCCCTTTCACATAAGTAAATAAGTGTTTTGTTTTTATTTGACAGGTAGCATTACAGACAGGGAGAGGGAGAGACAGAGAGAAAGGTCTTCCTTCCGTTGGTTCACCCCCCAAATGGCTGCTACGGCCAGCGCTGCGCCAATCCGAAGCCAGGAGCCAGGTCTTCCATGCAGGTGCAGGGCCCAAGCCCCTGGGCCATCCTCCACTGCACTCCCGGGCCACAGCAGAGAGCTGGACTGGAAGAGGAGCAACCGGGACTAGAACCCAGCGCCCGTGTGGGATGCCAGTGCACAGGGGGAGGATTAACCAAGTGAGCCATAGTGCCAGCCCCAGTAAATAAGTGTTTTTTAAAAATCTTTAAAAAAAATACTTTTTGGAGAAAAATGAGCTTATTTTGCTGCAAAAACTTTTGAAATCCATGTATAGTTTTTTTCATGTGTTTTCTAGGAATTAAAAAAACACTGCTATTTTGAATATAAACAGTTCTATGAAATGTCACTTCTTACAAAGATGAATGAGGGATGAGGGACATTTATAAAACTGTTAAAGGGGCTGGCACTGTGGCACCGGGGATTATGCCGCTGCTCACGCTGGCATCCCACGTTGTGCCAGTTCAGGGACCTGGCTGCTTTACTTCCTGCTAACGCCCTGGGGAGGCAGCAGAACATGGCTTGGATCCTGCTACCCATGTGGGAGACCTGGATGGAGGTGGAATTCCTGGCTCCTGGCTTTCCCCTAGCACGGCTCTGGCTGTTGTGGCCATTTGGGGGGTGAACCAGTAGATGAAGGTCTCTCTCTGTCTCTGTGTCTGTCTCTCCTCCTCCCTCTGTCACGCTGCCTTTCAAATATATACTTTTTTTAAAGCATGTTAACAATATATTCAGGACTGGCGCTGCGGTTCACTAGGCTAATCTTCCGTCTGCGGCGCCGGCACCCCGGGTTCTAGTCCTGGTCGGGGCGCCGGATTCTGTCCCGGCTGCCCCTCTTCCAGGCCAGCTCTCTGCTGTGGCCCGGGAGTGCAGTGGAGGATGGCCCAAGTGCTTGGGCCCTGCACCCCATGGGAGACCCAGAAGACGCTCCTGGCTCCTGCCTTCGGATCTGCCCAGCTCCGGCTGTTGTGGCCAACTGGGGAGTGAACCAGCAGATGGAAGACCTCTCTCTCTCTCTCTCTCTCTCTCTCTCTCTCTCTCTCTGCTTCTCCTCTCTGTGTGTAACTCTGACTTTCAAATAAATAAACCTTTTTTTTAAAAAGTCAAAAGATTAAGTATCGGGACTGGCTCTGTGGCACAGTGGGTAAAGCCGCCACCTGCAGTGCCAGCATCCCACATGGGAGCTGGTTCTAGTCCTGGCTGTTCCACTTCCAATCCTGCTCCCTGCTGTGGCCTGGGACAGCAATGAAAGATGGCCCCAGTGCTTGGGCCCCTGCACCCACATGGAAGACCCGGAGGAGACTCCTGGCTCCTGATCAGCCCAACTCCAGCTGCTGCGGCCATTTGGGGAGTGAACCAGCGGATAAAAGATATCTCTCTCTCTTTCTCTCTCTCTGCCTCTCAGTAACTGTCTTTCTAATAAATAAATAAATCTTTATTTAAAAAAGGATTAGGTAGGAAGCATTTTTGCCAAAATATGACCAAAAAAATTGAGCTTCTATAAATGAATGACCAGATCAGTGAAAGACTACTAACTCTAGATGCGGAGAATTTCCACTGCTGAGAACAGGGGAGAAACAGAGCAGCGCTCATCGGGGCCCGGGGGCGCGGGGCTTGTGAACGCAGAGAGAGTTTTAGCGGCCCCGAGCATTAAAGCGCTCATGGGGGCGGGGGCAGGCGCAGGAGCCATCCACCCAGCCCCGGGGGACCCGCACCCGCTCCCCTGCAGGGTGCGGCTCCCAGCTGCTCTCCCCGGCATGAACCCCGTCATTCATCTCCCTTCCTCTGTGTTACGTGTTTCTCGTTTCCTAAGATCAAGAGAATGAAACGACTTGCTCAGGCGACACAGCCGGACAGTGGCAGCCCGGAGCTATGTAGGTGTGCCCGTCTGTCCGTCTCTTCCCCCAAGCCCGGCTACTTCTCCGAAGTTTCAGTGCCAAGTGCTGCCGGCAACCAGGCGACGGTTACAAACACACAGACAGGTCAAAGGTCCGGGAAATCTACAACCTCACTCTTGGTGCCCTGGTGCCCGTGCTCGGCCTGGCTCCCTGGCCAGTGGGGGCTTTGGGGAGGTCTGCAAACCTCTCACCCTGCTCACAGCCCTCAGGGCCTTTCCCCACCGCTCAGGACTGAAGATGCCACTGGTACAAACCACCACGGCCGCATGGCGGAAGGTGGGGGGAACAGACAGGTTACCCAGGGCCAGCCGTGACTGGGCACTGGGGTTCGGGGCTCCAGCTCAGAAAGGCACAGTTGCGCGTGCTGGTCTCTGCTCCACCATGTACTGGCTTTGAGACCTGGGGCCCTCAGCACCACTTTCCTGGAGGAGAAACGGAAGACGGTGAGAGCCACTGCCTCAGAGCACGGCGACAGTGAAATAAAGCAGAACTGTGCTCCGGGCTCTGGCTCCTGGTGCGGAGCAAAGCTACCGTCGTGTCCTCAGGGGAACGTGGTGGCACCGCCTCGCCCCAGAACCATCGCCCCACTTAACAGAGGAGGAAAGTGAGGCCCAGTGCGCTCTTCGTCACACGCAGGCTCCTTAAATCCTGGGGAAATGCAGACAGAGTGCTTTGTCCGCGTGCCTGCCTCCTGCAGGAGTTACCGCAGGCAGCCTCCTGTGCCACCTGAGTGGGCAACAGCCCGTTCTCACCCTGACGCCCGTGCACAGCGCGAGCCACAGCCTAGTCTCCGACCCCTCCTGACTCCCCTCCGCTTCCACATCTCCAAGCAAGTGAGTGCCTGTTTATATTTTACATTTATTTCTAAAGATTTATTTTATCTATTTGAAAGGTAGAGTCAGAGAGAGAGAGAGAGGTCTTCCATCCACTGGTCCACTCCCCAAGCAGCCACAACAGCTGGGGCTGGGCCAGGCCAAAGCCGGGACCAGGAGCCCCTTCCAGGTCTGCCCATGTGGGTGGATGGCAGGGACCCAAGCACTCGGGCCATCTCTGCTGCCTTCCCAGGTGCACCAGCAGGGAGCTGGATCGGAAGAGGAGCAGCCGGGACCTGAACCGGCGCCCGTACGGGATGCCGGCACTGCAGGCTGCAGCTTCAACCCTACGCCACAGCGCCGGCCCTTGCTCACCTGTTTAGAAAGCGCGTTCTCGTATTCTCGTGCTTCTGTTACCTTCTTGACTTGCGGTGAGGCTTTCCTTGATTGCAAGATGTGAGGATGATGCTCTGTCAATGTGATATTAGCAATAATAGTAACAATAATAAAAAATAGCAATACATCCCACTGGAGCTTCCCACCTGCGTGAGCAGATCTCCACTTCCTGTCAGAGTGAAAAGGCCCAGATGCACTGAGACCCTGGCTCACGCTGCAGGAGGCAGCTCTGGTGAATTCACACAATTTCTCCTGCGTTTTAGCCACACACACACACACACACACTTGCAGGCCATGGCTCTCTTCAGACTCATCCGTCTGCCCAGCCCTTGTCCGTCATCCACCCAGCAAATACCTGCTGGGCATCTCTGGGCATCTCTGGGCATCAGCCCGGGGTGGGCGCAGAAACACACTCTTGGCAAGGGACCCACAGTGTAGTGAGGCAGAAATGGCACGGGTGCGACACGTATGCTACGGTGTGGATATCTGTGTGCGTGTTCCCCGGAAGTCCACGCAGAGGCCTGGTCCCCAGGGTGGCAGGACTGTTAGATGGCGGCACCTAGAGGTAGGGCCCTACGGGGTGGGAGATGCCCCTGGAGGAAGTTCTCACTTGACCTGTGGAGTTCTGGGAAGAGGGCTGGCACGAAGCCCGAGTCTGGGCCCCTCCCACTCTCTCTGCTTCCTGGCTCGCCCTCCGCTCTTCCTCCACACACTCTGCCCTCCACCACTGCCGTCCATTGGCACTCACAGAAGCCAACCCAGAGGGGCCACCCGATCTTGACTTGAAGCTCTAGAATTGTGAGCTAGACGTTTTCTCTTTACAAACAGTTCTCGCGTATGTTCTGCTGTAGTAACTGAAAGCCAGCTTCTGTAATTTAACAACACCAAGTCAGACGCCAGGACGCAATTCCCTACAGTAGAGAGTAAGGAAGCGGCTGCTCAAGTCTTTGAAAATGTCTGGCCCGCCAGCTAAGGGGCCGGGGTTAAGCCACATCCCATACTGGGGTGCTGGTTGGAGCCCCTGGTACTGTTTCCAATCCAGCTCCCTGCTCATGCACCCAGGAAGGCAGCAGACCACAGCCCACGTGCTTGGGCCCCTGCAGCCATGTGGGAAACCCAGACGGGGTTCTGGGCTCCTGCAATGTCCTGGCTATTGCAGTCACTGGGGAGTGAACCAGCAGATAGGAGATCTCTCTCTCTGCCCCTTTCGAGTGTATGAAAATAAATAAGTAAACCTCAAGTAAAGAAGCCCAGAAGGCTTTACAACAGCATTGTTAAGTCACCAAATAGAAGAGCATTCTATACAGAGGGCCAAAAATCCTTCAGTAACAAAGGTGAAATGCAGACTCTCAGATGAAAGCGATGAAGGGAATCCGCTGCTAGCAGGCTGACCTTGGATGAAATACCACAGGACGTCTTCAGTGGGAGGAAGATGACACCAGACAGAAGCTTGGAACACTGGGAATGAGGGAAAGGCCAAGAGACTCCCAGTATCCACTGAACGCAGTAAACAGACTCTTCTCCTCCAAGTGCTTCTTTATTGTGATTCTTTCTTTCTTTGAATGTAGAGTGACAGAGAGAAAGGGAGAGGGAGGGGAAGAGGGAGAGGGAGAGGGAGGGGGAGGGGGAGGGGGGGAGAAGGACAGGGAGGGGGAGGGGGAGGGGGAGAAGGACAGGGAGGGGGAGGGGGAGGGGGGAGAGGGAGGGGGAGAGAGAGAGAGAGAGAGAATTCTCTATCTGCTGGTTCACTCCCCGACTGCCAAGCAGCCAGGGCTGGCCCAGGCCGAAGCCAGGAGCTGTGGGTGGAGGGCCCGGGACTTGCTCTCTCAGGTCCATCAGCAGGAAGCTGGATCAGAAGCGGAATAGCCAGGACTCCACCTGGTGCTCTGATATGGCATGCCGGCGTCACCTGCGGCCCCTTCCGAGTTCTTTAAAGCACATGTGACAGTCACTCTGGGCTGTGGTCTGGGAGCTCCTCCCACGTCAGACACACACACAGCACGGGAAAACACCCGGCCACCCAGACACCTGCTCGCAAACACTCACAGCGGCACGGTCCCGACAGCCCCCAAAGGGCAGCGCGACAGACACGCATCAGGAGGGACGGCGGCGCTGAATGCTCGCTGGGCAAAGCTCTCCCTTCCAGCCAGCGAACACACCGTCCAGTTTCCCTTGGTACTTCCTCCTCGGCCCCTGGGGTCTTTGTGAACTGAGTGTGTGTCTGGGGGCTTGAAGAATCCCCCCAGTACTCTCCTCCATCTGAACTGGCTGCACACTTGGGTGAGGGGCCCAGGCTTTTCCTCTTTGCCAACGGCTTTCTTGGGACATGATTCACACACTCACTCCCGGAGCCGCCATGTCTCCCTCGAGAACATGATAGCTCTCGTTTCCGGGAGAATGAGGGTGTGTGGGAAACCACCTGCGATGATCCCTCGGCGCGGGCTCCACTGGACGGCCGGGAACCACAGGGCCGGACCAAGGGGGCTGACGCCCCTCCTGAGAGCAGAGGCCTTCTCTGAACCGCTCCTCGAGCAAACGCCCACACAGCAAGCCAGCACTTCCTCTGTGCGAGTCAACCCGGAGCCACAACCCGGAGCCGGCACCGCACAACCTGGCCCCGTCCTGGTGCCCAGAACCTGCTGGAATCATCCGAACACCACCACCCCAAGCGGCGCCTGGGAGGGCTGTGGCCTCCGCTCCCATCGCCCCACTGCTTCCCGCCGTGGCCCTGGCCGGCCTGCCACGCGTCCCAATCAAGCCACCGGTGGCTCAGTGGCCTGGCCCCTCTATGCTTTCCCTTGAAGGCTCCGGCGCAGATCAGTTTCTGTCTCAGCCAAGTGCTGGCTTCCAGTGGGGGAGAGGGGAGGAGCAGTCACGGCATCTTCCACTGACTTTCCCCGCGTGCCGGCCGCCTCTCTCCTCCACGGAAATCAGCGTGGTCCTGAACGTGGCCTCACAAAAATGAAGCTTGCGACATTGCAAACACAGGCCCAGGTGTAAAGTGTGTGTGTGTGTGTGAGGGGGCAAATTAGGTGCAAACAGACGTCCCCTCTCGGGAGTGCTAGTACCTCTCATGGTGTCAGGTGGCCCCGAGCTGCCTCCGGACTTCCGCACGGATGAGAACGATTTCTCGGGGGTTGGCTTTGCGTTAGAAAATCATGGGGGAGAAAACAGAAGAATAAAGTCAGTAAAACAGGCAGTGAGAGGGATACGTTCCTCATTGTTCTTAGCAAAGGGACACGCAGTGGGAAATCTCGCAGGCACTCCCGGGGCCTGCATGGACAGGCAGCAGATATGGAGACCACGGGGGCTGGGGGGGGGGGGGGTCCCAGCCGTCGCTCACGGCTGGTGATCTGGGGCGAGTCACTGAAGCCGTCTCCTGCCTCCAGCTGCTCGTAGGACTCGGTCAGCCCGCGCACAGAGCACGGGGTGGGGGGGTGTGTGTGCAGGTGCCCCCTTGCTGTCCCTGTGGACGTGACGCTAGCCACACCTCCTTCAGTAAACACCTCACGGGGCAAGCTCCCAACGTGACCGCCCCCGGACAAACCCTGAAATCTGGTCCTTGGCTGGAGTAGCCCTCAGCTGAGCGAGGGACAGGACAGGAAACAGGTGAAGTCCACCAAGGGGCGAGAAGTGTCACCTACGTGTTAACTTGGGGGGAAGGGTCTTCGAAAGTTGGTCATCTGAATAATTAGATGCAGATTTCCAAATTGTTTTGCATCAAAATAAACATCTTTTCATCGCCTTTTTATTTTTTTGACAAGCAGTGTGGACAGTGAGAGAGACAGAGAGAAAGGTGTTCCTTTGCCATTGGTTCACCCTCCAATGGCCACTTCGGCCAGTGCACCACGCTGATCCGAAGCCAGGAGCCAGGTGCTTCTCCTGGTCTCCCATGGGGTGCAGGGCCCAAGCACTTGGGCCATCCTCCACTGCACTCCCGGGCCACAGCAGAGAGCTGGCCTGGAAGAGGGGCAACCAGGACAGAATCCGGCGCCCCGACCAGGACTAGAACCCGGGGTGCTGGCGCTGCAGGTGGAGGATTAGCCTAGTGAGCCGTGGCGCCGTGCTGGTGCGCTGGCTGGAGCAGCTGGGATGTGTCTGCAAGGCGAAGAACGGAGAGGCGGCTACAGTCTGCAAGAAGCTCTGAGGTGAAAGGGGGAGGACAGCGGGCATGCTGGAGCAAAGGAAGTCGCCTTTTCCTAACCCCCCGGGAAAGCAGTGGAGGACGCACCCATGTGGGAGACCCGTTTGAAGCTCCTGGCTCCTGGTTTTAACCTGGCCCAGCCCTGGCCAGTGCAGCCACTTGGGGAGTGAATGAGCAGATGGAAGATCTCTCTTTCTGTAACTCTGCCTTTCAAATAAATAAGTCTTTTTAAAAATGTGTTTGGGACAGAGAGATAACGAGATAGGTGAAGGGGGCGAGCGAGCAAGATCGCCATCTGCTGGTTCGCCCCCCGAATGACTGCAATGACGGGGACTGGGTTGAGCTGAAGCTAGGAGCCAAGAAGAGTCCAGTTCTCCCACGGACGAGGCAGGACCCCACCCGCTCGGGTCGTCACCACCACCTGTGTTAGCAGGAAGCTGGAATCAGGAGCAGGGGCACACACTGAACTCCGGTACTCAGATGCAGGACATGGACCAGTGTCTTAACCCACAGGCCAGACACCCGCCCCAGGTCTTCTTTTTAAAGATCGGGGCCGAGGCCAGCGCCACGGCTCACTAGGCTAATCCTCCACCTGCAGCGCCAGCACCCCGGGTTCTAGTCCTGGTGGGGGCGCGGATTCTGTCCAGGTTGCTCCTCTTCCAGTCCAGCTCTCTGCTGTGGCCAGGGAGTACAGTGGAGGATGGCCCAAGTGCTTGGGCCCTGCACCCCATGGGAGACCAGGAGAAGCACCTGGCTCCTGGCTTTGGATCAGCGCAGTGGCCATTGGAGGGTGAACCAATGGCAAAGGAAGACCTTTCTCTCTGTCTCTCTCTCTCACTGTCCACTCTGCCTGCTAAAAAAAACAAAAAACAAAACAAAACAAAAAAACGTCAGGACCGCAAGAGCACCCTGCTCAATGACGGGGCATGGCCGAGTGAGAAGTGTTGTGACCTGCCTGAGCCATATGGAGGCCGGTTAGAGTCCTGGCTGCTCCACTTCCGATCCATCTCCCTGCTAATGCACCTGGGCCCCTGCCACTCATGTGGGAGACCTGGATGGAGCGCCTGGCTCCTGGCTTTGGTCTGGCCCAGTCCCAGCTGTTGAGTTCATCTGGGGAGTGAACCAGCAGATGGAAGATCTTTCTCCCTCTCTGTCTCTAATTTTGCCTTTCAAATAAATAAAATCGAATATTTTTAATTCCTTTAATAATAAAGGGACTGACAGTTCTAAGAACCAATTTCCAGATCCTCAAATCTCCTGCGCTGTTTTCTAAAGGTGAGTTTCCTGAGGGTGAGCAGGTGTTCCCGCCATTCCACTTCACCTGCCCAGGCCCCCCTGGGTGACTGCTCCAGGGTGAACACACCCCCACGCTTCACCAAACAGTGGGAAGGTTGCTCTAACAAGGAAAGCAGACATGCTACTGGTTAGGAAATGCATTAGAGGGGCCGGTGCTGTGGCGTAGTAGGTTAAGCCTCCACCTGCAGTGCCGCCATCCCATATTGGCGCCAGTTTGAGTCCCGGCTGCTCCACTTCCAATCCAGCTCCCTGCTAATGTGCCTGGAAGAGCAGTGGAAGATGGCCCAGGTGCCTGGACCCCTGTACCCATGTAGGAGACCCAGAGGAAGCTCCTGGCTCCTAGCTTTAGATCGGCCCAGAACCAATGGATGGAAGATCTCTCTGTCTGTCTTTCCCTCTCTGTAACTGTGCCTCTCAAATGAATGAATAAATATTTAAAGAAAGAAGAAGGAAGGAAGGAAGGAAGGAAGGAAGGAAGGAAGGAAGGAAGGAAGGAAGGAGCACATTAGAGGGGCCAGTGCCGTGGCACAGCCCGTTAAGCATGTCCTGCATGCTGGCATCCCATATGGGTGCTGATTCAAGTCCTGGCTGCTCCACATTTTTTTTTCTTTTCGACAGGCAAAGTTAGTGAGAGAGAGAGACAGAGAGAAAGGTCTTCCTTCCGTTGGTTCACCCCCCAAATGGCCACTATGGCCAGCACACTGTGCTGATCCAAAGCCAGGAGCCAGGTGCTTCTTCCTGGTCCCCCATGGGGTGTAGGGCCCAAGCACTTGGGCCATCCTCCACTGCACTCCCGGGCCACAGCAGAGAGCTGGCCTGGAAGAGGGGCAACCGGGACAGAATCTGGCGCCCCAACCGGGACTAGAACCCGGGGTGCTGGCGCTGCAAGGTGGAGGATTAGCCTGTTGAGCCACGGCGCCGGCCCTGGCTGCTCCACTTCTGATCCAGCTCTCTGCTTTAGCCTGGGAAAGCAGAAGACGGCCAAGTGCTTGGGCCCCTGTACCCATGTTGGAGACCTGGAAGAAGCTCTGGGCCACCGGCTTTGGCCTGGCAGCCCTGGCGTTTTGGTCATTTGGGGAGTGAACCAGCGGATGGAAGATCGAGCTCTCTCTCCCTCCCCTTCTTTCTCTGTATCTCTTTCAAAAAATAAATACATCTTTAAAAAGCAATGCATTAGAAATGGGGGCATTTGGGCATCAGAAGTGGGGATGCTGGCCCAGAGCCTAGATTAGCAGAGATGGCCAGGATCAGAGTAGGCACTGAACAGTGAGACAGCTCTGAGGACAGGGGCATGAGCCTGTATTTAACCAGGAACCTCATCCAGACCAGGGGCTGAGAGAGAAGGAGGGCCACGACAGGCCACCGCAAAATACACCCCCGTGGCCATATGCATACAGGTTACTTAGAGCTGCAGGCAAGAGACACAGTAGATGCAGGAAGAGCCCTCAGGAAACCAATTTCCCTTTGTGCGGGTGTCCTCCTCCCTGTGCCAGAAAGAGGGGACCTCCCACCACTGCACACGGCACCAACTTGAGTTTGCAGGAACAAACCCTCCTTAATACAATGACCCTTAAGTTCCATTAGCTCCCCCCATATGCAAAGGCACTTCAACAAGTTTGTGAAGAAAATGAAAATAAGAGATAGGTTTATTTTGGTGCAAAAATTTTCAAAATCTATACATGGTTTTTTCACAAAAATGCATTTTCCGTGAACTTTTTGAAGACTCCTCATATTTATCTGCCCCAACTTACCGTCCTTTTGTCTTGTCATATCTCCATAATTTATCAGTCTTTGTTAAGATGGTACATAAGCTATCACACCTAATGATTCTTTGGGGGTTTTCACTTCTTTTCTATGGGGCCCCCTGGGTCACATAAAAATATTAATAGCAAGATAAAATTTTAATGTCTTTTTTTCCTATTAATCTGCCTTTTGGGGCCAGCTCTGTGGCACTGGCATCCCATATGGGCGCCGGTTTGATTTCTGGCTGCTCCACTTCCAATTCAGCTCCCTGCTAAAGCACTTGGGAAAGCAGTAGAAGATGGCCCAAATGCTTGGGCCCCTGCACTTGCGTGGGAGACCCAGAAGAAGTTCCTGGATCCTGGCCTCAGGTTGGCCCAAACCTGACTGACACAGTCATTTGGGGAGTGAACCAGCATATGGAAGATCTCTTTCTCTGTGTCCCCGGCCCCTGTTGTAACTCTGTTTCCTCCGGGTCTCCCATGTGGGGGTGCAGGGGCCCAAGGACTTGGGCCATCTTCTACTGCTTTCCCAGGCCACAGCAGAGAGCTGGATCAGAAGTGGAGCGGCAGGGACTCGAACCAGTGCCCATACGGGATGCCAGCGCCTCAGGCCAGAGCGGTAACCCACTGTGCTACAGCTCCAGCTCCCCCCCCCTTTAATCTGTCCTCTGCCTGTGTAATGTCCAGGTCCCCAGAGGCTGAGTGAAGAGGACAGAGCGAAGATTTTCTCCTCCATACAAGAGCCCAGACCAGGAAGGAAGGAGTCTGCACCTCCCAAACGGGGGCTGGTGGAGACCGTCAGGGCCCGACAGGCAATCCACGGCTTTGAGGGCAACGTGCCTGCAAACATCTGCTGCTTCTGCATAAAGGCAGCTGTAGCCACAGTCAGCGAAGGCCTGGGGCATTGTGCCAATAAAGCTTTACTTACAAACAGGCGGTGAGGGGCCGGCGCTGTGGTGCAGCCGGTTAATGCCCTGGCCTGAAGCGCTGGCATCCCATAGGGGTGCCGGTTTGAGAGCAGGCTGCTCCACTTCCGATCCAGCTCTCTGCTATGTCCTGGGAAAGCAGCAGAGGATGGCCCAAGTCCTTGGGCCTTTGCCACCTGTGTGGGAGACCTGGAAGAAGCTCCTGGCTCCTGGCTTCGGATCAGCGCAGCTCTGGCTGGGCAGCCATCTGCAGAGTGAACCAGTGGACGGAAGACCTCTCTCTCTTTGTCTCCCTCACTCTGCCTCTCTGTAACTCTTTCAAATAAATAAATAAAACCTTTACAAATAAAAAGAAATAAAAAGCGAAAATATAACCTGACATTGATCATTTCATAGAAACATTGACAGGGGTCAGTGCTGTGGCGTTGTGGATTAAAGCCCCAGCCTGCATTGCCGGCATCCCATATGGGTGCCGGCTTGAGCCCCAGCTGCTCCTCTTCCGATCCAGCTCTCTGCCATAGCCTGGGATAGCAGTGGAAGATGGCCCAAGTCCTTGGGCCCCTGCACCACGTGGGAGACCCGGAGGAAGCTCCTGGCTCCTGGCTTTGGATCAGCTCAGCTCCAGCTGTTGCAGCCAACTGGGGAGTGAACCATAGGATGAAAGACATCCCCCCACCCCCCGCCTCTCCTCTCTCTGTGTAACTTTCAAATAAATAAATAAATCTTTAAGAAAAAAAAAAAAGCTGTGATTTGTGGCAATGAGCTTGCTACCAATGAAACCTCTCTGAACTAGAGTTGAGATATGCTGACGGCGGCAGCAGTGATGGGCGTGTACCTAGGCCAAGAGGCCGTCTGCAGGGAGGGAGTGTGCTGTTTGCAGGGACTGGGAGGGCTCCGGAGGGTGGAGGAAGGGCTGGCGCAGACAGGTCGGGCCCTGCAGGTCACCCTACTGGGACAGCAGGAGAAGCCCTCTGGGGCACAGGAGGCTGGGAGGATGGTGTTCAGGGAGGGGGGCGAGAGGGGAGGGTTGCGGTGCCTGGCTCCTCATTTTGAGAAGACTGCAGGGGTCCCCAAGAGCCTGCGAGAGACCAGCGGGGTCCCCTGGAGCAGTGACGGGAGCTCAAGCTGTGGTGGTGGAGGCGGAAGGGCGGGACGTGGGTGTCTCCGGCAGGACCGGGGAAGACCCTGGGAGGGAACAGCAACAGGCCACGGGGGAGGGGGCAGGTGTCAGGGATGACCGCCCCCTTCAGGTGTGCCTGGAGGACTACGGAGGCGTTAGACACCAAGGCCCGCGGCCCCGCAGCCTCCGGGGAAAGGCTGGGTCTCTGCCTCTCGCCTTCAGCGCTGTGTTCGGGTGGGCGCCCTCATGTTCCACTCGACCTGGAGGCCGTCGGGGCATCCATGGGGAAGGTGGCAGGGTGGGGCTCCGTGGGGCCCGGATCGGCACCTCCCACTGACCTGAGGGTACTGGGCTTTTCCGCTCTGGGTTGGCTTCCGGGAAGACCACCTCTTGGAAGTGAAGAAGGAATACGTTCTTCCTGAGGACGGGAAGGCTGACCTTTAGTTCCTTCTTGCCGCAGGGTCACTGCCGTGGGGTGACCAAGACTGGGGACCAGGAGATTTGAGATGCCCTCCCCGTCGGCCAGGCACATGCACCAGGGGGAGGACCCCCGAGAACCAGCCTCGGGCAAGCCAGAGCCCTCCGCAGACTCCACCTGCGGAGTGACCGTGGGCAAGCTGCCCAGCCTGGCTGGCCCTGCTGAGGCACAAGGCTGCTACGTGCCTGGCAGGGCTGATGAGCTAAGGAAAGCAGAGAGCACACGCAGAACCCTGGGCACCCAACCCACACGGAAAAAAAAATAATTTCAGAGAAAAGACAAGCAACTCAGGACCCCGCCAAACGGAAAGCATAAACAAACGTGGGATGAACACTTAACTAGAAACGGCAGGGGCGGGGTGGGGGCACGCGCGGCACCTCACCCCTCATCAGCCTTTTTCTCTGCAGCATTAACTCCTCTCTGCGGAATCTCTCTGGGTCCAGCTCTGAGTAGTTCCAGCTGGCGTAGGCCTGCGGGCAAGGATAGGTGCCTGGGAGGAAATCGAGAGTGGTCACGGACGCTTCGCCACAGGGAGGGCACAGAGGCAGGCAGAGGCCTGGACGCCCTGGTGCAAGACAGGCTGGCCCTCTGGGGTCTGGCCCCACCCCACACTGTCCTTGTGGCCGTGGACGAGGCGCCTCCTCTCCGGGAGGCTTCGGTTTCTTTATCCGGAACCTACCCCTGCGCTGCCTAACTGATGGCGGGTGTGAGGCTCAGAGCCCACGGCTGTGAAGCTGGGACGTCTGTATGGCGGGAAGGCAGCATGGCGTCTGCCCTCACACCTGCGCGTGCTGGACCAGGGGCTCCCTGAGGGCAGGGGCTGGGGCTGGCACATAGCCACCAGGGGCTCAGCAGGCGCTGGCTCCCGGGGCACGTGTCTCCCCGGACTGCTTTCCCAGCAGGGAGACGTCTGCGCTCACCTGCGATCCACAGGCTCATCGTGTTGCAGACGTAGGACTTGAATTCGTGCGTGTTGAACCAGGACTGCGGGAAGCAGCAGCAGAAGCTGGTGTACAGGGCTCTGCTCAGAAGCGACGGCAACCTCTGCGGGTGGGGGGAGGGGGGCAGCGCTCAGCCACGTTCTGGACACGTCCACGCAGGGAAACTGTCCCTTCTTTCAGAAAACCCCTCACCCAGCTGTTCCCGGCGGGTGCCTCCACATCTCCTTACCCTGCCGGTGGCCCACGCCCCCAGGATCACGCTGGGCATGGCCAGCGACCTCCTGCCCTCCCTGCCTCTCCTCGAGCGCTTCTCGCTCAGCTCCGTCTGTGGTGTGGCCAAAGCACAGCCACGGCGGTGACGACACGTTCGGCCAATGTGTCCAGCACGGTCTCCCAGAGATACCAGCAAGCACTATGCACTTTTAAAAACTTATTTGTAATATTCTGGGAGTTATTTATTTATTTATTTATTTATTTATTTTAGACAGGCAGAGTGGACAGTGAGAGACAGGGAGAAAGGTCTTCCTTTGCCGTTGGTTCACCCTCCAATGGCTGCTGTGGCTGGTGCGTGGCGGCCGGCGCGCCACGCTGATCCGAAGCCAGGAGCCAGGTGCTTCTCCTGGTCTCCCATGGGGTGCAGGGCCCAAGCACTTGGACCATCCTCCACTGCACTCCCGGGCCACAGCAGAGAGCTGACCTGGAAGAGGGGCAACCGGGACAGAATCTGTCGCCCCAACCGGGACTAGAACCCGGTGTGCCGGTGCCGCAAGGCGGAGGATTAGCCTGTGGAGCCAGGGCGCCAGCCCCGAGAGTTTTTAAAGCATTTTTGATTCATACCAAAAAGGAGATGCTAAATTATTATTATTATTATTATTTTAGGGTATATTTAAATGTACCTATTTATTTGAGTCACAGAGACAGACAGGAGACAGATTCCCGCTGCCGGCTCATTCCCCAAATACCTGCACCAGCAGAGCTGGGCTGAGAGCGCGGCCAGGAGCTGGAGAGGCCCAGGTCTCCCTGTGGGAGGCAGGAACCCAGTTCCCTGAGCCGACACTGCTGCTTCCCGGGTCTGCGCTGGCGGGGAGCTGGAGTCAGGGGCCAAACCGAGCTCGGGCATTCCCATTTAGGACACGGCCATCTCAGCTGCAGAGCTAACCGCCCACCCCTCGTTTGCATTTGAAGAGAGAACCTGTAGATGGAGCAGGAGCTCACTTCCCCTCTCTCTCTCTCTCTCTCTCTCTCTGCTGTTCCCTCTCTCTGTAACTCTGCCTTCAAATACAAAAATAAGTACTTAAGGAAAAAAAAGTCTTCTACAACGGCATTCCCCAGCGGTGACACTGCTAAGAGTCTGGTAAACAGGGCTCTAGACAGTTTTCCCATCACAGGCCCGGATACACACACACGTACGCAGAGTGGTGGACTGCTGTCAGAACCACCGCCGCCCCTTTGCCGGCCCCTACACACACAGAGGGTCCCCACACCGCCTGTGACGCCACGCTGCCAGTGCCACGCGGGCCCATCCTAACTTGACTCCTAAGGGCAGGAATGTGTGGGGCGTTCTGGAGTCAGAGTGAACAGCAACCTCAGGCGATCCTTCTCCCAGCAGCGGTGGGCACTCACTCTCAGCAGCGCCTCTTCATAGTGGGACCTGGGCTGCTGCACCAGCAGGAAGGCGTAGCAGCGCGCTGTGCGATCGAACAGCTTGTCCTGGATCTCCTTGTTGGGCTGCCAGGCACAGAGACGGGGCCGGGGTTACTAAGCCTCCGGGGACACTGGGCTGGGAGTCCTTCAGGACTCCTATCCCCTCTCTCACCCTGCCCTTGACCACCCTCAGAGCCCCGCCCAGCTCCTCAAGTTCAGCTGTGTAACAGCAGAAGTACGGGGCAGTCGGTGAGACCTGGGCATGGAGGGCGGGGGGTGACAGGTGAGGCTGCAGGGGGAGCCCACGGGCTCAGAGGGGCTCGTAACGCATGTGAGAGAGGCTGGACTTTGTTCCACAGCAAACTAACTTAGGCAAGGGGGAGGAGGATCAGCCCTGCCTTTACCTGGTACCTTTCATGAAACAGCCACCAAAAGCTGTCCAGCCACATGGCTCTTGGGAGAGGAGAAGAGAGAAACTTCTTTAATGCTTTATCTGAACAGAAAGACTTGAAAAGAAACAAAATCCACATCAATATTCCTTTGGTTCTGATTCACCTCCCCCCGCCTCCAGACCACCTTACAATTTCCCCATCTCCAGTATGCACCGCATGGGTCACATGGACCCCCATAGACCCCTGTGGGCCTTGGCAGGCTCCCTTCCCACGACTGCCAATGGACCACACATAGGATTCGCACACAGAACTTATCTATGGGCCGCGTGCTCGGAATGACTGCGAATGGGACCTGTGACCAAAGCAGTCGGAGACCCTTGCTCTGGTGGAAGGAACTGAGGTTCTGGGGCTCCCCGCTGGGCTCAGGCATGCGTGAGTGTGTGGCCCAGGCGTGGGAAAGGGTGACAGCTGTGTCCGACCCGCGGATGCGGCAAGGCCGGGGGCAGGGCCAGGCGCCCGGCTGGGTGAGCTGCCCGCCCTCTCTCCTTACCTTGCCAGTGATGGGGTTTTTCTCAGCCCGGACCACGTTGCCCACCATGTCGCAGAAGCCCACCCCGTTGGGAAGCTCGTTTGGCTTGGTGCTGTCAAAGGCTGGGTACTGGTACAGCTCTGCCAGCAGGTTCTTATCTGCTGTTTTCTGATGCAGAAGGGGACCCATCAGTCAGACGGTTCAAACAACAGGGTCTCACCCTGCCCCCCCACTCTCCGGTCCCTGTCCCTGGTGCTGAATCAACACACCGAGGGCTGAGGGTGAGGAAGGAGAACGCGTGATCTGTCCATGGAGGACAGCGATGCTGGACACTGGTGATCTGCTTTCAGTGACGTTGTGACAACCGTGCAGAATGCACAGGAAATGGGCACCCTCACCAAACACTGGTCACGTTTTCTATGTTTCTGTACAGGCTGCAAATACACATAGGAGGGTACTCCAGAACGTCCGTGGAAAATGACATTAAGAGATCAGTTTATTTTGGGGCAAACAAAAAAAAATTGAGACCCATGCATAGTCTTCTCATGAAACACATTTCCACGAACTTTCTGAAAACCCCGTGTGTAACTCTGCCCACAATATATCTGAGTACATGATCTTTTACGTTCACCTTTATCCACTGAAGTTTATACTTTCCACGTAGTCACACCAGCTCTGAACTGTCATCTAGGATGGCAGAGGATCAGCCTGCTCTGTGGAAGGTGTGCTGCCATTCAGTTAACTGCTCACAGCATGCACTTTCCCTCCCCGTTTTGGGTTATTTATTTAGCACAAATGTCTCAAAATTGTAATTTGAATTAAAGAATGTGTCTATCTTTGTGATTCTTCATATATATAATTAAAGTGATTTTTAGAGTAAAACTAAAACATGATGACTTACAGAAATGTAAAGGTCAAGCAACATAGACAGCCAACTCATTACCATCACCCGCAGGGAATTCTGGGGGCTGCCACTGTGGCATAACGGGTAAAGCCACCGCCTGCAGTGCTGGCATCCCCTATGGGCACCGGTTCAAGTCCCAGCTGCTCCACTTCTGATCCAGCTCTCTGCTGTGGCCTGGGAAAGCAGTAGAAGATGGCCCAAGTCCTTGGCCCCTGCACCTACATGGGAGACCCAGAAGCTCCTGGCTTCTGATTTCAGACCAGCGCAGCTCTGGCCGTTGTAGTCATTTGGAGGGTGAAATAACGGAAGGAAGACCTCTCTGTCTCTCCCTCTCACTGTCTGTAACTCTACTTCTCAAATAAATAAATGAAATTTTTGAAATAAAGGGAATTCTGTAGTTTTCCACCATGATCGCCATCTAGACACCATGGGTCCCTTCCAGGAACGAGTGAGCTCCTGCCCCGCAGAAGCCGGTCAGAGACACAGCCTCACCCTCTTCGTCAGGAAAGATCGGGCATTCTTGAGGTCCAGGTCTTTGCAGAAATCCTCCAGTTTCCTTTGTCTCTTGCCTGCAGAATGGAGGGAGAGAAATAAGAAATGAGCAGCGCCAGGGTCCGTCCTGGGCTGGGCGGGGACTGTGATGGGGACTTCTTGCTCTGCCTGGGCTGCCCTGGCCGCCAGGGCTGCGGTCTCCTCCCAGCTGGCTGAGACTCCTCCCTCCAGATCCGACGGGGCCACTTGCTCCATGGGAGCAGCAAGGGCTACACACGCTGTGGCTTTACACTCAGGCCGCCTGCCCCAGGCCTGTGTCAGGGGACATCGGGAGGACCTGGGGGGACTGGGCACACAGCGCCTGGTGCCGCGTGCCACGCACTAGGTGGTCTCTGGAAGGTGCTGTCCCTCCTTCCTCCCTTGCTCAACGGCAGGAAGTGAGATCTAAGGCTCTTTTAGAAGAGGACAAAAATACGGCCTTGGACTCCTACCCAATACTAAATAATAATAGTAATAATAAAGCAAAAACCAAACCCCACTAACAACCACCGAGGCCAAGAGAAAGGAGTTTTGCCTCTGTCTCCCGGGCTGCTGCGCCTTTTCTCTCTCACAGCCTTCTTCTCCAACTCAAAGTTCTCAATTGCCTTCAAAAATCGGAAAAAAAAATACACACACAATACAATGAGACATTAGGTCAGGCAGAGGGGCCGGGGACTAAGCCTTTTTCTTCTTGGTGCCTGGAGGCCTCTGGAGCTAAGTCCCTCCAGCCTAGCTTCCCCGGCTAGTGGTAGGGTCTGGGGCCATCAGTGTCACAGACACCATCTCCCTGAGTGCCACCAGCCCAGCCCAGACCCCAGCCTGCCCTGCCGCGCTGCCCCTCCTCCTGGCCACGTCTCTGAGAGGTACAGGATTTGAGCAGGGTTCCGATCGTGGCCCTGTGCATCACGATCTCTCTGTAAAAGGGGGCTGGTAACACCTACCTTCCAGGTCCTTCCAGGGATCAGAGATAATGTAATGTGTTCGAATCACTGGCACGCAGGAGCTGCTCAGTGCCCTGCAACTGCTGTTACTGTCAATCATCTCACCCTTGAGCTCCGCAGACAGACTTACCTTGGCCTCTGACTCCTCCCCACCCCCTCAACCCTCCACCCCCTGAAAGAGAAAGAAAGAGAGTGTCAGGAACCCCCCAGGGTGCTCTGACTGCGAATCACAAGCCCCAGCACTGGGCACGGATAACGTTAACACAGAGGTAGAATTCTAGGTTCTGGCAACCGAGGGCAAGAGCTTGTTACCTGGAGAGCCAAACCAGCACACGGGGACCCATGAGCGCGCTAAGCTGCTGCTTAGGATACCGACAAGTGAGGTCGGCATGGCTGGAAGAGTCACGAGGACTGCCTGGAGGAGGCGGGGGTGGGGTGGGGTTAAATGATGAGGGCGTGGTCTCCTCAGCTTGATAAACCTCGCCAGGCTCCCTGGCCTCCCCTCGCACTGGCAGTCCCAGGCTGCACGCGGTAAAGGGACGGGATATGTGTGCAGGTGTGTGTAGGCGTGTATGGCGGCCACAGTGAGAAGTCTGCGCATTTACACGATTGCTCCGTGGAAGTTAGTGGAGAAAAGGCGGGAGGCACGAGCTGGACCCGTGCCTCGTGTAGCAACAGCCACGCCTCTGGGCGCCTGACGGGACGGATCCTGCAGAGCTGGTCCACAGCCGGAGGGACGGACGAGGTTTGTGCCGAGGAGGACGGCTGAGGGCTGGGAGAAACGTGTGCGGTGCAGGGGGCTGGGGACAGTGGCTGGGCCGTCTGCATCTGAGATGAGAGCAGGACCTCTTGGGAATACGTAGATCCCTGGGCCCTCACGCCACGCCCCGGGTCAGCACGGGGTCTCAATCGCTGGTGGACTTACGAGGCTCCCACCCGAGCTTTACAGATACTTCCCATGGCATGAAATCAGACAGCAGAGAAAGGTTTCCCTCCCACCCCTCCCACCCCTCCCGCGCTCCCAGCCAGCTCCTGCACAGCTTCCCACTCACATGGGAGCTCACCAGACACTGCCCACGCTCCGCTCTGTTCTCACCACCAGGAAAGAGCCCCTGGCAAAGTCTAATGATTAGGTGGGTATCACTGCCCCTGGGGAGCCAGAAATACGAGACGGAAAACAAGCGAGAAGGTAGAAGCTGTGAATGCATCAAACATTTACAAATACAAGGGGTCGGGGCCTGCGCTGTTCTGCAGCGGGTAAGGCCGCCGCCTGCAGTGCTGGCATCCCCTATGGGCACTGGTTCGAGTCCCAACTGCTCCACTTCTGATCCAGCTCTCTGCTATGGCCTGGGAAAGCAGTGGAAGATGGTCCAAGTCCTTGGCCCCTGTACCTGCATGGGAGACCCGGAAGAAGCACCTGGCTCCTGGCTTCAGATCGGTGTAGCTCCTGCCATTGCACCATTTGGGGAGTGAACCGAGAGATGGAAGATCTCTCTCTCTGCCTCTCTGTCTTTCAAATAGATAAATCTTAAAAAAAATACAAGGGTCTTCCACAAGTTCAAGGAAGTGCATATTATAAGAAAACCACACATGGATCTCAGAATCTGGGCACTGAAATAAACCCATCTTTTGGTCTCATTTTTCCAGGAACATTTGAAGCACCCTTGTGCTCCTGAGTTGCTACCACAGGCTAACGGCTGTGCTGGGGCGCAGGATGAACCATGGACAGGGAATCCGGTCACTACGCATTCAAGGGGAGCGGCGCAGCGGTGGGGAGGGACAGGAGGCCGGGGCACATCCGGCAGGAGCAGCACTCGTCCGGGGGTGGTGGGCGCAAGGGAGGCCTTTCCAGAGACAGTGACCCCCAGGCTGCGTGGCGAGCCCGCGACGGAGGGCAAACCGGCTTTCTGGGAGGCCAGGCAGGAAGAGAAGGCTCACCGCCGAGACTTGAGGGAAACCGGGCCAGAGGCTCGAAGGTGTGTACTCAGCACACTCGAGGCGGGCAGGGAGGAGATCCGGGGCTCAACATTTGCTAGACCACCATTCATCAGGGCATCAGGGCGCCTCTTCCACGCACAGGTGTTGGTGCCATCTCCAGGGCAGGCCGGATGCTGGGGAAACGGGTCTGACCATAGACAGTCAAAGGGGCCACACTGCCAAGGCCTGGCCCATTGCTCGGCAGAATGCGGGCGGGGTGGCCCAGGGATGAGCTCTGGTGGCGGCAGTGGTCAGCATCTGACAGGTCTGACCCGCTGCCTGGGCACGGGGACAGGAAGGATGGGCAGGGGCCCTTCCTCAGCCCACGTGGGGACCCAGTGCTGCTCCTCACAGCCCTAGCCCTGTTCTCACTGGCAAAGAGGAGCACCCAGGGCACTAGGCCACGGCTGGGCAGCTTGAGAAGCCACCAGACCCTGCCTTCAAGTTTTAAACATTATTAATTAAAAAAAAAAAAAAAAAAAAAAGGCTGGCGCTGTGGCTCAACAGGCTAATCCTCCGCCTCGCGGCGCCGGCACACCGGGTTCTAGTCCCAGTCGGGGCGCCGGATTCTGTCCTGGTTGCCCCTCTTCCAGGCCAGCCCTCTGCTGTGGCCAGGGAGTGCAGTGGAGGATGGCCCAAGTGCTTGGGCCCTGCACCCCATGGAAGACCAGGAAAAGCACCTGGCACCTGGCTCCTGCCATAGGATCAGCGTGGTGCGCCGGCCACAGCGCGCCGACCGCGGCGGCCATTGGAGGGTGAACCAACGGCAAAAGGAAGACCTTTCTGTCTCTCTCTCTCACTGTCCACTCTGCCTGTCAAAAAAAAAAAAAAAAAAAAAAAGGCCGGCGCCGTGGCTCAACAGGCTAATCCTCCGCCTTGCGGCACCAGCACACCGGGTTCTAGTCCCGGTCGGGGCACCGGATTCTGTCCCGGTTGCCCCTCTTCCAGGCCAGCCCTCTGCTGTGGCCCGGGAGTGCAGTGGAGGATGGCCCAGGTGCTTGGGCCCTGCACCCCATGGGGAGACCAGGAAAAGCACCTGGCTCCTGCCATTGGACGAGCGCGGTGCGCCGGCCGCAGCGCGCTGGCCGCGGCGGCCATTGGAGGGTGAACCAACGGCAAAAAGGAAGACCTTTCTCTCTGTCTCTCTCTCTCATTGTCCACTCTGCCTGTAAAAAAAAAAAAAAAAAAAAAACACAGACAGGACATATACACACACTCCTGTCAAATTTCCAAACCTCACAGAAGCACATGGGGTAAAAAAAAATGTCCCCACCTTCTCACCCACTGCTCTTTCCCTAGGAGACCTCATTAACTGTTTGATTTAGATCCATCCAGACTCCTATCCCCTGGCTTTTAAACACGTACCTCATGACTCTTGTTTCTATGAACTTCTAGAGAAGGGATAACTACAGAGACAGAAAGCACGGGAGTGGCTGCTTGGGCCGGAGGCCTGTGTAGACTGGACTTGCAATGAGAAGTGTGGAACTTCCCGTGCTGGAGAGCTGTTCTAAGATCAGGCAAGAGTGACGTTTGTGCCACTGAATAAATGTACTATAAATCAGCAGACTACATTTTCAAACTTATTTGAGAGATGGACATACAAGTAGAGAGAGAGAGGGAGAAAGGAGATCCCATCCACTGGTTCACTTCCCACAACAGCCCGGGTCAGGCCACTGGGCTGGAGTGGGGAGCTGGGAATGCAATCTGGGTGTCTTCTGTGGGTGGAAGGGAGCCACACACCTGAGTATCACCCACTGCCTCCCATGGTCTGCACTAGCGGGCAGTGGAATCGGGAGCTGGAGGCAGGAACGGAGCCCAGGCACCCTGCTATGGGATGAGGGCATCTTAACGGGAGGCCAATGCCTGTCCCCAGCAGGAGTTTTTACCCCTCACTCCTGTGACAACCCTGAGAGATGGACATATTACTGCTGCCACTGTACACTTTCAGTACGGGAAACTGGGGCTCATAAAGATAAGCAGTTCTCCTGGAGTCACCGGCCAGAGAACAAGCGAGCAGGAATTTAAACTCGGACGGTCTCAGCACTGCAGAGCCTGTACTTCCAGAAACCACCACCGGCTCTCCCATAGACGAACACACACGCACTGCTAATCAGCCCACAGGGAATCATCCCAGGTGGGTGTGTGTGCGTTCAGCTTGTATTGACCATTGAATTCCAGGCACCGTTCCGCAGAGGGGTGGGAGGGAACGAAGCTTCGGCCCTGCATCGGGGAAGAAGGCTTCCCCTCCACGAAGACCCACTGACTGCATGAGGGATCTTCCGAAAGTTCATGGGACGCACTTCAAAAAAAAGGGAGGGGGTTTATCTATTTATTTTAAAGGCAGAGTTACAGAGAAAGAAAGAGGAGAAACACACACACACACACACACACACACACACAGACTCTTCCAAACTGTGGGGACCCACAGGCCGGCCACCTGTGGGGACCTCCTCATTGCACTGCCTCATCCTGCGGAGCAGAACAAGGTCAAGGAAATGAGATGAGACACACCTTGACCTGAAAGGACTTGCAAACAACCTGATGAGATGAGATGCACCTTGACCCGAGACTATGCGTGCCCTTTGATCTGATTGATGGACTGCTCGCCCTAGCCCTGGGGGACTGGGGATGGATAAAAGACCGAGTTAGGGGCGGGAACGCGGAGCAGCCTCTTCAGTCTTTCTCTCGGCTGCTTCCCTCTCTCTCCTTCTTCTATCACTAAAAATAAAAGTTCCTCGAGAACTGATCAGCAGCGGTCGTGTCGTGACTCCGTGGGTTGGACCTTTGCTGGCAGGACTTTTGTTGGCGAGGGTTCGACACCAAACCACTCCCCACATCGCTGCAATGGCCAGAGCTGGGCACATCCAAAGCCCTGAGCCAGGAGCTTCTTCCCGGTCTCCCACATGGGTGCAGGGGCCCAAGGACTTGGGCCATCTTCCGCTGCTTTCCCAGGTGCGTTAGCAGGGAGCTGGATGGGAAGTGGAGCATCCAGGTCTCAAACTGGCACCCACATGGTATACTAGCATGGCAGGCGGTGACTTTACCCGCTATGCCACAGCGCCAGCCCCAGGAAGCACATTTTATGAAAAAAGCTAAGCAAGGATTTAAAAATAGTTTTGTATTCAAATAAGCCTAGTTTTGAATTCCATTTTTCCGTGGATGTTTTAGACATATGCTCGTATTTATCAAGATTAAACATTTCACTTGGAGAGCTGAATTCTGAAAAAACACTTGTAAATGAATCCCAAGACACACCTCCGGGGATGGGTATTGGTGCGGCATGAAGGCGCCACGCTGGACGGCCACGTTCTGTATTTGTTTATCTCCCAGTTCCAGCTCCCTGCTCATGGACACCCTGGAAGGCAGCAGCTGATGGCTCAAGTGCTTCAGTCTCTGCCATGCACGGGGATGGCGGAGACCACGTCTTAGCCCCCGGCTCCAGCTCGTCCAGCCCTGGCTGTTGCAAACATCTTGGGCAGATGAGAGAACTCTCTTTTTGGTTCTCTGCCTTTTAAGAAAACAGCATAAATAAAGTTTTTTGGAAACAGACACATATACAAAAATACATGGTCACTGCAACGAAAATACCACGGAAATACCGTGATCAATAAGACACTGTCACGCTGCCGTCTGTGACGCTGGCATTTGAAATCAAGCCACGGCTCCAGTTCTGGCTACTCTGCTTCTGATCCAGCTCCCTGTTAATGCACCCAGGAAAGCGGATGATGATCCAAGTGCCTGGGCCCTGGCCATCCGGCGGGGGGGGGGGGGGGGGGACCGGATGCAGTTCCTGGCTCCTGGCTTTGGCCTGGTCCAGCTCCTGCCATTGTGGCCATTTGGGGAGTGAGCCAGTGGAAGGAAGATTTCTCTGTCTCCTTCTCTCTTCTCTCTCGTCTTCAAAAAAAGGAAACTGTTAAATAAATTATGTCATATCCAAACTAAAGGATATTATGGGTCCACTAAAAGGATGATTTGGGAAAATAGTATCGACTTTGAAAAGAAAAAAATCTCCAAGAGGTATTTATGCTAAAAATAAGGGAATAAATAAGAGAAAAGAGAAGCAGTTTACAACACAAGATTTATGGTATGATCCTGCTTATGGGAAGGAAGGGCAGACGGATGGACGGACAGATGGACAAACAATGGCCTGAAGTGTGAGCCTCGTCCTTCAATTGCAAAGTTCTGATCAGTGGTGACGGCCAGCGCAGGAAACCGGGCTGATCAGGCTGACGTTCACTTTCTACCTACACCCTGCAGAGCATGTGTCACCTTGTATGTACGCTTTTAAAAATAAAAGTTTGACTCAAGAGCTGAACCGACCCCAAAAGTCAATACTGGAAACGCTGGGGTTAGGGTGAAGTGGGACACCAGACGCGGGGGCAGAGGAACGGGCAGGAAGCAGGATGCCGGGAGACAGCAGGCATTTGGGGCACCTGCATCCCATACTGGGGGGCCTGGGTTCAGGTCCCAGCTCTGCTTCTGATCCCAGCCTCCTGCTAATGAGAGAGGGGAGGCAGCAGGTGGGTGCCCGCCACCCACATGGGAGGCCCCAGCTGAGCTCCTGCCTCCTGGCTTTGGCCTGGCTGTCATGGGCATGTGGGAAGTGAATCAGCAGATGGGAGCTCTCTCGCTATCTCTCTCTCACGAGTCAAGTGGGCAACGGTGAGAGGGTTAGGGGTGTAGGAGCTGTGAACTGGCAAGGCAGTGCAGGAGCAGGGCCACGGTGGACCAAAGCAGCGGAGGGAAGTGACGGAAGCCAAAGAGGAGGAGGAGAGGCAGGAAATCCCGGAGGGCTGAAGATCAGGCCGAGGGGCGCCCAGGGAGGGGCTTTCATCTGCACGGGCCGCAGGAGGCCTGGGCTCGCGTCTGGTCTGTGACGAACTTGTGAAGCCCACCACGTGTGCACCCCTGACGCCGGCTGACCCAGGCAGGCAGATGGGACTAAATCGGTTAGATCTGTGAGCTGGAGACGCCGTCGCCCTGCTCCCTTCCGTGGTCTCACGCCCCACCTGACCTCACGAGGATGCCCACCTGCCAGTCAGACTGTGCAACCACTCCCGGCTGGAGGCGAAGGAAAGGCCAGAGCATGGTGCGCCTGCTCTGTCCCGGGCCTCCAGGCACGCAGCCTTCTGCCCACCTGGCTGTGCTGTTTCCTGCCTGCGCCACACTACCTGTGGCTGAACCGAACTGCACGCTTGCTCCACGTGGCTCCCGCCTGCTCTCTTATTTCTAGACTTCTTTCTCCCCTCGATAAAGCCCGCACTTTCCTGTGTATTTCTCTCACTGAATACATGCTAAAAACTGTACCGTGTTGCCTGTTCCACTTATAAGCAGCGGATGTTTAAAATTCTTATCTAAATATAAGAATCCTCGACATTTTGAGTCAAGGTCTCCGAGTTCACCCCCGGCCCAGGGACGGGGCGTTCAGTGGGGACTGCAGCAGCGTGGAGGGCCCACGCCCTGAGACGGCGGCCACCTGGAAAAGCTGGGCCTGGCTGAAGCCTGCTCGGGCCACCTGCTGCAGATCCACGGAAACACGTGGGGGCCCGGCCGTGGCCCTCAGTTCACGGGGTCCCCGGAGAGCAGACTGGAATCATCCTGCTTCTCCCCACAGCGGCCGCACTGGGAGGGGGCAGGCGAAGTGGCTGAGCGGCCAGGGCCCGTGGGGCCTCAGCAGTGGGGGAGTGGACCCCAGCACTGCCGTCTCCTGTGGATGCTGCCATGGCTTCGTCACTCCCATGTCCACGTCTGCACCGTGGCGATTCGTGGAGCTGTGCCTCAGATCGCTTAAGCACAGACAATGATAGGATGAGGGCTGGGCCGTCAGCCTGGCAGCTGGAAGGCCCGTGCTCTGCACCAGAAGGCCTGGCTTAGTCCTGGCTCTGCTCCTGGCTCAGCTTCCTGCCAAAAAGACCAGGAGAGGTGGCAATGGTGGCTCAATACTGGGTTCCGACCACCCATGCGGGAGGCCATGAGTTCCTGGCTTCATAAACTGGGCTCCACTGCCGCCAAACTTCCTGCTCTTTGAAAGACACAGTCAAGAGGATGAAGTGGCAAGCCACAGACTCGAATCATCACTTGTGAAGCACACGTGCAGGGCTGGCATTGTGGCACAGTCAGTAAAAGCCACTGCCTGGGGCCGGTGCTGTGACGTAGTGGGTAAAGCCGTGGCCTGCAGTGCTGGCATCTCATATGGGCGCCAGTTCAAGTCCTGGCTGCTCCACTTCTGATCCACCTCCCCGCTAATGCACCTGGGAAAAGCAGCAGAAGATGGCCCACGTTCTCGGGCCCCTGCACCCACATGGGAGACCTGGAGGAAGTTCCTGGCTCCTGGCTTCTGATCGGCTCAGCTCCAGCCGTTGCAACCATTTGGGATGGAAGATGTCTCTCTCTCTCTCTCTCTCACACACACACACACACACTCACTCTCTATCTCTGCTTCTCTGTAACTCTGCCTTTCAAATAAATAAATAAATCTTAAAAAAAAAAAAAAAGCCACCACCTGCAATGCTGGTATCCCATGTGAGTGCCTGTTCCAGTCCCAGCTGCTCCACTTTGGATCCAGTTCCCTGCTAAAGTGCCTGGGAAAGCAGTAGAAGACGGTCAAGGTTCTTAGGCCCCAGCCAACCACAGAGGAGACCTGGATGGAGTTCCAGCCTCCTGACTTCAGCCTGGCCCCAGCCCGGGCCGTTGTAGCCATTTGAGAACTGAATCAGCAGATGGAAGATCTTTCTTTCAGTGTCTTTCCCTCTCTTTCTGTAATTCTGCCTTTCAAATAAGTAACCAAATCTTAAAAAAACAAACAAACAAAAAAACACATATCTGGGAAACAACTGTCCTCTGAAGTACACATGGGGCCAGTAGCGTGGCACAGTAGATTAAGCTGCCTCCTACGGCACTGCCGTCTCATGTGGATGCTGGTTCAAGTCCTGGCTGCTCCAACTCCAATCCAGCTCCCAACTAATGTACCTGTGAAAGCGGCGGAAGATGATCCGAGTGCTCGGGCCCCCGCCACTCACGTGGGAAACCCGGATGGAGTCCCAGGCTCCTGGCTTCAGCCTGGCACAGCCCTGGCTGTTGTGGCCATTTGAGGAGTGAACCAGCAGATAAGACAGGAAATCTCTCCTTCTGTCTCACCCTCTCTCTCTGTGACTCTTTCTTTCAAATAAATAAAATAAATCTTAAGAGACTAATACTCAACAAACAATAAGAAAACAATCTGATTTAAAAATAGGCCAAGACCTTCAGGGACATCTCATTAAAGAAGACAAACAGCTGGCAAACGAGCAGGCAGTGAGATCCCCACAGATGGGCCACCTCGCAGCCGAATGTGGACAGCGGAGGAGGTCCTGCGTGTGCTAGGGGCGGGGGCGGGGGTATATAAGGAAACTATTCTTTCTGTTCAATTCTGCTATGAACTTAAAAACTGCTCTAGAAAGTAATAAAGTCTGTTACTTAAAAAAATTAACTTTGGGTCCAGCGCTGTGACACAGCAGGTAAAGCTGCCGTCTGTAGTGCCGGCATCCCATATGGGTGTGGGTTCAAGTCCCGGCTGCTCTACTTCCAATCCAGCTCCCTGGTAATGTGCGTGGGAAAGCACCCACTTGGGAGACCTGGAAGAAGCTCCTGGCTCCTGGCTTTGGCCTGGTCCAGCCCCCACTGTTGCAGCCATTTGGGGAGTGAACCAGCGGACAGATCTCTCTCTCTCTCTCTCTGTAACTGCCTTTCAAACAAGTAACTAAATCTTTTTTAAAAAATTAACTTTGAGACCTCAATTGTGCAAATGTGCTTTTGAACAAACAGAGGGGCCCCCAGGGCACAGCCGCACCCTGAAGACGCTGGGAGCCTGGCCCGCCCGGCTGTAACTCACCAGGCGGCTGGTCAGCAGGCTGGGCAGCAGGGCGACCTCCGCGATCCTTCTGTTCACCTGTTGCATGGAGCCGACCAGGCAGGCTGGAGGTGTGCGCTCAGGAAACTGCAGTGATGGCGCACGCGGGCACGGGGCAGCCTGGGGAGGACCCGGCCCTCCTGCCAGGCTCCGCAAACACTCACACTTCCCCACCCTGTTTTAAATGAGCTGCTTTATACACTGTCAACCCGGGTTGACTGTGCACCACAGACACCTCGGAAAACATAAAAAGGAGAAAAGACCTAATGCCACCACCCTAACAACCGTGCGAAACTGGAGAGACTTCCTGCCGGTGCTTTGGGTTTTTTCATACAAGGGAAAGTTTGTGGGAAATGTGCATTCTGAGAAAACCATGCACGGATTTCAAGTTTTTTTGCACCAAAATTAACTCGTCTTTTAACCCTGTTTTTGCATGAACTTCTGGAAGTACCCTGTACATGCTTCACATGACGATAACGCCAGTATCTGCCTGTTTCACTCCTCTGATGTCTTTTCCACTCGTTATTGTGAGCCCTCTCCATGCGGCTAAGCAAAATCGGCCTCATGACCCATCCATCGGCAGACACCCTGTTCCTCGGTTGTTGAACGCTTGTTTGCACTCCGGCAGGCAGAGAATTCCCACATCTGGGGAGTGTTTCTTTAAGAGATTTTCAGGTGTGGGTGACTGGAGAGGTTCTGATCTTGCCCATCACCACTGAAATCGACCCAGGCCTCCTGTTCCCACCGACCTCTGCGTCTCACCTGCTCTGCTAGAGCCCCGTAATCCCGGCGCCCTCGCTGCCTCCACGCCCGGCCAGGCTCGCGCTCACTTCCATTACTCTCAAGTGTTCTCACAGACCAGAGGGCACTTGACAGAGAGGGGCGCCAGAGGCAGACGTGACAAACGGCAAGAAGTGGAGCGGGCAAGCACACCAGGGACAGGACAAACGGCAGGAAGCGGAACGGGCTAGTCGGGGCGAGACGCGTGTGGGATTAAGAAGAGAGCGGGGCATGAGGAGGAGGGCAGTAGAGGCAGGCCCCGAGGCAGACGCCCGGTCGTGACGAGGGTTCTGGAGAGGCATGGGCGGCGAGGGGCACGGCGACACCCGTGACTTGAAGGTGAATGAGCTCTGAACGAGGTGGAAAGACCTGAGTTATTTATAACCCGAGAGGGATCTGTGCTGGACATGCACCCAGGCGCCCCAGAGACACAGCTCTGTGGTCCTGGAGACGGTTCGAGGCCAGACGGGAGCTGTGGTTGGACGAAGACGGGACCCAGGAAGTCAGGTGCCGGTGGGGCCTGGGTGACGTCAGAAGGCACAAACTCTGGGCCCAGGGAGAGGAGGCCAGGTGGACAGGACTGAAACGAAGAGGCTGGGCCTCGCGCTCACTTGTCTGAGGGCGGCCGGCCCTGGCTTCCCGGGCACCAGGTCTGACAGTCCCAGCTAAAAGAACTCTGGAAGGCAGGAGGGGAAGGGGAGACACTAAGAGACGCGCTTTCTCCTCTTTCTTTCCCATGCTTTCAACAAACACTTCCGGGGCTGCTTCCTTGTAGGCTCTGAGAATCCAGTAGAAAACCAACCAACCAACCAAAGTGAAACACAACTCAAGCCAAAGCAGCCTTCACAGTCTCACATTCTTTCAGAGGAAAGGTGGGGCTTAAATAAGTGCAAACAAATCAATGGAAGTGTAAGGAATGGGCTAAGAAGTCGTCTGTATTGTAGACGTGAGCCCTGATCCCACTCACGCACGCACACACGCGCACCTGTGACTCAGCTAGGTGTGTTTTGTGTAGCCACGGCTGCCGCCAGCCAAAGGATACAGGGTGGGTTGTTCTCCAGGTCCTTCCTCACAGCTTCTTTGATTGCATTCCGAGTGGCCAGCGAGATGGTCAGGTTCTCATCCACGGGGATCATGGGCAAGGTGGTGACGTTGATGTCGACCGTCTTCCGGAAATGCTCCATGGCCCAGCGTGTGTGAACGGACGTCCGCTCTCAGAAGTCTCTCGTTCCCAGCCTCGCTCTTTGTTGAGTCAGCCTCCTGGATATCGCACGCAGGCAGAGCGTCTGTGGAAACACAAGAGGGAAGGCCCGTGTGCTCCCCGCGCAGAGGGCTGGTGGCCAGGCGTGTGAGTCGGGGCGCACAGGCAGGGCCGGCGTTCGTCTCAGAGGCCCGCGCTTATCCGAGAACTTCAATGCACTTGGACTTCCCACCTGCCGAGGCCTGCTCACCCCAGCATTCACGACGAAACTGTTCCAGCTTCCAAGATAAGGAGACTTGGGGGCCGGCGTTGTGGCTTGGTAGGCTAAGCTGGCTTCCCATACGGGAGCTGGTTCATGCCCCGGCTGCTCCTCTTCCGATCCAGCTCGCTGCTATGGCATAGGAAAGCAGTGGAAGATGGCCCGAGTCTTTGGGCCCCTGCACCCACGTGGGAGACCTGGAAGAAGCTCCTGGATCCTGGCTTTGGATTGGCCCAGCTTGGCCAAATGTTGTGGCCATTTGGGGAGTGAACCAATGGATGGAAGATCTCTCTCTCTCTCTCTCTGCTTCTCCCTCTGTCTGTAACTCTACCTCTCAGATACATAAATAAATAAAATCTTTTAAAAAGAAAACAAAATAGGGAGACCAGAGGTGCTGAGAAGGCCAAGGTCCCACTCTCCCGACAAGTCAGTTTCCACATCAGAAATGAAATCAAAAACGTTTTGCCTCTCTCAGCCTCAACTGTAAAAGCAAGAGATTTGGACGAGGTGACCCAAGGCCCTCCCCAGCTCCCAGAAGCTCTGACCCCAGGCCCCGGCCCCATCGGCGCAGCACGACCCACTTGGGCTTTCTGTTCCGGCTCGGTTGGCCCCAGGCCTAGGCTCCTCCTTGGCCCTGATCCCTACGGCCTGTTGAGTCCTGGCCTGTCGGCAGGGGTCCAGCCACACCGTCTGGGGACCCCGAGTGTGACGGGACTTCCTGTAAGGGTTACTTACATCCTGCCCTCAGGAAGCTCAAACCTAAAGGGAGCAGAGGGTTTGGTGGAAAATCTCAGCAAGGTTTCCTCTCGCCAGGCCCTCCTTGCCTCTTCTCTGGGTGGGGCCTTCTCCCAGCCACACCTCCATGTGCCCGGCCCACTGAATTTCTTCCCGCTGCCCAACCTCGCTATGCTCTCCGTGCCTCTGTGCCTTTGCCCATGCTGTTCCCGCCGTCGGTTCGTCTTCGGGAAAGGTGTTATTCCAGGCAGTTAGCGCCACACGGCCTCTGTGAGGCCAGGGCTCCACCTGCACCTGTTACGGCATTTATAATTGAAACTGCAAGGATTGGCGTCTACATCTTCGGCCATCATGCAAATTACCCCCTGGGGATTGGGTTCACTCAATGCGTGATTCCTTTTATTTTTTTAAAGATATATTTTATTTATTTGAAAGGCAGAGTTACAGAGAGGGATAGAGACAAAGAGAGAGAGAGAGAGGTCTCCCATCCGCTGGTTCACTCCCCAAATGGTCCAATGGCTGGAGCTGAGCTGATCCAAAGCCAGGAGCCAGGAGCTTCTTCCAGGTCTCCCACGTGGGTGCAGGGGCCCAAGGACTTGGCCATCTTCCACTGCTTTCCCAGGCCACAGCAGAGAGCTGGACTGGAAGAGGAGCAGCCGGGACTTGAACTGGCGCCGTGGGAGGCCGGCACTGCAGGCCGGGGCTTTAACCTGCTGCGGCACAGCACGGGCCCAGTGAGTCCTTTAGATTGTCTCAGCACGCTTCTTTCTAGTGCAGGGAGGCTGTCCACCCTGGGCTGCAGGTCAGCTGGCATGTGGAAAAGGGGGCCCAGGGCCAGGTCAATCCCATTTCCTGCCCCCTGCTCCTGGCCCCCAGCTAAATAGGCAAAGGGGAGGAGAGAGAGAAGGGGCAGGCACACTTGGGCTTGTCAGCCCCACCCCCCAGGACTGGAAAGCCACAGGTCCTCTGCGAAGTCTGCTTCGGGCGCCTGTCAACAGGTGCTGGCTTTGGGCTGCGGTGGTCACTCACGCCCGCGGGGAGAAGGGAGTCGCAGCTTCCGGAGGAAGTGTTGCACATGCATGCTGCACTCTCCGGAAATTTCCATGGTACCATTTCAGGATATGAGTTCTCTGACAGCCAAGTGTTCACTGTCGCTCCCTGGGGAAGCGAGGAGGCCAGGGAGCACCCTGGCTGCGTGTGGCTGCCCGTGCTATCTGCTGGGGGCGGATGAGCAGAACAGAAGCTGGGGCAGGTGCTCACACAGGAGCTAAGACGCCGCTTGGGACGCCCACGCCCCATAGCGGAGCCTCGGCCGGCCAGAGCCGCAGCTCTGCTCCTATCCCAGCTTCCTGCTAACGCAGCCTGCCAGGCAGCAGGGGAGGGCTCCCGTCCGTGAGTTCCTGCTGCCCACGTGGAAGACAGCAACTGGGCTCCTGGCTCCGGCCCCGCCCAGGCCTGGCTGCTGTGGGCACCAGAGGAGTGAACCAGTGAATGGAAGATCCCTGGCAGTCTCTCTCTGCCTTTCAAATACAAATAAATCAACACATAATATTTGTTTTCTTTTTTTTTTTTTTTTTTTGACAGGCAGAGTGGACAGTGAGAGAGAGAGACAGAGAGAAAGGTCTTCCTTTGCCGTTGGTTCACCCTCCAATGGCTGCCACGGACAGCGCGCTGCGGCCGGCGCACCGCGCTCATCCGATGGCAGGAGCCAGGTGCTAGGTGCTTCTCCTGGTCTCCCATGGGGTGCAGGGCCCAAGCACTTGGGCCATCCTCCACTGCACTCCTGGGCCACAGCAGAGGGCTGGCCTGGAAGAGGGGCAACCGGGACAGAATCCGGCGCCCCGACCGGGACTAGAACCCGGTGTGCCGGCGCCGCAAGGCGGAGGATTAGCCTGTTGAGCCACGGCGCCGGCCATAACACATAATATTTGTAGGAGAGAAAACCTGCCCTCAGGCAGTGCAAGTCCTGGCAGGTGAGGTTTGGATCGCACTGTTTAGTCCGCAGGTCCCGCAAGGCGTCAACCAAGGCTGCCTTTACAGTCGGACTTCCGGTCACTGCCACCTTCCGCCGTCACTCAGCGTCTACCGCAAGCCAGCACAGTGCTCCCAGGGGGACAGCGTGGTACGGCAACCCCAACTAGTGGGCTTATGTCTGCTGGGGGAGTCACACAGTAACGAAAAAGCAACCTAAGGCACCAGCGCTGTGGCACAGCAGGTAAAGCTGCCGCCTACAGCGTCGGTATCCCATATGGGTGCTGGCTCTAGTCCCGGCTGCTCCACTTCTGATCCAGCTCTCTGCTATGGCCTGGGAAAGCAGGAGAAGATGGCCCAAGTGCCTGGACCCCTGGACCCACGTAGGAGACCCAGAAGAAGCTGCTGGCTTTGGATTGGCCCAGCTGCGGCCATTGTAGCCATCTGGAAAGTGAGCCAGCAAACGAAGACCCCCCCCCCCCGCCTCTCTATAACTCTGCCTTTCAATAAATAAATAAATAAATATTTTTAAAAAAGAAGTTTAAGAAGACGTATAGGAAACCTAGACTGAGCTCCGAGCTCCTGGCTTTTGCCCAGCTCTGTGTTTCTCTCTGACTCTCAAACAAACAAAAAACCCACTTAAAAAAAATAGCCTAAGCAATTGTGAGTTACAACGTGAATCGCTGTGGATTGTTAGCTGCTTCAGCAGGGGAGGCGCGCAGCCCTTGGGATGAAGGCGTTGGAGGCAGCGCAGGGTTAATGAGATGGGGGGGTCAATCCCGTCCCAGCGGGAGCAGCTGGACAGTGCTGTCCATCACAGTGGCCTGGCGTGATGTGGCCCGGGAATCTCGCAGGAAGTCAATTTTTAATGAATTTAAATCTAAAAACCGAGGCACCGGAGCAGTGCGAAATGTGAAATGTTGAATGCGCAGTGAAACGATATCTGGGGCACGGGTGTTAAACACGACACTCCTTCCTCGGTCTCACTGGACGATTCGAAACGACGCGCGCGGCCCGCTGCGCGTGAGTCCTGGGCAGGGCCGGGCGGCTTCGTGCAGGGCGCGGTGTCGCTGGGGGAGACGGAGCCCTGGGGTCCCGGCCGTCACCCCGACACTCAGCAGCCCGTCGCGGAGCGTCCCGTGGGCGACTGAGGAGTCCCGCCTGCAGAAGCCGCTGGGCGCCCGCACGCGCGTGGGGAGCCGCAGGCCCGCGCAGAGCCCGCAGGTCCTACCTGAAGGAACCGGCGGAATCCGACGAACCGGGGCGCGACGCCCCGCACAGCTCCAGCCCGGCGCCCGTCGCCGCGGCTCCCGCGTGCACCCGGCGCTGGGGCCTTCTGCCTCGCGGTCGGGCGGCGCCCATTGTGCCCACGTGAGTCTCGGCGTTTACCTGGCGACGTCCGGCGCCGGCGTCACCACTCTCACCTTCCCCTCCACAATGAGGGGCCGCCAGTCCCGCGGGGGCCGGCGAGACGCCGTTACCATGGTGACGGCCAGTGGGTTTCTGGGGGACCGGACCAACGTGTTTGTGGGGACGGTGAGAGTAGTCCTTCGTCCTAGCCTGTGAGGCAGGGCGTGTCAGTGGCTCCGGAAGACATTTGCTTTGTCTATGTAACATAAACCGGGGTAGACTGCGAGGGTCTCTGGTGCTTCGTACGCCCGCGTTAGGGACCCCGCCGCGCCGGGCACCCCCATCTTTCCCTCATGGTGCAGTCCGGGGCGGGGCCGCGCGTGCGCGCTGCCGGGAGAGGCGAGCCGCCGGCGGTCGCGGCCGGTGACGGGGGCCCGAGCACGACCCTGGCGGGAGGTCTCGGGGTGCGCTTCGGCCCCGGCTTCTGGGGAGCGTCAGGTAGGTCTGCGAGTCCGGCAGGGCCGAGCAGGGAGGCTCCGAGCGGGCTGCCCGGGAGAGGGGCGGCGGGCGGGGGCGGGGAAGGGGCGGACGGAGGCCGCGTCGCGAGGGGGAGTTGGAGGGGCGCCCCCCGCCGCACCCCGCGAGTGGGACCCCGGTGAGGACGTGTGTGCACGGACGGCCCGGAGCCGCGGACGTGGCTGGGGCTTGGGTGCGCGATCCCGTCGAGGCCCCCCGGCGTCCGGCTGGACAAGACCGCGTGCCCGTGGACGGCGTGGGCGCCCGTGGGTCTGCAAGGCCGCAGCGCGGATACAGCCGCCTGTGGCGCCGGTGCCCGTGCAGGGGCGTCCGGGCCGTGCTGAGTCCTCTCTCCCCGGAGTGTCCCCGCCGGCGGAGCCGCCCCGGGCCCCTGGGTTCACCGTGTCCTCCCGAGCAGCGCCCGTGACCCCAGGAGTGAGGGGCCCCGGTTAACAGCGCTCGAGGTGGAGCAGCGTGGGGTGGGGGGCGTGTGCCGGGGGCCGGGCTCCTTGTGGCCCGTCAGCGGCGCGGGCACCTGCCCCAGCCCGGCTCGCACTTAGGCGCCCCCAGGAAGGGCAGGGGCGGATGTTTCAGCGTTTCTGTTGTTGTCCGTGAATATATTTTCATGGTAAGGGTTCATGAGATACAGACGTATGTTGTTTGTATTGTACCTTATGAAATTGCCACTTCCGGCCGTTTGTAACCCATGAAACGGCTGGGTCATCCAGGTCACTCCCCGTCCCCTTCCCAGCCTGAGCCACTGGGAGACTTCGATGTGTCCTTTCTGATTTTTTCTGTTTTTTTTTTTTCTTTTTATATGTATGTGTATACTTGCATTTTTTTTCTTCTCATATGGGATTATATTATACAAATTGTTCTGCGACTTGCTTTCTAAACATTTTTATTTATTTGTTTTTATTTGTTTGAAAAGGCAGAGTTAAAGGGAGAGAAATTTTTGCATCCTCTGGTTCACTACCCGGATGGCTTCAACGGCCAGGGCTGGGCCGGAGCTGGGCCAGGCCAAAGCCAGGAGCCCGGAGCTTCTTCCAGGCGTGGGTGCAGTGGCCTGAGGACTCCGGCCATCTGCTGCTGCTTCCCAGGCACATGAACAGGGAGCTGGATTGGAAGTAGAGCGGCTGTGTCTTGAACCGGCACCCACATGGGATGCCAGTGTTGCAGGCAGAGGCGTGGCCTACAGTGCCGACCCCGACTGGCTTTCCTGGTGTCGAGGTGTGTGGGAGTCTTTCAGCTGTCAGTGCTCACACGGCTCACTGTGTAATTGCTGCCTGCTGATCCCTATGGGAATGGGCCACCGTTTATGTGGCCCCCACCAACCATTGGTGCTCAGTATGGATTGCTTCTTATTTTGCTTTTTTAGTTATTATTTATTTATTTATTTATTTGCCAGGCAGAGTTAGACAGTGAGATAGAGAGACACAGAGAGAGTTACAGACAGTGAGAGAGACAGAGAGAAAGGTCTTCCTTCCGTTGGTTCACTCCCCAAATGGCTGCTATAGCCGGTGCCGCGCCAGTCCGAAGCCAGGAGCCAGGTGCTTCCTCCCAGTCTCCATGTGGGTGCAGGACCCCAAGCACTTGGGCCATCCTCCACTGCCCTCCCAGGCCACAGCAGAGAGCTGGACTGGAAAAGGAGCAACCAGGACTAGTACCCGGTGCCCCAACCAGAACTAGAACCTGGGGTGCCGGCGCCACAGATGGAGGATTAGCCAAGTTATTTAGCCCCGTTATTTTTAATTTTATTTAATTAGTTTGAGAAGCAGAGAGAAAGTCCAACAGAGCTCACTCCCCGGATGCCCACAACACCCAGGCCGGGCCAAAGCTGCAGCCAGAAACGCCATCCTGTTCCCCAGCACAGGCGCCAGGGACCCAATCCTGCTGCCTCGCAGGGCGCAGGCAGGAAGCCAGGAGCAGGAGCAGAGCCAGGACTCAGTCCCAGGCCCTCTGACGTGGATGCAGGTGCCGCGAGTGCAGCCGGATTCCTGCCCCTCCTGATGGTTTTTAGGATTTAGTTGTTTATTTAAAAGAGCTGCACAGAGCAGGAGAGGCGGAGAGATGGAGGGAGGGAGAGAGAATGAGAAAAAGAGAGGGGTCTTCCATCCGCTGGTTCACTTCCCAAATGGCCGCAACGGCCAGAGCCACACTGATCTGAAGCCAGGAGCTTCTTCTGAGTCTCCCATGTGGGTGCAGGGGCCAAGGACTTGGGCCATCGTCCCCTGCTTTCCCAGGCCATAGCAGAGAGCTGGATCAGCAGTGGAGCAGCTGGGACTAGAACCAGCGCCCATAGGGGATGCTGGCACAGCACGTGGCAGCTTTGCCTGCTATACCACAGCGCTGGCCCTCTGCTCCCTCTTATTTTTAACTTTTATCAACAATAAAGAACATTTGTGTATGTCCAAGTCGTTCTGGAGGATAAAATTTTAGAAGTAACTTTGCTGTCTAAATTGTGCACATTTAGGGCCGGTGCTGTGGCATAGCGGGTAAAGTCGCCACCTGCAGTGCTGGCATCCCATCTGGGTGCCAGTTCGAGACCCGGCTGCTCCACTTCCGATCCAGCTCTCTGCTATGGCCTGGGAAAGCAGTAGAAGATGGCCCAAGTCTTTGGGCTCTTAGACTCATGTGGAAGACCTGGAAGAAGCTCCTGGCTCCTGGCTTCGGATCAGTGCAGCTCCTGCTGTTGCAGCCAATTGGGGAGTAAACCATTGGATGGAAGACCCCCCCTCCCCCTCCCCCTCTCCCCCTCTCCCTCCCTCTCTCTCTCTCTCTGTGTAACTCTGACTTTGAAGTAAATAAATAAATCTTTTTTTGAAAAAGTGCACGTTAAAAATTTTGCTGGGTCTGCCTAGCTGCCCTTGAAGGAATTACAGCAGCTTAGGTTTTACGAAGAGTAACGGAGAAGCCTGTTTCTCCACACCCTCACCAGCTCGGGCGTCGTTGTCACGGTGTGATGCGTAAATGCTGCTTCTCCGGACGCGCCTCGCAAGTTAGTGCCGAGGACTTGATGGACCTCTAGCCAGCCGCGCACGCCTGTGCAGCTTGGAAAACTGGTCAGCTTCTCCTCATGTGAAGAGGAAAATCCCTCCCCTGGGGCCGGCGCCGTGGCTCACTTGGTTAACCCTCCGCCTGCAGCGCCGGCTTCTCATATGGGTGCCAGATTCTGTCCCGGTTGCCCCTCTTCCAGTCCAGCTCTCTGCTGTGGCCCGGGAGTGCAGTGGAGGATGGCCCAGGTGCTTGGGCCCTGCACCCCATGGGAGACCAGGAGGAAGCACCTGGCTCCTGGCTTTGGATCAGCACGGTGCGCCGGCCGTTGCGGCCATTTGAGGAGTGAACCAGCATATGGAAGACCTTTCTCTCTGTCTCTCCCTCTCACTGTCTGTAACTCTACCTCTCAAATAAAATCTTTAAAAAAAAAAAAAAAAAGAAAAGAAATCCTTCCTCTCTAGGGTGCTGTGACCAGTGAAAGAGCGTGAGCCCCTGGTGTCCCCAGCCGGCCCTGACCCACAGCTCACGCGCGCGACGCGACACTGCGTTTTGTTACTTTACCCTGGTTCTGTTTGTTTTTGGTTTTTATTTTTAAGATTTACTTTATTTATTTGAAAAGCAGCGTGACAGGGAAAGAGATCTTCTATATCCACTGGTTCACCCCCCCAGTGGCCAGGGCTGGGTCAGGCCCAGCCAGGAGCCAGGAGCTCCATCTGGGTCTTCAGTGTGGGTGCAGGGCCCAAGCACCTGGACCGTACTCTGCTGCCTCCCAGATGCATTCGCAGGAAGTGGAGCAGCAGCTGCACCCACGGCACCCACCGTGCCAGTCCTGCTGTGGCACAGCAGGTGAGACCACCGCCTGCAGTGCCCGCATCCCCTGTGGGCGCCGGTCAAGTCCCGGCTGCTCCACTTCCGATCCAGCTCTCCGCTATGGCCTGGGAAAGCAGTGGAGGATGGCCCAAGTCCTTGGGCCCCTGCACCTGTGTGGGAGACTGGGAAGAAGCTCCTGGCTCCTGGCTTCGGATTGGCCCAGTTCCAGCCATTGTGGAGTGAACCAGGGGGTGGAAGACCTCTCTCTCTCTCTCCTTCTCTCTCTGTGTAACTCTGACTTTCAAATAAATAAAATTAATTAAAAAAAATCTTCCTGGAGATTGTTCCCTTTTCTTCTTGTCCTGCCTCCACGGACACAAGATGAATCCGTCCCCCCCTGCCCCCCGCAGAGCCAGTGCAGGGCCTTGCGGCGTGTGTTGGGCAGTGGCAGAGCTTCGGCCACCCTCATCCCCGTCATCTCCATCACTGAGCTGGGAAAATTCGGGTTTGCCAAGTCCTCAGGTGCTGTGCCCAGGTCCAGACGCCGTCCCTGTCGGGGTGGGGAACCAGCTGGGCACTGACAACATCACTCACGGTCATACAAAGTCATTGACTTGAAGGTAGCCTGCTGCAGAGTTACTGACCTTTACGTCCTTGGCGGGGCCCGACGTTCCCAGCCGCGGCCCTGGGTTGCTGGTCTGCAGTTCATCGCAGCACCCGTCTACCAGCACGACCAGGGTGAGCACCGCCGGAGACCATGCATGTTCGTGTGTGCTTCGGTATTACATACCACCCAGTTCCCGGCAGCCCTCCAAGCCTTAACCACTGATCTCACCCACCTCGGGGAATAACAGATTTCCTTCTGTTCCCATTGAGTACGCGTCTTGCTTGCTGTGGTGGAGTCATACTGTGAACTTTTTTTTTTTCTTAGATATATGAGAAGGTATCTTTTTTTTTTTTTTTTTTTTTAAGATTTATTTTACTTGAGGGGCTGATGCTGTGGCACAGCAGTTTAAAGCCCTGACTTGAAGTGCTGGCATCCTATTTGGGCACTGGTTCTAATCCCAGCTGCTCCACTTCCAATCCAGCTCTCTGCTGTGGCCTGGGAAAGCAGTAGAAGATGGCCCAAGTCCTTGGGCCCCTGCACCTACATGGGAGACCTGGAAGAAGCTCCTGGCTCCTGGCTTCGGATCGGCGCAGCTCTGGCCATTGCAGCCGTCTGGGGAGTGAACCAGTGGATGGAAGACCTCTCTCTGTGTTTCTACCTCTCTCTGTAATTCTGTCTTTCAAATAAATAAAATCTTAAAAAAAAAAAAAAGGCTTTATTTTACTTGGAAGGCAGAGTTACAGAGGGAGAGCGAGCAAGCTTCCATCTCTGGTCTATTCCTGAAATGGTTGCAACTCCCAGGGCAGGGCCAGGCCAAAGCCAGAAATCAAGAGCTTCCTCCAGGTCTCCCACGTGGGTGCAGGGGCCAAAGGACTTGGGCCATCTTCTACTGCTTTCCCAGAACACAGCAGAGAGCTGGATCGGAAGTGGAGCAGCTGGGGCTTGAACTGGCGGCCATACGGGATACTGGCGTTGCAGGCGACAATTGCTATGCCACGGTGCCAGCCCTGTGAATTATCTTCCAATGATAGTTGATATAAAACCTTGTTTTGGATCGTCTTAACACATCCCCGTTCCACATTTTGGCCAGTTTCTTGTGAGATATGATTAACTCATTACCGGTTTTACCACATGTTGTGAAGAAAGACTTTATACCTAAGAGCAGAACTCTGCTAGTCACTTTAAAAGGAGTCTTTTTAAGCTAATGTGTGTCATAAGGTAAAGTTCTCTGGTATATGGGAGAGTGAACCCTAACCCCCGTCTCATATCACATACAAAAGGTGTCTTCAGGTGGATTGTACTCCCAAATGTGATAGGTAGAACAATAAAATTACCAGAAGTTAACATTTAAAAGTCATCATTTCTTAAATGGGAGATAAAACACTAATCATTTAATAATAGTAAATTTGATTTCATTGAAATTTGCTTACTTGGTCAGAAGAAATCAATAAAAAAATAGTTAAGTTACAGATTATGGGAAGACAATACTATATACTATATATATATATACTATATACACACACACACACACACACACAGAGGAATGGTGTTCAGCATGTATAAATAAGCCTTACCTGTCAATCAGAAAATGACAGGCTGGTGCTGTGGCTCAATAGGCTAATTCTCCTCCTGCGGCCCCGGCACACCGGGTTCTAGTCCCGGTTGGGGCGCCAGATTCTGTCCCAGTTGCCCCTCTTCCAGGCCAGCCCTCTGCTGTGGCCCGGGAGTGCAGTAGAGGATGGCCCAAGTGCTTGGGCCCTGCACCCCATGGGAGACCAGGTGAAGCACCTGGCACCTGGCTTCAGATCAGTGCGGTACGGCGGCCATTGGAGGGTGAACCAATGGCAAAGGTAGACTTTTCTCTCTCTCTCTCTCACTGTCCACTCTGCCTATCAAAAAAAAAAAAAAAAAAAAGACAAAAAATCAGTAAGGAAAAGACTATAGAAAAATAGCAGCAGGCTGAACAAGCATGTCACAAAAGAGAATATCTGTACGTCTCATGACATGAATATGAAAAATACAGGGGCCAGCGCTGTGGCGCAGCAGGTAAAGCCACCACCTGCAGTGTCGGCGTCCATGTGGGCACCAGTTTGAGACCCAGCTGCTCCACTTCTGATCCAGCTCTCTGCAATGGCCTGGGACAGCAGTGGAAGATGGTCCAAGTCCTTAGGCCCCTGCACCCGTGTGGGAGACCCAGAAGAAACGCCTGTGCAGCTCCAGCCATTGCGGCCATCTGGGGAGTGAGCCAGCAGATGGAAGACCTCTCTCACTCACTCTCGCTCTCTGCTTTTCAAATAAATAAATAAACCTTAAACTAGAAATACACATTTATTTTAAAAAAGGAAAAGAAAAATACATGGAAAGGTATCCAATTTGATTTGTTATTGGGGAAAAGCAAATAAACATTACAATACTGCTGCCAACCCACAAGGTGATCAAATGAAATGCACAGAAAATGTCAGACACGGACAAGGCCACCTCACACGTGCGGTGGGAACGTCGGTAGTGTCCTTGAGCTGACTCAGTGCTCTGTGACGTACCGGGAGTTTAAGTGCGGATGCAGAAACGCGTGTCCAGGCCTGTTCTTAGCAGCACTGTTTTTGATAGAAAAGCTAGAAGCAGTCCAGATATCTGTCATCAGTAGACAGATACATTGTGAATGTTCTCGAAAGACAGTATTGCACAAGCCACAGCCACACAGGACAACAGGGATGAACCTTGCAGCAGGATCTCGGGTGTAGAGACGGTGGTGGGACCCATGGGGTGCCACAGTGTTCTCCGCAAGCTGTGGTGGGTGTGGGTGTGGGTGGGGGGTGTAGTGTGTGGGGGGGGTGTATGTCTATGTGTATGTGTGTAGGGTGTGGTGTGTGTGGACAGTAAACCTGAAGCACTGCACACAGAGCTTGTAGACTACCCTGTATTTATGTTCTGCTTAAAGAGCTGACCTCTCCCTTCCGCCCTCCCACTGAACCTGGGACTGTCGGTACACCTGCGTCACCGGGCCCGTGTGAGCCACAGTAGGTCACAGTACGCTGACAGCAAACACACAGGGGCCAGTGTCAGCGTGACCTTGTTGGGGGCTTACCCCTTCCTCTGAACAGCTCACCTCCCAGACAGGGCAGACAGCCTTCTGCCGTACGACCCGAGGGGTCTGGACGTGACGTACGAGCATAGCTTCGCGTCTTCACGTCCAGTCTGTGGTGGCCCTGCCCCAGGAGTGATTCTTACCAGGAGTAAGTAGGGCTGGCACCTCCTGCTCCAGACCTTAAAGCTGGTGACGCCAGCCCGGCGAGCCTGCCTGCGGTTGCCATGGACTGCAGAGCCCCTCCGACCTGGGCCCAAGACCTCAGCCTTGTTTTTTGTTTTTTTTTTTTTTTTAAGATTGTTTTTTATTTGAAAGGCGAACTGACACAAAGAGAGGGAGAAAGAAAGAGGTCATCCATCCACTGGTCACTCCCCAGATGGCTGCAACGGCAGGGCTGGGCCAGGCTGAAGCAGGAGTTTGGAACTCTGTGGTCTCCCACATGGGTGGCGGGGGCCCGGACTGGAAACGGAGCAGCCAGGACTGAAGCTGGCACTCAGATGCGGGATGCTCATGTTTCAAGTGATGGCTTAACTCATCCTGCCACAACACTGCCCCACAGTCCATGTGGGTTTTTAAAATTTTTTATTAATTTTTATTGTATTTGAAAGGCAAAGACCTCCCATTACTGGCTTAGTGCCCGAATACCCTTGCAACAGCTAGGGCTGGACCAGGCCAAAGCCAGGAGCCAGAACCCCATCCCTGCCATCTGCCATGTGAGGGGGACCCAGATACCGGAGCCGTCACCAGCTGCCAGGGTGTGTTAGCAGGAAGCTGGGTTGGAAGTGGAGCCGTCGGGGCTGGAGCGAGGCTCTCGGATACTGAACTCTGTCCCGAGGCAGCTCAGCCACTGCCTCCGTCTTTCTACACCTCCCCTGGCGCCTGCCAAAGGACGGCTGGAGTCAGATGAGATGCTGTGCGCTGGGCCTGGCGTCCTGCTGGGACACTTTACAGGATTGTTAGGTCATGGAAGCAACTGTTGGTCCCCTGGCTTTGCTCACCCAGGGGAAGGGAGCCTCGGCCTCTCGCCCCGCCGACTGAGGATGCCGCTCTTCGGGAGTACCTTCAGTCCCAAGAAGACGCCGCCTCGCAAGTCTGCTTCTCTCTCCAACCTGCATTCTGTGAGTGTGACTGCCCAGCTTGGCACGGTGCGGCGGGACTGCGGGACCCCACAGGGCCTGAGGGAGGGGAGCGGGCGCTCGGGGGCGTTGTGGCAGGGACAGCCTTTTAGTTCCTGTTGCTGCTACTGCTGCCGTTTCTGAGGTCCTGTTTGGGGGTGGTGGTTAGAGCTCGCTCAAGACCCAACGTCAGGCAGTCCAGTGTGAGGGTGATTTTTTGGCCCCAAGCGACATCGTCCTGAGATTTGGCCAGGAATTGGTTGTAGCCACTTGTGAGGCTCAAACGCGTGCTCGAAGCACGAAGATGTGCACCACAGCTCCGACAACAGTTTCAGAAGACGAGTTCTAAAAAGTGGGAGCAGTGCCAAGGCTTAGGAGTGACTGGTAACTTTCCTGCTTGAACATGTAAGTCCTGAGAGTGTGACTGATTACGTGATGCACAGTCAGCTTCCACTCCCAGCATGACGTGCCCCCAGCATCTTCAACACATATACACACAGCAGATATACACACAGGCCCCGGATACACCCAAGAGATACACACACATACACGGGCCTTGGATACACTCAACACATACACACACACAGGCCCTGGTTACACTCAGCACATACACACACAGGCCTCGGAAACACCCAACACATACACACACAGGCCCCGGATACACCCAGCACACACACACACACGGGCCCTGGATATACTCAAAACATACACACATACAGGCCCCGGATATACCCAAACACACACACACAGACCCCGGATACACCCAGCACACACACACGGGCCTCAGATACACCCAACACATACACACACGGGCCTTGGACACACCCAACAGATACACACACAGGCCCTGGATACACTCAGTACATACATACATGGGCCTCAGAAACACCCAACACATACACACACACACACACACACACGGGCCCTGGATATACTCAAAACATACACACACACAGGCCCCGGATACACCCAACATAAACACACAGGCCCCAGATACACTCAACACACACACACACACGGGCCTTGGATTCACCCAAAAGATACACACAGGCCCCGGATACACTCAGCAGATACACACACGGGCCTCTGATACACACACACAGGCCCTGGAAACACCCAACAGATATATACATACACAGGCCCCAGATACACCCAACAGATATACACACGCATGGGCCCTGGGTATACTCTATAAACATACACACACACACCCACAGGCCCCGAATACACTAACACATATATACATACACAGGCCCTGGTTATGCTCAACATATACACATACACACACACTCATGGGCCCTGGATATACCTAACATACACACACACACACACACACACACACACACGAGCCCCAGATACACTCAACACATACACACATGGGCCCTGGATACACCCAACACATACACAAACACACACAGGCCCCAGATACACTCAACACGTGTACGTACTTGGGCCCTGGATATACCCAACACATATATGTACATACACACACACATGGGGCCCGGATACACTCAACACATATATACATGGACTCTGCCTGGGTACACAAACGCCTGTGCTCTGCTGAGGCTTCTGGGCCCCTGGACCGGGTCCTGGTTCTTCGGCTCCACCACAACCCTCCCCCACCACTGCTGGCTCCCACATACCAAGAAGTACTAGGGCCTGGCTCCCCCAACTCTCCCCGCACGGCATGGGAGGGGAGGGGCAAGAGCTCGGCAGGCAGAGGTGACGGCTGAGGTGAGGTCTGGGACCCAGTGCCGCCTCGGGCCACGTGCGCTGTGAGTCCTGCCGGTGAGCGCCAGACTGTGCCAGCGCACACTGAACCTCGGCGGCCGCTCCTTGTGGGTTGGACTGGGGCCTCTCCCAGGACACATGGCAGCGCCCTGCCAAGCAGGTGATTGCTGAAGACACATTTGGGAAGGCTGTCACCCTTGAAGTCAGTGTGCTGGTGTGAGGTGGGAGACAGTCCCACTTGCAGCTGTCGGCGAACAGCTTCCCTGGAACACGTCAAGCGCGGGAAGCAGCACGCTCCTCTCGTTGGCGTGCTTGGTTCTGCGTCGGTTGGCTTTCCCGGCCTTTGAAAGAAAGCATTCCAGGTGCCAGGTCATGATTAGAGAAACGCGTTCTTGGGGACGAGGAGCTGGGACCGGGCCCCGCACTGGTGTTCTGCAGCCACCACGCAGTGTCTCGCCCACAGCTGGATCGTTCGACCCGGGAGGTGGAGCTGGGCCTCGACTACGGGACCCCTACCATGAACCTGGCGGGGCAGAGCCTCAAGTTTGAGAATGGCCAGTGGATCACAGGTGGGCTGCATTTCCTGCCCCTTTGTCCTGCGAGATGACAGCAGGAGACTTCCCTCTCAACCTGGGGTTCTGTGCTTCCTCGGGGTCAGAGGTTGGCGGAGCCGTGGACCGGAGGGAGGCCCAGCGCCTTCGCAGGCGGAACCAGCAGCTGGAGGAAGAGAACAATCTCCTGAGGCTCAAAGTGGACATCCTGCTGGACATGGTGAGGAGGGCTCGGGGAGGGGCTCCTCGGCTCTGTCCTCGGGGAGGGGCTCCTCGGCTCTGTCCTTGGGGAGGGGCTCCTCGGCTCTGTCCTCGGGGAGGGGCTCCTCGGCTCTGTCCTCGGGGAGGGGCTCCTCGGCTCTGTCATCAGGAGCAACCACTGGCCGTGGCGGGGGGGGGCGGGGGCTCCAGTCCTCGGACCAGCCGCTGGCCTGGGGGCTCCCTTGACTCTGTCCTCAGACCAGCCGCTGGCCTGGGGGGGGGGGGGGGGCTCCAGTCCTTGGATCAACCGCTGGCCTGGGGCTCCCTCTGCTCTCCTTTCGGGAGGGCTCAGCCTCCAGTCTTTGGATCCGGCTGCTGTGGCCTCAATGCACTGCACGTGGAGGTTGCTGGGAGGTGGGAGGCGGACGCTGCTGGGGTTTAGAGCGTTCCTCCTGGAGCTACATGGCCTGGGCTCCTGGCCCAGCCCCACCACCGGCAAACCACTCCGTGCCCTCGTTTCTTTCCTTTTTTTTTTTTTTTTTTTAATTTTTGACAGGCAGAGTGGACAGTGAGAGAGAGAGACAGAGAGAAAGGTCTTCCTTTGCCGTTGGTTCACCCTCCAATGGCCGCCACAGTCGGCATACTGCGGCCGGCGCACCGCGCTCATCCAATGGCAGGAGCCAGGTGCCAGGTGCTTCTCCTGGTCTCCCATGGGGTGCAGGGCCCAAGCACTTGGGCCATCCTCCACTGCACTCCCGGGCCACAGCAGAGAGCTGGCCTGGAAGAGGGGCAACCGGACGGAATCCGGTGCCCCAACCGGGACTAGAACCCGGTGTGCCGGCGCCGCAAGGCGGAGGATTAGCCTGTTGAGCCACGGCGCCGGCCTTTTTTTTTTAATTTTTAAAAATGAAGAGGAAGAAGCAGAGAGCGTGCTTCTGTTCTCTGGTTTACTCCCCAGAGCCCAAGGCCAGAGCCAAGAGCTGGGAAGTGCCCCAGGCCTCCCATTTACTGCCGCTTCCACTGGAGGCTGCGGTTGGGAGCGGCAGCCGGGAACTGCACCCAGGCACTCCGATGTGACACACGGCAGTCCCCGGGGAGCTGAGGCGTCTCTGTGCCTCGCTGGAGTGTCTTCTGCCTTCTACAGCCCATGAAAGACATGCTGATGAGGACGGTGGCATTCCTGGTAGCGCACGGCTCCCTAACCCCATTCCGTGGCCTCACTCGGAGCTCCAGTCTAGCTGCAGCATTGCCCCGTGCGCCCCGAGGCCCGCTGTGCATCACACAGCAAGTGCCACGCAGTCATGGGCAGACGCCGTGTGGACAGCTGGCACCACGACCGTTCTTTTTTAATTTTTTCTTACTTACTAATTTTTATTTTATTTGAAAAACTGGGAGCCAGAGACACAGAGATCTTTCATCTGCTGCTTTACTCCGCAAACGCCTGCAACAGCCAGGGCTGGGGCAGGATGGCGCCCGGAGCCTGCGACTCTGCCTGGGGCTGCACTGCCGCCGCTCCAAGTGCATGTGAACAGGAAGCCGAAGAGGAAGTGGAGCCCAGGCAGCCAGCCCGCCCGCAATTCTGAATATTCCTCAGGCGCTGTGTTCCCCAGCCCAGAGAAGCGGCTGAGAACTCCCGGGGGTGTGGCCGGATGCGGGAGGCCTTTCCCGGGCGCACAGGCTGGCCGCCCGCCCGGAGACGCCCCTGCTAACCGCGTGCCCTCTCCTCCAGCTCGCAGAGACCACTGCCGAGTCCCACGTGATGGAGAAGGAACTGGATGAGCTGAAGAGCGTCAGCCGGCGGAGAAAGTGAAGGCCCCCCCCCCACCTGTTGGGGAGTAGGGGGCACCCCGCTGGCTGAGGGGCAGGTGGCAGAGCAGGTTTTTGTTTTTTTTTTAGCCAACCTAGAGGACTGGGCCCTTGGAGAGAGTATCATTCAAGGGCTCGGCCAAGCCCTGGCCCTTCGGGGCGGCGGCAGGTAGGGCCGTGGGTTCCAGGCCAGGGCAGTGCTGTTCCGCTCTGTGGAGCGGCCCTGCTGTAGGTGCGCAGGCGCTGTTGTGCAGAGCGGCCGGCGTTCCCGGCTCACCCTCGCCACTGGCGATGGCCGCGCCCGTTCTAGAGGGCTGGGACTGGGGGGTCTCCCGTGAGCAGCTCTCGTGGTTCCCTGCTGCCCAGACCACTCCTCCCTGCCTTTAAAGACCTCGCTGCCCACACCCACAGCCGCCTCCAGCGTCCACTTCCCTACAGCAAGCCCCAGCCTGCCACGGCCACCTTGTTCCTCTGCTACTTTCTTTCACACTGCTTGTTTTTTATTAAACGGTGGTAAACACTCCCCGCGGCCACGGTGACTCAGAGAGGAAGCCTGGGCCGCTCAGGGAAGGGCGCAGCCTGGGCCGCGGCTCCTGTTGCCTGGCTGGACGGTGGGATTTGCAGGGGCTGGGGAATGGCGCCGTGGTGGGAGAACGCGGGGGTTTCTTCTCGTGTTTGGGGCCGCCGGGAACACAGGGCTCTCCCTGCCCTCCTGCTCCGGGAGTTAGCGCCGGCCTGGGCCTGCAGACTCCTGCTGGTTGGTGGGGGCGTCGTGCTGGACCCTCTTGGTGGAGGACAGAACCCAGCTCGCGGAGTCAAGTGGTGGGCACGGAGCTGGGAGCATGGAGCCCAGGGCTTTGGCGGGGGCAGCTACTGTGGCCAGCATTTCCGGGGGTCTGTTACCAGGAAACCTCCCAGAGTTGGTGGTAAAGCCCCTGGCTCCTGGCTTCGGCCTGGCCCAGCCCTCCTGACCAGTGTGGCCATTTGGGAAGTGAAGCGGTGGTTGGAAGATGTGCGCTCGTGCTCGCTCGCTCGCTCTCTCTCTCTCTGCCTCTTCTTCTCCTTTTCTGTAACTATTTCAAATAAATCTTTTTTTAAAAGAATTAGTTTCTTTGGGCACAAAAAAATTTTAAGCCCGTGAAATTTTTTTTTTTTAATTTTTACTACTTACTGGGACCAGTGTTGTGGTGTAGTGGATAAAGCTGACACCTGCAGTGCCGGCACCCCATATGGGCACTGGTTCAAGACCCAGCCGTTCCATTTCCTATCCAGCTCCCTGCTAATGGCCTGGGGAAGCAGTGGAGGATGGCCCGAGTGCTTGGACTCCTGCGCTTGTGTGGGAGCCCCAGAAGCAGCTCCTGATCCCAGGCCTCAGCCTGGCCCAGCTCTGGCCATTGCGGCCATCTGGGGAGTGAACCAGAAGACCTCTGTCTCTTCCTCTCTCTTTCAAATAAACTCATCACTTAAAGATGTTTTTCGCTTATTTGAAAGGCAGAGAGAGAGCTCCCATCCTCTGGTTCACTCCTCTGATGCCCACAGCCATCAGGACTGGGCGCCAGGGCTCAGCCAGGAGGCAGGAGCTCCAGCCAGGTCTCCGGCAAGGTGGCTGGGACCCAATTTCCCGCGCTGCTCCCTGCTGCCCCCAAGGTGGGATTAGCAGAGCTGGGACTGGAGCCCAGGCACGCCTACAGTGGGACACAGGCGTTCCAAGCCGGGTCCTGAGCATTACGCCGGACGCTTCCCCATTTTTTCATAATACACATTTCCCAAGGACTTCCCGCAGACCAGAGACCGCTCTGGCCCCGGGCTCTGCTCAGCGCCCACGCTCTGTGTCCCCCTGGGCCCCGCCCCCTGCAGCGGGCACTCCCAGCTGCTCAGTCCCAGGAGCACAGTGTGGCCGTGGCCTGTGTGATTCCCAGCCCGGGCCGCCTCGCGGGGAGGCTGCTGTCTCTGTCTAGCCCTAGGGCCAGCACAGCACTGGGGGAAGCAGAAGAGGACAGTCTGCAGCTGCAGCCCTGACCGTGACCATGACCGGCCTTTTGAGCAGGGGGAGTGTCCAGGGCAGAGGTGGAAGGGTCCAACAGACACAGTGTGGCAGCCCTCAGGTGCCAAGACAGGAGCGCCAAGGCCAGCACCTGTTCCTAGTCCTCCTCCTCCTCATCTTTCCGGGGAAGGGACTGACCCAGCGAGGTGACAGGGCTGGACGCCAGGGCGTCGCGTGGGGTGTGCTTGTCACCACGACGCAGGTCCTCCTGGACTGGCACCACCACTGCCGGCCCTACCTTAGGGACCTGGGGCCGGGGCCCCTGCAGATGTGGGCAGCTTTGCAGTGAAGGATTTTGGGCAGGGGAGCGAGCCGTTGTCGCGTGCAGAGAGAGGGGTGCATGGGAGGAGGTCCCGTGGCCCAGGGCGGGGAAGTTCTGGCTTCGTCTCCCGTGCAGACGCAGACACTTTCAGATGCATCCGCCTCAAAGCCTGTCACTAATGGACCCCCCCCCCCGAGAAACCGTGCAGGTCCCCCGGATGTGCCGGCGTCATCACCAAGGCCACTGTGGCTCAGGGAAGGACCGTCCCTGGTGCGCTGCGGGCTTAGAGCATCGCCAGAGGAAAGCCGGGCAAGGGTGTCCGTCGGGACAGCTGCCAGGTGCCGGCTGATGGGCATGCTCGGGGGAGGGGCTTGGGATTCAGGCCCGCCTCCCCACTTAAGAACCGTACTGGGGCCTACTGGGCCGGCGCTGCAGTGTAGCGGGTAAAGCCGCCGCCTGCAGTGCCGGCATCCCATATGGGTGCCAGTTTGTGTCCTGATTGATGTTTTTTAAAAAAAGATGTAATTATCTGATAAAGAGGAAGGAGAGGCAGGGGCAGAGAGAGAGACCGTGCACCTGCTGGTTCACTCCCCAAATGGCTGCAACAGCCAGGCTGCACCAGGCTGGAGCCGGGAGCCTCTTCCCTGTCTCCCACACGGCTGCAGGGGCCCAAGCACGTGGGGGCCCTGTTCCGCTGCCGGCCTTCCCCGCACACCAGCAGAGGGAGCTGGGTCGAGAGTGGAACAGCCAGGGCTTGAACCGGCGGCCTGGTGCTACAGGCAGCAGCTCCACCCACTAGCCACAGCGCTCACCCCGCTCCGCGTCTGATCCAGCTTCCTGCTGACGAGCTGGGAAAGCAGCGGGAGCTCACCAGCACCCACGGGGGAGGGCAGCTCCACAGCACAGGGCCCCTGAAATAAGCTTTTTCACACAAGCAAGAAGGGATGTGATTCCTAAGTGTGCTACAGCGTGAGGAATTCTCAGAAAATTATCGTGCCCGAGTCCACACCACCCAGGCCTGGAACCTTCCAGAATCCCGGGAGTCACTCCCCCTCCTCCCAAATCGCATCACTCCTGGCTCCTCACTGTGGGCTGGTGTTTGCCTGGTCCGGAACCTGCGTGGAATCAGCTGCTACCCTTTTGTGACGGGAAAACCCGCAGCGGGAGGACGGAAAGGCCCCAGCTCAGGAGGAGTCGCGAGCCCCGTGTCCCCTGCAGGCGCCGCAGGACAGACTCCTCGCTCCCAGGGCACGTGTCAGGTGACGGTTTGACTGTCCGGCCCAAGGTCTGCATCAGGTCACCCTGGTACTCATGACCCAGCGAGCACGGCGCACAAGCAGCATGTGTCCATCATACAGGCCACAGAGGAAACTGGACATCCCTCCTGCTGGGAGGGTGTGGGGCAAAGGTACCGGGGGACCAAGAAAGGTTCACGGGAAAGTAAAAGATTTGGTGCAAAAAATGCTGAAATGCATGCAGCTTTTTCAAAATACGCATTTTCCATGAACTTCTGGAAGCCCGTTCATATGCATGGATTTCAAAATATTTTTTAAAGATTCACTTGAAAGGCAGAGCAACACGGACAGGCAGAGGTCCTCCATCCATGGGTTTACTCCCCCAAATGATGGCTACGGCCAGGGCGGGGGCAGGCCAAAGCCAGGAGCCAGGAGCTTCCTCCGGGTCTCCCTTGTGGGTGCAGGGGCCCAAGGACCTAGACCATCTTCCACTGCTCTCCCAGGACATAGCAGAGCTGGAGCGGAAGTGGCGCAGCCGGGACTCGAACCCATGGCAGCCTTCTCCCCGGCCAGTTTTTCTCTTGTAGAATGGAGATGACAGCGCTATGTCGGGCGTTAGGATTAGAGCGCGGACACTGCCCACTCAGACGCACGCCAGGGCCTGGCACCCAAGGGTCAGCCTTCATTTGAGACCTCTGGCCGTGACCTGACGCTTCCCCCCAAACCTCCGTCTTCATTCCCACCAAGTAACTCGGCGCCAGGGGACAAGACCCTGGACCAGTGTCTGTGGAAGCGCGGCCCCGGGGAGGCTCGCCAGAAGCCCACGCCACACCGCCCCGCGGCCCCCGCAGCCTTCCCGGCCGTCGCCCGCCCGCTGCCGGGGCCACGGGCGCCAGGGGCCGCTCTCTCCCGCCGCGCACGTCTCGGTGCCCGGAAGTGCCGCTCTGTCCGCCGCCGCGCCGCGCTCGCCTCCTCCCTTCCGCTTCCGGTGTCCCCCACAGCCATGGCTGCCGCCGCCGCCGCTGCTGCCGCCGCCGCGGGCGCCGGGGAGCCCCTGTCCCCGGACGAACTGCTGCCGAAAGGCGACGCGGAGAAGACCGAGGAGGAGCTGGAGGAGGACGACGACGACGAGGTGCCAGGCCCCGCGGGCTGCGGGGCGGGGAGCGGGCCTGCCCGGGGGTGCGGGCCCCGCGTGCTGCCGCAGCGGGGCGAAGGCGGCGTCGGGAGGCGGGGTCGGGGCCTCGCGGGGGCCCGGCGTCTCCCGGCGCCGCTTCAGCGCAGACCCGCGTCTCCTCCACCGCAGCTGGATGAGACCCTGTCGGAGAGGCTGTGGGGTCTGACCGAGATGTTCCCGGAGAGGGTCCGGGCCGCAGCCGGAGCCACTTTTGACCTCTCGCTCTTTGTGGCTCAGAAAATGTACAGGTAAGGGGCGAGGGCGAGGCGTGCCGGGGCCGCCTGCCGTGCTGCGGGGGAGCGCGGGCCTCGACGCGTCGGGCCAAGGTTCCAGTGACCTTGGGCCGGGCGCCCCTGAGCTCCCCGGGGGCATTGCGACCTGGCAGGGGCGTTGCGGGCTCACCCGAGGTCCGAGAGGCGGGTGGCGTGTGAGCGGCTGTGTCAGCGCTGGGCAGAGCCGGGCGGGCCTGCATCTCCCCGCGCTCTGCAGGTTTTCCAGGGCCGCCCTGTGGATCGGCACCACCTCCTTCATGATCCTGGTGCTCCCTGTTGTCTTTGAGACAGAGAAGCTGCAGATGGAGCAGCAGCAGCAGCTGCAGCAGCGGCAGGTGGGGGGGGCCGGGCCGGGAGCCGCGGGGGGGGGTGCGGGGGGGCCGGGCCGGGAGCCGCGGGGGGGGGTGCGGGGGGGCCGGGCCGGGAGCCGCGGAGGGAGGTGCGGGGGGGCCGGGCCCGCCTGCCTGCCTGCGCCCAGCAGGTGCGATGCGAGTCTGGTCAGAGCCCCAGGCCTGCACCATGCCTTACACTCTTTTCTCTTCCAGATCCTTCTAGGGCCTAACACAGGGCTCTCCGGAGCCATGCCAGGGGCTCTGCCTTCACTGCCTGGAAAGATCTAGATCGTCCCTGCTGTCTGAGCTGTCTGGATGGGAGGAGTTTGCAATTCCAGCGTTTGAACTGCTGGTTTTTTTCCAACTTTGGCACATTGCTCTAAGCCTGGTGGAGAGAATCCCGCTGGGGTCTCCTGAGACTCCCACCGTGCAGCCGTGCTCAGCTGTGCTGTGTCCTCACTGACAGCGCTGCCCACCCCGCCCCTCACTAAGCCGCTCCCAGCTGGAAGCTGCCCTGGGCCACCGCGGGCTGGACGGACCCTGGGCACTGGTGACTCTTTTGCTGTTGGTAGAGAACGGAGATGCCAGGGAGGGACGTGCCCGCAATGTGCAGCTGACGACGCGTTCCAGCTGAGAAGTGGCCGCCGTGAACCCCGTGTGGGGAGAAGAGGGGGCTCGCGGAGGGAGTGGAGCTCGTGTCCTGCGCGCGTCCTGCCGTTAGATCTGTGTCAGGCAGTGCTCACTTTTTGTATTTAAATATTAAAAACGATTCCAGCCCAGAGTGTCTGCCTGTGCACCTGAGGAACTTGACCGGGAGCGTGTCCGACGTCGGAGCCACGGGCCGTCCTGCACCCCCACCCGAGCCAGCTCCTCCCTCTCACACGGGGCGACCTCGGAGGTGTCGTTTTTGGCCAAGCAGTCTTTTATTATTTAACTTGAAAGGCAGTTAGATTGGGAGAGAGAGATCTGCCCTCTGCGGGTTCACTCTCCAAACGGCTGAACGGCCAGGCAGAAGCCAGGACCCAGGAACTCCGTGGGAGAGTCCCATGTGGGTGGCAGGGGCCTTCCTGGCTGCACCCGCAGGGAGCAGAGCAGCTGAGACTTGAACGGGCACGCCCACACAGGTGCCAGGGTGGCAGCTGGCGGCTCCAAGCTGCAGCCTTAGTAATAGTCTTTGTCCAGAATTGTCACTTCCTGGCTCACCAACGTAAAAGATTTACAACTAGCTACTTGTGGTCTACAATAACTCGACATGGTTAGAAATTATTTGTGGGGGGGACAGTGCTGGGGCATAGCATGTCAAGGTGCTGCCTGGGCACTGCTACTCCTCATGGGCACCAGTTTGACTCCTGGCTGCTCTGCTTCCGATCCAGCTCAACGCTAAATGTGCCTGGGAAGCAGTGGAGGATGGTCCAACTACTTGGGCCCTTGCATCCACGTGGGAGACCTAGATGAAGCTCCTGGCTTAGGAGCCTCCCAACTGTGGGCATTTGGGGGGCAAACCAGTGAGTGGAAGCTCTCTGCCTCTCCACCTTTTAAATACACATTTTAAAAAGATATTTGTGGGGAACACAGTGCTGATTTTCAGTTTGTTTATTTGAAAACAGGGAGAGAGTACATCTGCTAGTTCATGCCCCAGATGGCCACCACAGCTGGAGCTGATCCAAAGCCAGGAGCTTCTTCCGGGTGTCCCACGTGGATGCAAAGCCCAAGGACTTGGGCCATCCGCTGCTTTCTCAGCTGCGTTAGCAGGGAGCTGGGTCCGAAGTGGAGCAGCTGGGACTTGAACCAGCACCCATATGGGACGCCAGTGCTGCAGGCTGGGGCTTTAACCCACCGTGCCACAGTGCTGGTCCCAATAGTGATTTCTAACGTTGGCTATGAGGGGGAGATTTGCAGTTTTTTATGACCTGGTCTTTAGGCAGAGCGAGCTCCAGTGCTGCAGCACTCGACCAAGGCCCACCACCCGACCAGGCTCCTAACCCCCAGGCCAGACACCCACTTTGCATTTTTTAATGCTGAGACCAGGCACTGATGAACACCATGGTAGTAGCTCTCCTAAGACTGATGGGTTGTTTACTGGGACACTGCGCAATCTGGAAGCCAGTATGGTTCCAGATTTAGACACACAGCAGCCGGAGTGTGTGCTGCAGCTGGATGCCCATCTGATGACCCTGCTGTGTGGGCTGGAGGCTGGAGCAGGCTAGGCCCTGCCTTCAAACCGTCAAGCCCGCCATCTGTGAGCTCCGGGGAGCTGTTGAGTGGTTTAGGTGAGTGGTGTCTGGATCTACAGGTGGGCATGGTGTTGCTAGCCTCCTCAGAGGACGAATTCCTTTGGAGTGGCATCATTCTAAAGCTTTTTCTAAACAGAGTTCAGGCAGGTAAGAGTTATGTACAGAGTTTTCCATTTTTAATATTTGGTTAAACAAAATACATCTTCTGTAAACAAACCCAGCACGAGGCCAACAAAAAAAGGGAACAAAAGCAAAACAAGCCTAGGGTGCCCCTCACTGGGCATCAGGGCCGGGCCTCCCTCCCCTGCAGGAAGTGGGCTTCCTGCCCTTGGGCGTCAGCCTGGGTCCCTGTTCCTAAGCACCAGAATCGGATATGAACAGAGAAACCGGCCCTGAAGTGTCAAAGCGTCTGCATATCCCATCGACGCGTGGACTCCGCATGCACGGGGCTCCCGGGAAGTGCCGTCTACATGGCCCGGGCAGGGTGTGCAGAGGGATTTCCTCTCCAGGAGATGGCTCACTCTCGCCGCCGGCGCCAGTGGACCCGAGGGCCCGCCTGTGACGAGCGAGGTGGGCTGGGGCTCTGGCTGTGGCGGCTGGAATGCTGTGCAGGGCGAGGAGCGCCCTGGGTGCCAAGCAAGTCTGCTGAAGATGGGACTGCAGCCAGCGGCCGAGGGCGCAATGCGACGGCTGCTTGTGGCTTGTCACTCAGCATCGGACACGGCCAGACGGCGCATGTGCAGAGAAAGTGCTGGTGTGGACATGCACGCGAGTTCCGGGGGAGCCGTGGCCTGAGCCCCACACCGGCTCTGCCGCTCGACGTGAGCGTGGCCAGCGGCCGCTCTTGGGCCTCCTGAGACCGAGCTGCCTCTGGCAACCACCGGCGCCCTGGGGGTCCACTTACTTGCTCTCCACTGTTTTCCAAGTTGAGGGAGGAAAGTGGCCTACAGCTATTTCAAGAGGAAGGGGCGGGTCAGCCAGCGGGCTGTGCTGCACAGAACTACCAGTGCCAGGCCTCTGCCTCACTGGCAGCTCCGGCTTCTACCAATCCTGGCTGCCCTACTGCGTGTGTTCTTCCTTCACCCAACTCCATCCCAAATTAGTAGGGTTTGATGTCAAAAGCAGACTTTTTCTGACTTTGCCAGAAGGGCCATCTGGGAGAGCCCTCTGGCCCACAGCTTCCTAAGTCAATGTGGTGGAATGGCAGGGACAGAAGCAGGTGCAGCGCAGCCGCCGCCATGGCAGGCCGCTCCCGGCGTGGCCCAGCCACCTCTGAGGCCTGGCCTCCCCCGCGGGCTTGGGGTCTTAGTGAACTCATGATAAAATCTGAGGCGAGCTAGACGACCCTTCAAAACGGGATAAAGGGCGGGAGACGGCCTGGGTGCTGCCGCTGGGGTTTTGGAGACGTTTCCTGAGAGACCCCTATGCTCTGGGTCCTTCGAGCCGGTCACGGCTTTGCGTTCCTGCGTCCTCAGACCCGTGGGTGCGACGGGAGGCCAGGCGGAGGCTGAGTCTGGAGCAGCGGTGGCGCCTGCAGCAGAGCCCGGGCAAGCCTCTTCCTGCCTGCCTTGCCTTCCAGGTGCACCCGAGGCTGGGTGGCTCTCACGTCTGTCCTATTGCACTGCCAAATCCGAAGGGACCCCGATGAGATGCTGGGGGGCAAGGGCGGCCCCACTGTGGAGGCCACAGCACAACAGAGGACTGGAGGGCGGGGCCAGGGAGAGGCTGGGTGGGACTGTCACACCAGGACTGGAGGGTGGGGCCAGGTGGGGCTGTCACACCAGGACTGGAGGGAGGGGCTGTCACGGACTGGAAGGCGGGGCCAAGGTGAGGCTGGGTGGGACTGTTACACCAGGACTGGGGGGCGGGGCCGGGGCGGGGTTGACTGGGGCTGTCACACATCTGCCCTCCAGCTCTGATGGGCTTCCACCTCCTCGGGTACCACCAGCAAAAGTTCACAGTTCTTTCCTTGCAAATGATGCTTCAGAAATTTCCTAGGGGAAAAGGAAGTGAGAAAGGCAATGAACTGCACACTCCGGCTCCCCAGAGCCCTCGCCACACCCTCGGCCGTCCTGAAGGCGCTCCCGCGGCCACTACTGGGGCGGCCCCTCCCGGTCAGCGCAGCCCCTGGCCCTCCTCACGCCCAGCCAGCAGCTGCCGCTCAGAGCTCTCTGAAGGTCTGGAACTGTTGAAAGTAACTCTCCTCCTTTGGTTCCCTCTGGCCTGAATGGCTGGCTGCCTCGCTCTGAAACAGCCGTGACCCTGACCCAGCTAAGGGAGAGGACCCGCGCGCTGGTTGTCCGGGCTGAAAAGGACAAGGACCAACGCCCCGATGGGCTATCGCGGGGAAAGCGACGTCATCTGTGTCTGGCGACCTCCCCGGCACCTCAGCCCCACCGCGGTCCTCACCTGAGCTCGCTCTCGCCTCCGATCCACTCGGGCGTCTTGAGTTTGGAGTCGAGGTTGTAGTAGGCCCCTGCCACCTCGCGAACACAGACCCAGTGCTGCCTTTTGAGGGGCAGCTTGAGCGGCCCCCAGCACAGGCTGGAGGGCAGGTTCAGGATGAAGCCCACGACGTTACCGAGCGCAATGACACTGACGTCCCTGCAGAAGACAGCCGGGCTCAGGCCGGAGCCTCCAGGGCCCTCCCCACGCCGACCCAGAGCCCTGGGGCTGAGGGCCGGCTCTGCAAGCTGCAGCCCCGAGTCAGGCCAAGCCCGGCGCACGTTACCTGCGCTTGTCCCACCAAACGGCTTCGTAGCCTTTGGTCTGAAGCGCTGCCATGATGACGTTCACGTCGTAGTTGCCATTTCCCAGCATGCTCTTCTTGTGGGGCGTCACCATGGTGTTTGGGGACAACCTACAGATGAGGCAAGAGGCAAGCTGAGACCTGAGGTCCGCCGGGCCCCTCAGGGTCGTGTACTGCCCTCTGGCGGGGCACTGACCTCCCCTCCAGCGCCCATTCAAATGCAATCTTGCCAGTTTCTCCTTTGTTTTCTGGATTATTTTTTAAAATATTAATTTTATTTGAAAAACAGAGCTCTTCCATCCACTGGTTCTCTCCCTAAATGTTCACAAGATCCGGGGCTGAACCAGGCCAAAGCCAGGGACGAGGGTCTCCCACAGGGTGCAGGGTCCCAGGTCCCTGTGCATCAGCAGGGAGCTAGAGAGGACGTGGAGCTGGGAACCCAGGCGCCCAGCAATGCAGGAATCCCTAGTGCCTGGCACAAGCTCACCAGGAGCCTGGGCTCCTACTGCCCTCGAGGTCACCTCTCTTCTTGCGCAGAACTGCCACGCCACCGTGTGCCTGCCACTCTGCAGTCAGTGTCTGTGGGCACATGAAGGAGCCTCCGACGAAGCCGCAGCCCGCCAGCCTTCCAGGCTTCTTCTGCCATTTCACACGGGAAACGCTACTTGATGTTTCCATTCGTGTAGGTAGTAACTGTTGATACTTCCATTTTTTACACTTTAAATGCTACTTTTAAAATTTTTTATTTATTGCTGCTTCTGGGTCTCCCACACGGGTGCAGGGCCCAAGGACTTGGACCATCTTCCACTGCTTTCCCAGGCCACAGCAGAGAGCTAGATTGGAAATGGAGCAGCCGGGACTCAAACCGGAGACCACATGGGATGCCGGTGCTGCAGGTTGGGGCTTTAACCCACAGCACAACAGCACCAGCTTCAATGCTACATTTTTATTTTTTTATTATTATTTTTTTTTTGACAGGCAGAGTGGACAGTGAGAGAGAGACAGAGAGAAAGGTCTTCCTTTTCCATTGGTTCACCCCTCAATGGCCGCGGCCGGCGCGCCCTGGTCTCCCATGGGGTGCAGGGCCCAAGGACCTGGGCCATCCTCCACTGCACTTCTGGGCCACAGCAGAGAGGTGGCCTGGAAGAGGGGAAACCGGGACAGAATCCGGCGCCCTGACCGGGACTAGAACCTGGTGTGCCGGCGCCACAGGCGGAGGATTAGCCTAGTGAGCCGCAGTGCCGGCCAATGCTACATTTTTTAAAAAGATTTAATAATTATTTATTTGAAAGTCAAGAGTTACAGAGAAAGAGGGAGAGACACAGAGAGATCATCCATCGCCTGGTTCACTACCCAGATGGCTGCAATGGCCAGGACTGGGCCAGGGAGCTTCTTCCAGGTCTCTCATGTCAGTGGGAGGGCCCCAAACGGGCCATCTTCTGGTACTTTTCCCAAGCCATTAGCAAGAGCTGGATCAGAAGTGGAGCAGCCAGGACACAAACCAGTGTCCATATAGGATGAGGGCATTATAGGTGGTAGCGCTGCCCACTACATCACAACACCAGCCCCTTCTTTAAATTCAATTTAAGGTCTGCATATTTGGCAATCTTAAATCATTAAATACTCGAAGTTATACATGGGTTCAGACAGCTAACATAAAAGTATAAACGGAGGCCAGGTGTACATGGAATGTAGGGGGGCTGGCACTGTGGCACGGCAGGCTAAGCCTCAGCCTGCCACGCCAGCATTCCATTTGGGCACCGGTTTGAGTCCCTCCACCTCTGATCCGGCTCTCTGCTATGCCTGGGAAAGCAGCAGGAGATGGCCCAAGTGCTTGGGCCCCTGCACCTGTGTGGCAGACCTGGAAGCTCCTGGCTCCTGTGTTCGGATCAGTACAGCTCCAGCCGTTGTGGTCAACTGGGGAGTGAACCAGAAGATGGAAGACCTCTCTCTCTCTCTCTCATTTTACACACAGGGACCCGGGAATCAGAGGTGCCCCCGCAACGAGCTGAGCCCCTGCAGCTACGCCAGGTCAACAGGGCAAAGGCTCTCCCTCGGCCTCCCCCTCGGGTGAAGTGAGGAAGCTGAGGGAGGCCTGCTTCCCCTGCACCCCCCTGCACCTCCCTGCTTCCCGTGAAGTCTCTGGCAAAGGTTCCGACTCCAGCAAGACTCTCCCAGCCACGACTCCCTGCAGGGCCCCCCTCCCTCCACACCCCTGCCCCGACTCCCTGCAGGGCCCCCCTCCCTCCACACCCCTGCCCCGACTCCCTGCAGGGCCCCCCTCCCTCCAAACCCCTGCCCCGACTCCCTGCAGGGCCCCCCTCCCTCCACACCCCCGCCCCGACTCCCTGCAGGGCCCCCCTCCTTCCACACCCCTGCCCCGACTCCCTGCAGGGCCCCCCTCCCTCCACACCCCTGCCCCGACTCCCTGCAGGGCCCCCCTTCTCCCTCCACACCCCTGCCCTGACTCCCTGCAGGGCCCCCCTTCTCCCTCCACACCCCTGCCCTGACTCCCTGCAGGGCCCCCCCGCCCTGACTCCCTGCAGGGCTCCCCCTCTCCCTCCACACCCCTGCCCTGACTCCCTGCAGGGCTCCCCTCTCCCTCCACACCCCTGCCCCGACTCCCTGCAGGGCCCCCCTTCTCCCTCCACACCCCTGCCCTGACTCCCTGCAGGGCCCCCCCGCCCTGACTCCCTGCAGGGCTCCCCCTCTCCCTCCACACCCCTGCCCTGACTCCCTACAGGGCCCCCCTTCTCCCTCCACACCCCTGCCCTGACTCCCTGCAGGGCCCCCCTTTTCCCTCCACACCCCAGCCCTAACTCCCTACAGGGCTCCCCCGCCCTGACTCCCTGCAGGGCCCCCCTCTCCCTCCACACCCCTGCCCTGACTCCCTGCAGGGCTCCCCCTCTCCCTCCACACCCCTGCCCTGACTCCCTGCAGGGCCCCCCTTCTCCCTCCACACCCTTGCCCTGACTCCCTGCAGGGCCCCCCTTTTCCCTCCACACCCCTGCCCTGACTCCCTGCAGGGCCCCCCTCTCCCTCCACACCCCTGCCCTGACTCCCTGCAGGGCCCCCCTTCTCCCTCCACACCCCAGCCCTAACTCCCTACAGGGCTCCCCCCGCCCTGACTCCCTGCAGGGCCCCCCTCTCCCTCCACACCCCTGCCCTGACTCCCTGCAGGGCTCCCCCTCTCCCTCCACACCCCTGCCCTGACTCCCTGCAGGGCCCCCCTCTCCCTCCACACCCCTGCCCTGACTCCCTACAGGGCCCCCCTTCTCCCTCCACACCCCTGCCCTGACTCCCTGCAGGGCCCCCCTTCTCCCTCCACACCCCAGCCCTAACTCCCTAAGGGGCCCCCCCGCCCTGACTCCCTGCAGGGCTCCCCCTTCTCCCTCTACACCCCAGCCCTAACTCCCTACAGGGCTCCCCCCGCCCTGACTCCCTGCAGGGCTCCCCTTCTCCCTCCACACCCCAGCCCTAACTCCCTACAGGGCTCCCACCCTTTCCCCCCCGCCCTGGCCCTAACTCTCTGCAGGGCTCCCCCAGCCCTGACGCCCTGCAAGGCTCTCCCTCCTCCCCCCCACCCCGCCCCGGCCCTGACTCCCTGCAGGGCTCCCCCCTTCCCCCCCAACCCCAGCCCTGACTCCCTGCAGGGCTCCCCCCTTCCCCCCCCAACCCCGGCCCTGACTCCCTGCAGGGCTCCCCCCTTCCCCCCCCAACCCCGGCCCTGACTCCCTGCAGGGCTCCCCCCCTTCCCCCCCCGAACCCCGGCCCTGACTCCCTGCAGGGCTCCCCCCCTTCCCCCCCAACCCCGGCCCTGACTCCCTGCAGGGCTCCCCCCTTCCCCCCCCAACCCCGGCCCTGACTCCCTGCAGGGCTCCCCCCCTTCCCCCCCCGAACCCCGGCCCTGACTCCCTGCAGGGCTCCCCCCTTCCCCCCCAACCCCGGCCCTGACTCCCTGCAGGGCTCCCCCTCTTCCCCCCCAACCCCGGCCCTGACTCCCTGCAGGGCTCCCCCCCTTCCCCCCCAACCCCGGCCCTGACTCCCTGCAGGGCTCCCCCCTTCCCCCCCCAACCCCGGCCCTGACTCCCTGCAGGGCTCCCCCCCTTCCCCCCCAACCCCGGCCCTGACTCCCTGCAGGGCTCCCCCCTTCCCCCCCCAACCCCGGCCCTGACTCCCTGCAGGGCTCCCCCCTTCCCCCCCAACCCCGGCCCTGACTCCCTGCAGGGCTCCCCCCTTCCCCCCCAACCCCGGCCCTGACTCCCTGCAGGGCTCACACTCCCCAGCGTGGGCCTGCAGGCTTCCCAGCAGTGGGTGCAGCAGGCATCCAGCAGTTCAGGACAACACGGGCTGAGTGACGCAAGTCAGCAAGGTTTCCCGCGGGACTCTGTGCGTCCCTGACGTGCTAACCTTCCCGGAGGTCTCTAGGAAAGGGGGTTACGTGAGTGCTGCGGCGTCCATCTGTCTGAGGGTGTACGCTACAGGGGCTCAGATTCGCGCCCCTTCCTGTCTGTCCCCTCTGCCTCCGTGCTAACTGGAAGCCTCCACCCCACACCTGGGCTTCTGAGAATGATTCCTAAACTGATCTTGCTTCAAACTCCCCTCCATCAATTCGGCCTAGATGTCCCTGCCATAACCCCCAAGGGCGTCATTTCACTCCATTACATAAGAACTGGCAATGGAGCCAACTCCAAACCTCTCCCCTCCCCCAGCGCTTCTCAGCATCCTGTACACTCCAGGAACCATGACAACATTGCCTCTGTTTTAGTGTTTTGCATATTCCAGGCTGGTGCTGTGGTGTAGCGAGTAAAGTCGCCACCTGCAACGCCTGGCATCCCATATGGGCGCCAGGTCATGTCCCGGCTGCTCCACTTCCAGTTCCAGCCCCTGCTAATGGCCTGGGAAAACAGTAGAAGACGGCCTAAGCGCTTGGGTCCCTGCACCCATGTGGGAGACCAAGATAAAGCGCCTGGCCTTGGCCTGGTCCAGCCCTGGCCATTGTGGCCATCTGGGGTGTGAACCAGTGGACAGAAGACCTTCCAGTCTCTCCCTCCCTAACTCTTTCAAATATAAAGAAATAAATCCTAACAAAAATACAAAACAATTTTGAAATACATCAGATGACTACTTCTACAGCTTCTTCAGGCTGTCCATGGCACCTTTCCTGACTGCTCTGTGAAACAGGAGGGAGACTGGGAGGACCACACACATCTGAGTTCACAGCCAAGCACATCAACGCTGAGACGTAGCCTCCAGAGGCCTGGTGCCTCCTCTGCAAACATGGGAACAACTCCTCTTGCGGCCACTAAAGAACTCAGTTGGTTTAACACATGGCCAACCCCTACGTAAGGTCCTGGAGCGAAAGGCACAGCTCGTCTGCTCTGAATCCCTGAGGCAGGCCAGGCAACTGGACAGCACGCACTTGCCAAGCCCACCGAGCTACGCATTCCGGAGGAGCCAGCAGGCCCGCGCACTTGCCACGCCAGTACGTCCACTTTGACTGTAGCCATCTAGTGCCAAGTGTGCTAGCTGCCTTTATGCAGGTTTTATCTCTTAACCCTTCCAACAATCTGAACTGTAAACAAGGAAGCTGAGGAGCAAGGTCACGGTGACTTGTACAGTCACGCACGGTGAGAGGCAGGGCTGGGACTCAACCTCTACGCCCAGGACGGCCCTCAACAGTCCACTGCTCCCGGGGAATTCCTCGCGACCCAGACTCTCAAAAGAAGTCCCCTCTGCAAACCTCTGTTCAGGACTGTCAGACGATCCCACAGAAATTCTAGGCTATGAAGAGAGCCTCTTATTTTGGTCATCACAGCCAGAGGTCAGAGCCGTGAAGACCGGAGCTGACCTAAAAGCCGGGACCGGGGCAGAGGTACGCGCAGTAGCCAAGACGCTGCCTGTGTTGCCTGCGTCTCAGTCTGGATCCCCTGGGTCTCAGTCCTGGTTCTACTTCCAATCCTAGCTTCCTGCTAATGCGCACTCACTGGGAGACCCAGATTCAGGTCTGGACTCCTGGCTTTGGCCTGGCCCAGTCCTGGCTGCTGCAGGAAGCTGGGGAATGAATCAGTGCATGGAGTTTTCTCCTTCTCTCACTGTGTGTTTGCTTTTCACGTACAATGAAACACCTATGAGATGCTAAGGATGCAGACTGCGGGGTCTGAGTGCCAGCTACTTTGTTTCCGGCTCAGCTTCCTCCTAATGCACAGGGGATGTGCCCGGCACCCACACAGGAGAACCAGATGGGGCTCCTGGCCTGGCCTGGCCCCGCCCTGGCTGCTGTAAGCACCTGGGGAGTGAATCAGCAGAGGCAAGACCTCGGGACCTGGTCCAGGTCTCCACTAACGTCTACACCCTCAGATCAATCCTGATCCTCCCGCGTGATCGCTGGCCAGTGATGACTCTGGATTTTAACGAAAAAGGAGATGAGGAGGCATTTCACAAGATCCTTTTCCTCCTTTTGAGCAGGTACAAAAGGATATGAATTAAAAATATGGCTTGGGCCTTCCTGCCACGTTTTGAATAAAGTACTGATCACTGGGCCAGGCACACACAAGTGCTCTGTGGGTGCTGGCTGTTACTGCCGCTGCTGCCGCCACTATTATTGCTACTAGTAGTAGTACTATACTACTACTACTACTACTACTATTACCACTACTACTACTACTACTGCTGCTGCTATTACCACCACCACCAATACTACTACTACTTGTATCTGGCCCCTGGACAAGACATTCAAGTCTTCAGAGTCCAATATTGAACAGCTCCCTTCTCAATATATAACCACCACACTTTTTAAATGTGGCCCCTTCCATCCGTTCAGGGGAGGCTGGACTCTCCCCTCCCCCAGGGGATGCTGCGTGCTCACCAATATCCTTAAGCTTTTTGTTCCTATCAACATGCATTATGGATTTTTTTTTCTGTTACCATGCTCGTTTTCACCTAGTTAGATTTTAGTATTTATTTATTTGAAAGACAGAGTTACAGAGAGAGGAGGAGAGACAGAGATCTTCCATCCGCTGGGCACTCTTCAAATGGCCGCAATGGCCAGGGCTGTGCCAGACAGAAACCAGGAGCCCAGAATTCCATCTAGGTCTCCCACCGGGGTGGCACAGTCCCAAACAATTGGACCATCTTCCACTGCTCTCCCAGGCACATTAGCAGGGAGCTGGATGGGAAATGGAGCAGCCAGGACTTGAACCAGTGCTTACACAGGAAGCTGGTGTCACAGGCAGTGGCTTAACCCACTGCGCCACAATGCTGGCCCTTAGTTACGATTTTCATAGCTATTTTATTTGAGGGACGAATGCTTAGCTAGCTGCAAGAACATATGATCATGGAAGAACTGGGGTGAGCCTAGTGAAAACAGCTGGGGTTTGAGCATTTTCAAAACAACCTACCAAAGCTACTACTACATCATGTTATTCCTAGGACCCTTTCTCTCTCTTTAAAATGGACTTATTTATTAAATAGGCAAAGGGACAGAGAGATCGAGTTTAAGTGGCCGCAACAGCGAGGTCTGAGCCAGGCTGAAGCAGAAAGCCATCCTGGCTCCCAGCCGGTGGCATGGGCCCAAGCACCTCGGCATCATCCACTGCCTTCTAAGGCACCTTAGCAGGAAGCTGGATCCGAAGCGGAACGGCCATACTCAGAATGGCACTCAGATACGGGAAGGTGGTGTCACAAGCGGTGGCTTACCCCTACCCCACTGTACATAACACCATCCCACAACCCTTTTTCAAAGCTTAGCCATGTGATAAAATGTATGAGGTCAAATACCTACATCTAGACACATACACAACCACCTCTGTCCACTTTGATCTTTCCTCCAATTTCACAGGTTGACAGATCCTCCTCAAGCCAGGCTGTTTTTTGCTACTGTTACAGATGTAACCACTATGCTTAAGCTCTGGACCAAGGGGCTGGTGCTGCAGCATAGTGGGTAATGCTTCTGCCTGCGACACCAGCATCCCACACGGGCACTGGTTTGAGACCCGGCTGCTCCACTTCTGACCCAGCTCCCTACTAATGTACCAGGAGAGGAATGGAAGATGGCCTGAGTGCTTGGACCACATGTGGGAGGCCCAGATGGAGTTCTGGGATCCTGGCTTCAGCTTGTTGCAGACATCTGGGGAGGGAACCAGTGGAGGGAAGATCTCTGTCCCTAACTCTGACTTTGAAATCTTGGGGGCCAGCCCCAGCCCTGTGGTGCAGTGGAGAAAGCTGCTGCCTGCAGAGCTGGCATCCCATATGGGTACTGGTTCGAGTTCTGGCTGCTCCACTTCCGATCCAGCTCTCTGCTGTGGCCTGGGAAAGTCCTTGGGTCCCTGTACCTGTGTGGAAGACCTGGCAGAAGCTCCTGGCTCCTGGCTTCAGACTGGCCAAGCTCTGGCCATTGCAGCCATTTGGGGAGTGAACCGTGGATGGAAGATCCCTCTCTCTGCCTCTCTCTAACTCTCTGCCTTTCTAATAAATAAAAAAGAAATCTTTTTAAAAAATCCAATAAATCAATCTTCAAAGAAAAAATATCGTGAACCCAGACTCTCAGTTCCTGCTACTTCTATTTCAAACGCGAGTCATCACCTAAAACTCCATTTCAACTCCACTCTGCTTTTGCGCTTCTTGCATGGGGCCACAGTTCAGCTGCTAAGATGGACTTCCTCCCAACAAACAGCCCTGCCCAACACTCCTGCCACTCAGCAGCGACGACGTCTGCGAATCGGCGCGGAACTGCGGATCTGAGCGCTCGCGCCTCTTCCCGCGCATCGCCTTTTCACCTTCAAGCTGCTCCGAATCCCACGGCTCTCGCTTCGCGGGCGAAGAGCCGGCGCCCGGCTCTGCTGCAGACCCGAGAGGCCCCGTCCTGCCCAGCCTGTTTCTCCGCAGTGCCTGGCAGTGCCTGGCACCCTGCGGGCAGCTGGTCAGCGTCGGCCTAAAACATTCCACCCTCCCTCCCTCTGGATTCGTCTCACACTTGTTGCTCTGCCCGTCCACACAGACTTTCTCCACGCCAAACACCCTCCACGGAGCTCCACGAGTGGGACTCTTTCGTATGGCTTTGCTCATGGGCTCGGGCGATCTTACACTGTGCTGAGAAGGCATTGAGGACGCAGTGCCACTCGCCAGGGCGCCAAGGGGACAGGACCCCGGCTCCCTGCGGGTGTCGGGCAGCTCTGCAGCGTCCCTCCCGCCCCTCCCCACGGGGAAGATCCAGTTCAAAGACTCCTGCTGTCTCCACAAACACGCGGTGGTCCCAGCTGTGCACTGCATGTTCAACCGTGAGTGGTCTCACTGTGCCCAAAACTTCCCTAGTGAGCACCACTGGATACACAGAATCTCATCCTTCTGGGGGGGCGAAGCCACGCAAGTGTCAACTAAACCCTCCGTCCCCAGGAGCAGCACTGGCTAGGCTGTCCCAGGACAGGTCTGGGTACTCCAGTCGCCAGCACACTCAGGTACTCGCTCTAAGTCCTTCTCCGTAGTTTTCCATCAGCGAGTAATTTGCAAACACCCGCCGAGGAGCAGAGGAGCTCCTCGGGGCTGGCCACCGGAAGCCGTCTAACACCCTGGTCCTCCCTCCTGCTCCTCTCCGGCACGCGGCCTGGTGACCTGGGAATCCTGTCCTCCCAGGGCTGCATTTCCTGAAGCGGTAACTCTGCCTGCTGCCAGACACACCCGTGATGCCCACGACACATCTTCCCTGCCAAGGCTGCGGCACCACTCAGGTAATTATTGGCACTGGGTAATAATCACTCTTGTAATTTTGTCAGCACGCTGCGATTCTTTTAAGAGGAGCTCTGTGATTGTCTCAGGGTAAATGGTTCGCTCCTATGCGTCACAAACCACCCCAGCAAGGTGGATTCCAGCTGGCGTTTGGGTCCTGCGTGGCAACAATTGCATCTCCAAGTGAGGGGAGCCAGAGGGGGTCCTCGCGGCCAACACCCACAGCGCCAGGAACCCCCGAGGGTTCTGCACTGGGGACCCGGCAGGCCTAACCTTTCTGGCTGGAGCCATCTCCGCCTGCTCAGTGCCCGAGCTGCTCCCGACTGTCCACGCGCCGCTGCGCCCGTCCAACCCTGCGGGCTCATTCTCAAATGCTCCAAAGACTCACCGGCCATCAAAGCCAAGAGAAAACTAGCTACATGTCTACCTACCTGCGGGCGAGAAAGGCCATCCCGAATAACCCTGGAAGGAGCCAGCATCTGGAGTCGGCTTCCGACCACAGCTTTGTGGGAAACAGAGACGGCGAAAGCGTCTGCAGCTCACAGAAAGCGTGAGGACCAGCCCGGGGCCTCCGGGAAGGGCTGAGCCCCACGCACCCGAGTGTCTGTGGTGCCCGGCACAGCCCACCTGTGATGACAGCTGACTGTGCACAGACACCCTGTCCCCTCGACGCACACGCCGACGGCAGGACTTGAGAGGCACCGTGGCCACCACAGCAGTCACCAGCAGGAAGATGGGAATCCCACCCTGGCTCCGAGTCCCGTCAGGCTCCTCTGGGCTAAGTACTGAAGCTTCCTGAGTTCTGCCTTTGGTAAAAAGGAACTAACAGTGCATGTAATATGTAGGAGGGTGTCTGCAAAAAACAATTTTTTTTTTTTGACAGGCAGAGTTAGACAGTGAGACAGAGAGAAAGGTCTTCCTTCCGTTGGTTCATCCCCCAAATGGCCACTATGGCCGGCGCTGTGCCAATCCAAAGCCGGAAGCCAGGTGCTTCTCCTGGTCTCCCATGGGGTGCAGGGCCCAAGCACTTGGGCCATCCTCCACTGCACTCCCTGGCCACAGCAGAGAGCTGGACTGGAAGAGGGGCAACCGGGACAGAATCCGGCGCCCCGACTGGGACTAGAACCCAGGGTGCCGGCGCCACAGGTGGAGGATTAGCCAAGTGAGCCGTGGCACCGGCCCGCAAAAATCCTGAAGTCGAATATGCATGGAGCCCTAAGAAGTTCACAGAAATAAACACTACGACACATGGACTTCAATTTTCTTTGTACCAAAACAGACTTATCTTTTAAACTTTCTGAAGCACCCTGGGGTGCCCACGGGACCGATGGGCAGACCACCCACATAACACAGGAGAGGCGGCAGCACCGTGCCTGGACTCCATACCATCCTGTGTGCTCCCGGGGCTTCTAAGAGCAGCCGTCCCTCCAAGCCTGCGGGTCTGTGTCGCTGGGACACTGGCTCACCCACCCGAAGTCTCAACCGCCAAGCACCGAGGCGCCGGGAAGCGGCCCCTACCTTTGGAAGATGTCCTGCAGGGTCTCCCGCGTGAAGGCCTGGCTGTCCTGGAAGACGTTGTTGAGGGCGTGGAGGGCACAGAGCTCCCGCCGCTGCTTCTCGTGGTAGATCTGTGCGGGCGCCGCCTGGGGCAGCTCCAGCGACTCCGATTTGGCTTTGTCTCCTTTCCATGGCACGCAACTCATGTTTTTCGTTTTCGGTTCCGGAGAAAGCTGCCACCACCCCTCTCCCCTCCGGAGGAAGATGGAGCCACTCAGTCCACCCAGGATTCCTGAGGTCCACCTCACTCCCCGGGGCCCATGACTTCTGCTTTGTCACTGGGAGAAGGTTGCAATCAAACGGATAAAACGCAAAGTCCACCTCTTCTCGCTTCTCAATAGAAAAATAACTTTTGGTTCAGTTTATTTCGCCGCCACTATCAAAGTGCAGAATTTTTTTAAAAATCATGTAAAAAACTGTTAAGCCCTCGTTTCGGTTTCCCCGCCCACCCCCCGCCCGCCTCTCCGAAAACCCCGATTTTTCTCGCTGTGTGTTTTCCTCCCTGCAAATGCCCACCAGGCCTCAACACCGGGGGGCCGAGGGCGGCCGGTCGCGTCGCTCCTTTTCTTCCATCGCGTTCCAACCACCGACGCAGGAGACGAGGCCTGGCGGCCGGACACCGCGCCCAATTCCAGGGGCTAGCGCGGGCCGGGCGGCGTGGGGCCGACGGCTGCGCTGGGGCCCCGGGGGCGCCCCGCCATGCCGGACAGCCCGGTCAGCGCCCCCCGAGGGGTGGGGCTCGCCGCCGTCACCCCAGCCTCCCCGCCCGCCTCGGAGCCCTGTCCGCGGCCGGGCCCTCGCCCCGCGGCCACAGCGCGCCGCCGGCCACCCCCTCACCGCCTCCGGCCACCACCCGGAGCTGCAGGCCGCCACCTGGGCCGCGGGCGGGCGCGCGCACCTGAGCCCGGCGTCGGCGGCCCTCGCCCGGCGCGCGCTCCGGAAACGCCCTCCCGCGCCGTCCCCGCCCCGCCCGCCGCTGCGTCACGCCTGACGTCACTGTGACGTCAGCAGCGCCGGCCGGGGCGCGCGTCCGCCGGGGTGGCCCCGGCCTGGCGGTCCCGGGGCTCGGCGCGGCTCCCCTCGCCCCCCGCCCGCCTCTCGTGCGCCTCCGGGCCGGGCTCGCGGCCGCGCGCGCTCGTGCACCTGGGCTCGCTCCTCCCGCGCGGACCCTGTTGTGCGTGTTGGACCCGCGGGGCGCCTGGTGTTCCGGGAGCGCGTGACGCGGTCGGGCCCCGCAGCCGGGGGCCGGGGTCGCGCTGCGGCTCGCCCCGGGGTGGCCGCCGGGGAGCCAGCCTGCCCGGGGCTGGACGCCGTGCCTGGGGCGGAGGAAGGCGCACACGCGCGGGCTCGCGTGGACTCGCCCCCGCCCCGCCCGCGGAAGGCCCCGGCGTCCAGCCCTCGGGATCGTGAACAATAAGAGCCCTCGCCCTTCCCGGCTCTGTCACTTCTTTGGCCCTGCTCCAACGCGAGTCTTTAGGGCTCATTACACCGAACAGTGTTCTCATTTACCATCCCTGATTGCCTTCCGCGTGGGGAGGGGGTGGCTCTGCCCCCGCCCGGACTTTGGAGTTGTCTTCCATGTTTGTCATCCGCAAGCCGCCTACGGGCTGTGGGTCCATTTCCGTAAAAGTATTGGGAGCTTGCAGTGCAGCAAGCACTGTGTCAATATACACGGATGCAAACGAAGTACTCCAAGTTTTTTCTTTAAGATTCATTTATTTGCAAGGCAGAGTTACAGGGAGAGAGAGAGAGAAATGTCTGACACCTGCTGGTTCACTCCCCAAATGGCAGCAACGGCAGGAACTGGGCCGATCCGAAACCAGCAGCCAGGAGCTTCACCCCGGTCTCCCACCGGGTGCAGGGGCCCATGCACTTGGGCCATCATCCGCTGCTTTCCCAGGCCAATAGCAGGGAGCTGAATCGGAATTGGAGCAGCCAGGACTCGAACCTGCGCCCATATGAGATGTCAGGGCAGTTTGCTGGCCCCTCCCCCAATTTTAAAATTCATTTTTCTACTCCCCCCCCCCCATATTTTTAAAGAAGAAAAAAATCGAAGCTTAGAGAAGTCCATTAGCTTGTTCCGGGTCACGTATGTCTGTGGATCCAGGATTTGAACCTATGGTAACTTCAAAGAGGATGTAAAGGCGGAAAGTCCCTTTCTGTAACATTATTCTAGGACTTCCGCATTCAGTCCAGGAGGCACCTACTCCGAGTATCTGGGCAAAGTCCTGTAGTGAGAAAGTGTGTGTTTTCAGGTGTCAGGAGCGCTTTCCGAACGTGAACTCTTTCTGGAAGAGCCAGTGGTAAAATATCCATCTGAGGAATAGTGAAAATGTGTTTTTGGTAACCTCTAATCTTAATGCAACCCGACACCCGTAGTCACCAAAATGGGACTGCTCTCCACCGCCAGCCATTGTGTGTGTGTGTGTGTGTGTGTGTGTGTGTGTGGTATCTATATGAAAGGTAGAGTTACAGAGAGAGAGGTCTTCCATCCACTGGTTCACTCCCCAGATGACCATGGCTGCCAGAGCTGAGCTGATCTGAAGCCAGGAGCTTCTTCCGGGTGCAGAAGCCCACGTCATTGGGCCACCTTCTATTGCTTTCCCAGGCCCCAGCAGGGAGCTCATTCAGAAGTGGAGCAGCCAGATCTTGAACCGGTGCCCCTATGGGATGCCAGCGCTGCAGGCCGGGGCTTTACCCACTACGCCACAGCTCCGGCCCCCAGCCACTTAATTCTGCAGCACATATCAGCTGGCTCTCCTCATTCCCCTCCATTCTGGCACCTACCTCTTACCAGATTTCTGGGGAACATAAGCGGCACGCCGGTTCTTGAATCTGGCTGAGAAAGGATTCTGAGCCAGTTGGAGTGAGGCAGGAAGCAAAGTGAATGAAGCAAACCAGAAACACACCCAGGAAAGACCGAGGTGGGCAAGCGGCCCCTGGGTCACGGCAGGGACGTCACTCATCGTCTGGGCCTTTTTTTTTTTTTTAAGATTGATTTATTTATTTGAAAGAGTTTACAGAGTCTTCCTCCCGCTGGTTCACTCCCCAAATGGCCACCACGGCTGGGACCCCAAAGGCAGGGGGTCTCCCATGTTGGTGGCAGGGGCCCGAACACTTGGGAAAGCAGCAAAGAATGGCCCAGGTGCATTGGCAGGGAGCTGGATTGGAAGTGGAGCAGCCGGGACTTGAATCAGCACCCACATGGGATGCGGGCGTCACAGATGGAGGCTTTACCCACTACGCCACAACACCAGCCCCTCATTTTCTGTCTCTTGACTGAGAGGTGGAGTCTTCCTCCCACGGGTGGGATTTCTGTAGAATGGGGAGGGTGTTACCTGGAAAGAGTGAGGAAGTCCCGTTTTAGCCCCTGTATGGTTGGCCCAGATCTGTCATGGTGATTTGGGGGTTTCTGTGTAGCAGGGATTCCTAGAAAGAGTGGGGGAGTGGGGAGGTCTATCTCAGTCCTGACGTGGTTGGCCCAGATCTGTCATGGTGATTTGGGGGTTTCTGTGTAGCAGGGATTCCTAGAAAGAGTGGGGAGTGGGGAGGTCTATCTCAGTCCTGACGTGGTTGGCCCAGATCTGTCATGGCAGTGCTGAAGGTGGAGTCCTCTTTGGGGCAAGGAGATCTGACCCCATTGTTTGGCCCGCCCTTGATTGCCAGGTTCCGGCCCTGCTCATGCGTGCCTACCCGCCTGCTCTAACTCATCCACCTGGAGGTGGGGTTAGGAGCCACAGGTCAGCGGTTCCGGCCCACAGGATTTTCTCTCACTGCAGACGCCCTGACCTCTGGAATTCTCTGACTGACACTCTATGAACTGGGGCTCCCTCCCATGCCCCCTGTCCTTGGGCCCAATTAGGACAACCCACAGAACTCAGGGAAACACTGTACACTCACCGGTTCATTATCAAGGATATTGCCAAGCGTTAGATTGACAGCCAGGTGGGCGGGAGCCTGAGGGCGGAGCCTCCACCTGTCCCTGGGCTCACCCCACCCTCCCCCAGACCCAGACCTCCCACCTGCTGACCTCTGAGAGGCCCCACGCTCCGTTCCTCTTGTTTTAATATAGAAGCTTCTTCACGTAGGCACCGTTGCTAAATCATTGGTGATCAGCTGGACCACCTGCCCCTCTCCCCTCCCGGAAGTTTTCTCTAATCCTGCCTTGGTCTTTGTCCGGCCTGAATCCTGCAGTCACCTAGGGGGCCCAGTCCTATAATGGGATACAGGGTCCAGTGCCCAACGCTCATTTCACAATATCACAATCATTGTACAGCACAATGCCTTGATACTTGGCTTTTCCAACAAGCCTAGGTGTGACCCCCTCACGGGACACGACGGAGCAGCGTGTAGAAAGTTGGGGAGCGGTGTAACCAGGAAAAAAGCACCCCAGAACTGCTCCCGAGACTTTTGGAGTTGGTTAACTTCTTGTCCCAGCTGTGTTCGCGCCCGGTGAGCCTTGACGGGACACGGTTCAAAACACCTGCGGTGCAAACCCGGCTCCTGTGTCGTTGGGAGGGGCCCGCGCCATGACAGCCTTGTTTGAAACAGGAATCTACGACACAGAAATGCGCGCTCCGGGCGTTCCGGGCTGGGGTTCCCCACAATTGTTGACACTCTGGAAACGCAGCCCTGGACGCGGCAATGAATGGACACTTCTCCCTGAGGTCGGCGCTTAATTAATCGCCCCGCCCTGGCTGCTATAGTATTACAACTCGGGGAATACACCGCATCGATCGTGCTATTAGCATTGCCCGGAGCGCGCCAGCGCCTCGGACAGCCTGTTCCAGCCAGCGTCTCCCTCACGGCATTGGGCGCGAGTCCGCAGTTTACTATCTCCGAGAGCCGAGGCCCGAGGCGCGGGACCTATCCGCGGACCGGATTGGACCGTGGCCCTGTCCATCATCGGAAGACGCTCGCCTCCGGCTGTTTTGCAGGACTTGGAAGCGGAGCGCCGCCTCTGGAAAGCGGGAGAGTGAAGGGGGGCGGTGCGAAGTGACGTCGTCGCTGCTTCTCTCCTCATTGGGTGGCTGCTGCGTCAGTCAGACTCCGCTCTGCTCCCGTTGGCGGGAAGGCGCCAGGCGGGTAGCGTGTACAGCCCGCTGCCCCAGCCCTCGGTGGGCTCCAGGCGCGTGACGTCGCAGACATTTGTTGTTGGGGTTTGGGCTCATTAATTATTCATTAGGTGCCTTGAAAAGGCCGCCGTGATTGGTGGCTGAGAAGGCGGGTCGATCGTTTCTCAGCTAGAGATAACGTGTCGCCCTCTAGGCGGCAGAGGTTTCGCATACATTATTCCTGCGGGGCGTGGCCTGCATAGATTAGTCAAATGAGGCCGGAGGGAGGGAAGCCGGCTGCGAATTAGCCTAAGTTATTAAAGATGGCGGCGGAGCGGAGTCGCTCCCCGATGGACTCGCCGGTCCCGGCCTCGATGTTCGCCCCCGAGCCCAGCTCCCCGGGGGCGGCCAGGGCCGCGGCGGCCGCCGCCCGGCTCCACGGCGGCTTCGACTCGGACTGCAGCGAGGACGGCGAGGCGCTCAACGGCGAGCCGGAGCTGGACCTCACCAGCAAGGTAGGCCCGGGCGGCGGCGGCGGCGGGGGCTGAGGGGCCGGGCGGACTCCGGGGCGAGGCGGGCCCGGCCGGCTGCCCTGTCCGCGGGCAGGGGCGAGCGGCGAGAGGGAGCCGAGCCCGCCCACCTGCGCGGCTCGGGGGCGCGCGGGAGCTGGCGGCGCGAGGGGCCCGCCTCAGGGTCCCCCCGAGACGCCCCCGGCCCCCGGGCCGACCCCCGCCCTGCCGGCTCCCGCCGAGAGCGCAGCCCCTCGGCTCCGCCACGTGGGCCGGGGGCGCCGGCAGCGCGCCGCGCGGTCCCGGTCCCCGCGCCGACCCCCCGGGAATGGGACCCCGGGGCCCAGAGCGGTGCTGGCCCGAGGGGTCGGGGCCGGGCCGGGCGCGGGGAGCACAGGTGGGCGGGATGGGCCGCCGCGCGACTCCCGGTCTCGGGAAAGGAAACAGAAAGTAGGCGCGCAGCCGAGGGGCGTCTGCTTGGCGCGTCCGCCAGACCAGGTGGGCACGGCCTGCCGCCCCTTCTTGGGAGGGGGCCTCGCGGCGTGCGTGGGGGCCGTCGCGAAGGGGCGTCTTTCGGCGTGTCTTCCGGGCTGCCGTGCAGGGAGGCAGGGGCTGGCCATCTGCTCGGCCCAGCGGGGAGTGCCAAGTAAGTTTAGGAGGCGGCCGCGGAGGGAGAGTGCCAGCCAGGGAGACGGACAGGCCCGAGCTCCCCTCCCTGTCCCGCCGTGGGACGGGCGCTGTGGCCTCGGGGAAGGGTCTTAGCCTCTCGGGTCTCGGCTGCCCGGTCTCGAGAGAGTGCCTGGCGTGGGGGCTGGGGGTGCTGAGTAGCTGCTAGCTCGCTGACCCCCACCTGCCTGCTGCGGGATAGCTGATGTGAGTTTTCGTAGCTTACCCGGCCCTGAAACAGCGAGGGGTTTCCCCACAGCCCGAGCAAGGCGTGTCCAGCTGTTCTGTCCCCCTGTGGGCTCGGCTGAGCCCTCGGAAGCCAGCTAGCTCCTGGCTGTCACAGTGGTCCTGCCTGGCCCTTCTAGTGTCCTAGGGAGGGTGGCCAGGCTCGGAGAGGTGGCCGGCTGTGTGTGTGTACGTGTGTGTACGTATGCGTGTGTGTTCACACGCGTGACACAGTGCAACCAGGCAGCGTCCAGGCAGCCATCGCAGGGTCCGAGGAGGCAGCTGACCAGGCGGTGCAGGGCAGAGTTGCAGGGGCATCCTGGGGAGGGAACCCAAGGGGAACAGGTGCGGAGGGAGAGAAGGGACGGGCCGAGTAAGTTGATTCCCGAGGAGATTAGAAGCTAGAACCGGCCGGGACCCGTGCTCCGGACGGAGCCTCCGAAGGCAGGAACAGGTAGTGGACAGTGGCGGGACCCCACCCGGGAAGGCTTCCCCGGGAGGATCAGGTGACCAGGTACTGAGCTGTGGGCTGGGGCTTTCCTGCCAGTACAGTTGCTCTTTGTGGGGGTTTTCGTTTTTGAGATGTGTCCATCTGCTAGTGCACTCCCCAGATGCCCACAGAGCGCTGGGCCAGGATGAGGCCAGGGTCCAGGAACTCACGTGGGTGACAGGGATCCAAGTACTTGGATCTTCACGCACGGCTTTCCCAGGCACCTTAGCGGAAATCTGGGTGGGGAGCAGGGGCTCCGGGAGTCAGACCAGCACTCCCACACGGGATGCCAGCGTCCCCAGCGGGGGCTTGGCCCACTGTACTGCAGCGCCTGCCCCTACCTTTGTCTTCATGGTGGCCTTAGATACCAGTTGTTGCATCTTCATTTTGCAGATTGAGAAACTGGGACTTGGAGAGGTTAAGCTCTTTGTCCAAGGTCACACCCAAGTACTTAGAGGCCGGGGTTTGGCATGCCTGTTGGTAAATGGCCTCCCCAAGTAAGCAGCTGGGGCTTGAAGGCCCTGGGCAGAAATCTGCACGGAACAGTGCGGGTACTCTAGTGGCACGGAGGTTTGTGGAGGATGAGACTGGCAGGAAGTCCTCACTGCTGGGTCCCAGGTTGTCAAGATGGCACAGAGAGCTGTTGGTCTGGGAGCCACCGGCCTGGGGTGGAGGTGATAGAGGCTGGGCCTGTCCTGTGGGTGTCCGGGTCAGCCTGCAGGGAGTAGCCCTGCCGTGTGTTTTACCCACAGGGCCAGGACCAGATGCTCAGGCCCAGTCACTTGCCGCCCCCGCCCCCAGCACAGAGGCAGGCTGTGGGTGCCCTCTGCTGTGGGTGGCAGCCCAGACGGGCCATTTCTGTGTAGACAGACAGCTCAGGTGAGGGCTCAGCTCAGAGGCTGCCCGAGGAGAGACGCGAGGGCGTGGGGCCCGCGTGGCGCCTGCGTGGCTGTCTGAGGCCAGGGTGCCGGGCGTTGGTGAGCTTTGGCTGTGGTGCCCTTCGAGGAGGTGTGGGCCTAAGGTCCTAAGGCTGTTGGTTTCTTTTCTAGCTGGTACTAGTGAGCCCTACAGCAGAGCAGTATGACAGCCTGCTCCGGCAGATGTGGGAGAGGATGGACGAGGGATGCGGAGAGACCATATATGTCATTGGGCAGGGATCAGGTGAGCGAGCTTTCCTTTACTTTATTGATGTTGTAAAGAACTTTATTGATGTTGTAAACATTCTTTGGTGCACCTTCGCCCTCCTTCCCAGCCTTCGAGCCGCCATGTGTCAGTTGCGGCGATTCCTCAGACCACAGAGCACAGTGAGTGTCCCTCCGCCTCCGTGTATGCTTTCCACCTGCAGTGCTCTTCACGGTGGGGAGGCAGCGCGCAGGTCCTGGTGAGCCCAGAGAGGGGCGGCCCTGGCCCTAACAGCGAGTCCCAGTGAGCCCAGAGAGGGGCGGCCCTGACCCTAACAGCGAGTCCCAGTGAGCCCAGAGAGGGGCGGCCCTGACCCTTACAGCGAGTCCCAGTGAGCCCAGAGAGGGGCGGCCCTGGCCCTAACAGCGAGTCCCAGTGAGCCCAGAGAGGGGCGGCCCTGGCCCTAACAGTGAGTCCCAGTGAGCCCAGAGTGGGGCAGCCCTGACCCTAACAGCGAGTCCCAGTGAGCCCAGAGTGGGGCGGCCCTGACCCTAACAGCGAGTCCCAGTGAGCCCAGAGTGGGGCAGCCCTGGCCCTAACAGCGAGTCCCAGTGAGCCCAGGGAGGGGCGGCCCTGGCCCTAACAGCGAGTCCCAGTGAGCCCAGAGAGGGGCGGCCCTGGCCCTAACAGCGAGTCCCAGTGAGCCCAGGGTGGGGCGGCCCTGGCCCCTAACAGCGAGTCCCAGTGAGCCCAGGGTGGGGCAGCCCTGACCCTAACAGCGAGTCCCAGTGAGCCCAGGGTGGGGCGGCCCTGGCCCTAACAGCGAGTCCCAGTGAGCCCAGGGAGGGGCGGCCCTGGCCCCTAACAGCGAGTCCCAGTGAGCCCAGAGTGGGGCGGCCCTGGCCCTAACAGCGAGTCCCAGTGAGCCCAGAGTGGGGCGGCCCTGACCCTAACAGCGAGTCCCAGTGAGTCCAGGGAGGGGCGGCCCTGACCCTAACAGCGAGTCCCAGTGAGTCCAGGGTGGGGCGGCCCTGACCCTAACAGCGAGTCCCAGTGAGCCCAGGGTGGGGCGGCCCTGACCCTAACAGCGAGTCCCAGTGAGCCCAGGGAGGGGCGGCCCTGACCCTAACAGCGAGTCCCAGTGAGCCCAGGGTGGGGCGGCCCTGGCCCTAACAGCGAGTCCCAGTGAGCCCAGAGTGGGGCGGCCCTGGCCCCTAACAGCGAGTCCCAGTGAGCCCAGAGTGGGGCGGCTCTGGCCCTAACAGCGAGTCCCAGTGAGCCCAGAGAGGGGCGGCCCTGACCCTAACAGCGAGTCCCAGTGAGCCCAGAGAGGGGCGGCCCTGACCCTAACAGCGAGTCCCAGTGAGCCCAGAGAGGGGCGGCCCTGACCCTAACAGCGAGTCCCAGTGAGCCCAGAGTGGGGCGGCCCTGGCCCTAACAGCGAGTCCCAGTGAGCCCAGAGTGGGGCGGCCCTGGCCCCTAACAGCGAGTCCCAGTGAGCCCAGAGTGGGGCGGCCCTGGCCTCCAGGCCGTTCGCAGAGCTGTTACTGCTGAGTTCCTGCTGGGCCGAGGACTCTGGGGTTCTTGAAGCTGGCCGGAGGAGATGCCCAGAATCCCTCTCCTGACCAGCTTGTCTGGCCGCAGACCACGCCAGCCGTTCCGTCTGGGTAGTGGCGATAGCGCAGTCTCTTCTCTCCCCACGAGTTCCCGTCAGACTTGTGGGCTTGTCGCCCTCTGGAAGGCACCGGTTCTTCATCAGAATGGCGCCCCGTGTTTCGGAGGAAGGCCTCACCCGTGACGGAGCCCAGAGGATATCGGGGCTCCTTTCCCCTGCTCGCCGCTGGTTTCCGCCCCCTCGTCCTCACTGGGACGTTATCTCTGTGGACGTGACAGCTGGGGCTGCTGATGGCCGCCCTGCAGGAAGCCCGGGCGAGAGGCAGGCTGCTTGCCCAGTGTGGACTTGTCAAGGCAGGTGGTCATCTCTGTGCTCTGAGTTCAGGATGGAGGAAATCTCAGAACCATTCTTTAATTATTTGACATATTCTCATTCACTATCTTCTGAGGCTTGACACTGTTGCAGAGTTCTTTTGGATACTTAAACTCTGGTCCCTGGCGGAGGAGGAAGACAGCTCAGGCGCAGGTAACCTCAGCAGGAGGGGGCCCGGAGGAGGGTTCGCTGTCCCAACGCTGGCCTGCCTTCTCTGCCTGCCTCCCGTCCTTGCCGCCGCCTTCCCGGCCACAGGGCTTAGCGTGGTGGGGAGACAGGCAGCCGCGTGGAGACGGAGGCGTGGTCCGCGTCGTCACGTGCCACACTCGGCAGCTGGTGTCAGGTCAGAGGAGGTCCCTCCGCTGGTGACAACGCGGGGAGCGCGTGTCCGGCCTGCTTTCGTATGCGCCACCGGCAGTCCCTGCGTGCCTGTGGGATTTCAGGAGCCACTTGTGGGTCAGCCCTGCCCTCTGAAGTCCCAGGTTCTTCCCCTCATCCTTTAATGTGGACCCAGTGCGTCGTCCCCGCCTCGGCAGTGCTCGGCTAATTAACCCTCCCGCGGCAGAGCAGGAGCCGGCAGACGCTCATTATGGCCCCCACACACCCACTGGTGGGGTGCTGCTAGGTGCACTGACTCCTCCTGCTGGAGTCGGGAGTGGGGGAGGGAGTGTAACTGGTTAAACAGGACTACACCGGAGCGAGGCCTGGGAGCCTGCCGCGTCGCTCACTTCCTGAGTGTGGTTCTTGGCCTCTGTTTATCTCACCTCCTCTGTGAAGTGGGCGTGATGACACCCTCCCCTCCCTACCTCAGAAATTTGATATTCAGATTTTTTAAAAATTCTAAGCAATGTAGAGCATTGTGGCCTTTAAGTACATATTCTCTAAATTTTTTTTAAAATCAACAATTTTTTAAAAAATGTCCTTACATTCTGCTAAGGACGGTTTCACTCATACATATACCCACACACCTCACTCACTTTGCATCAAACTCTGAAAGTACAGCTAAAATACAAGGATATCATGACAAGGTAAAGGACAGGAAATGCCGTAAGGTACAAGTTCAAGTATTAGTGTAACAAGTATAACAGGTATCTGGGTGACAAATGGGGGGGGGGGCATGATTCGTCACAGGTCTGGTTAACTGCCCTCAAAGTCTAAGAGATACCTTGGTTAAGATGAGTTGGCTTGGGGAGCACGCTTCAGTTCCTATAGGAAAAAGCTCCTAACGAGAACTGTAGAGACCAGACTCTGGACTGACGAGTCTGTCCTCCACACAGGCATCCTGAAGCAGTGAAGGACCAAGTGATGCAGAGAGCCCCTTGGGCATTCCAGGGCTGGGCCCTGCTGCACGGCCCCTCCTGGCCGGCTCAGCACACCCTGGCCTACGCAGAGCTGTCTGTTCTTATGTCGAGAAACACTTCCCCACTAGTGTTGGAAAACAGCCAACCATATTCTCTAAATTTAAGGGCAAAAATTTGGGAGGAGGCAATGTGGCCTAGTAGTTAGGGCCTGCAGCCTGGCAGATCTGGGTTTCTGTTGATTTTTCTCCTTGTCTCAATGTGGGGATAATAATAGGATCTGTGCTCTGGTGTAATAGCGAAGACTGAATGAGAATTCAAATGTTAGCTAACATTAGTAGTTGCAGTAGTAACTTTTTAAAAACTTCAGGGCCAGTGTTATGGCTTAGTGGGTTGAACCTGTGCCTGCAACACTGGCATCCCATGTGGGTGCATTTGCGTCCCAGCTGCTCCACTTCTGATCTGGGAAAGCAGCGAAAGATGGTGCCAATGCCACCCACGTGGAAGACCCAGAAGAAGCTCCTGGCCCCTGGCTTAGGCCTGGCCCAGCCCTGGCTGTTGGTGGCCATTTGGGGAGTGAACCTGCACATGGTAGATCTCTTGGTCTCTCCCTCTCTGTAACTCTGCCTTTCCAGTAAATAAATAAGTCTTTAAAGCAAATTTCTGTTTTCATTTTATATGAAAGGCAGAGACAGAGAGAGCGAGCTTCTATCTATTGGAAATACCCACAAAAGCCGAGGCTGGGCTGGATCAGACTGAGAGCAGGAGCCCAGAACTGTATCTGGGTCTCCCGAATCAGTGGCACAGGGCTGAGTACTTGAGCCATCGCCTGCTGCCTCCCAGGGTGCACATTAGCAGGAAGCCGGATGGGAAACAGAGCTGGGACTCCGCGTCCCGGGGCTCCAATGCCCCGGGGCTCACACTCACCCCGTGGTAGGAAGGGCCCCAGGTTGTAGTTGACATGCCGTGACATTTCCTTCAAAAAGAGCCTTGTTCATCCCTCAGGTACTGAGTGCTGACCTTCGAAGAGCCATGGCCAGGATTAGAAGTTCAGGGAACACAGGGGACATGTCCAGTGTTTGTGGGGAGGTCGGGAGAGGCTCCACAGAGGAGCTGCCGCTTGGGGCCAGGCCAGAGAGGAGCAGGCTCCCAGGTCAGTGGGGGCGGGGCAGAAGTCATCCATTAAGGCGGGAGTGTCGGGAGGAGAGACTGTCAGGAGGCAGGGCCTGGGTGCTGGGGGCCCAAGGGTGCCGTGCCCAAGGAGTCAGATGTCTTCCCTGGAGTCTGGGCGGCTTCCGCAGCCTCGCAAGCGGGGAAATGCCGCGGGGTGGCCCCAGGGGCTTTCCCGGGCCTCTGTCTGCATTCCCTCGGCGCAGTGTGCAGTGTGCAGGAGGAGCTGGAGCAGGGCGGAGGTGCTGGGAGCGCCCTGGCGGACAGGGTGTTGGCGGCAGGGTCCCTGGGGTGGAGCAGGCCCTGAGAGGGCTGCTGGCCTGATGCAGAAGCAGTGGGGCTGGAGAGGGAGAAGGCGGGGTGGGGGTTAGCCAGCGCTGCCTGCTCGGCCCTCCAGCCCCGCGGCTCTCAGAGCTCACTCCTCAGCCCCGCTGCTTCCTCTGTGTGCATTTATTTAATAAATGAAAAGCTTGGTTTATTTAAGAGTGAGAGTTAGAGAGGGAGAGACAGAAAGACAGATCTTCCATCCGCTGGTTCACTCCCCAAATGGCTGCAGCTAGGTTCATCCAAAGCTAGGAGCCAGGAGCTTCTTCCGGGTCTCCCACATGGGTGTAGGGACCCAAGGACCTGGGCCATTCTCTACTGCTTTCCCAGGCCACAGCAGAGAGCTGGATCAGAAGAGGAGCAGCCGGGGCTTGAACCATCGTTCATGCGGGATGCTGGTGCCACAGGCAGTAGCTTAGCCTACTGTGCCGCAGTGCCGGCCCCCTTTGTTTTATGTTTGATAAACAGGGCTCAGTGAAGGAGAGCATCCCTCTTGGGGCACCAGGAATGAACAAGATACCGTCCCTGTCCTCACGGTGTGTCCTGGGGAGGCCGTGTATGCAGGCCGCTGCTGCCCAAGGCAGGCCGTGGCGAACTCGTGAGGGGGACTCAGCATGGTGGGGCCCCTGAGCACGTGAGCTTGGACTTGGCAGGAGGCGGCGTGTGCTCGTGGGCTTCTAGGTCGAAACTCAGCACAGGTGCAGCGTTGGGCCATGCAGGGAGCTGGGGGCAGGTGAGGACTGGGCCACTTGGCCTTCCCCTGGGCTGTGAGGAGGGGTGTGGCCAGTGGGGAGTTGGGGTGAGAGCACTGCCGGGCCTGGGGCACGCTTCAGGCTCTGACCGGGAAGGGGCGGCAGCCAGCGCCGGGCTCTGTGTGGGCGTGTCCGCGTTGGGTCTTGCAGGCTGCAGCGAGGGCAGAGCCGGGTCAGCTAAGACAGCCGAGGGTGTCCTTTGCCGATTGTCCCACAGACAAAGGCCCCAACCAGGCTGGTGGCTGTGGGTTGGCAAGAAGGGTGCACAGCACAAGAAGGTGGGCACACTCAAAAGCTTCCGTCAACAGACTGGCCCGGTGAGGCTGTCGAGCTTGGGTGGCCAGAGGGGTGGAAGGACGCTGCCGCTTCCTGGCCGGGGGAGGGGAGGCCCGGAGTGGGGGGAGCTCCCGGGGCCACTCTGCTACCACCTGGCTCTGAGACGCCTCTGGTGCACTTACCCCAGCGTGCTGCCTCCCTCCTTGGGTGAGGGCACAGCGCTTAGGAAGGGGACAGCGTCCAGGCTGTCCAGGGTGGGGTGGTGGTGACGTCTAGACGTGGGACCCTGAGGAATTACTATCCAGGCAAGAGAAGAGTGGATTCCTGCGCCCTGGGACGAGGGCTGTGTCAGACACGAATGTTTTTGTAGCTTTTGAAGATGACAGGTGGCATCAAGGGGGAGGCCCCTGGGCACCACCTGGGCTCGACCTGCTTTCCAGGGCAGGAGTGGGGAGAGTGGGAGGCACTTCAGGGGCTGGCGGTGGAAGGCCATCCATGAGGTTGGAGACAGCCTTCTTCCAGACGGACAGTGGTGAGGAGCGGGCAGAGTCGACTCCTCGAGGTGTTTGATGGGGTAGGGAAGAACAGGAGACAGTTCTGTGGGTAATCAGGGACGAGGGATATTTGGCTTCTCTTTGTTTGGGGGTGACCTGAGCTCATCTGTTGCGGAGGAAGGACGAGGAGCAGAGAGCATCCTTGGTGCTCCGAGGCCTTTGGGGTGCTGAAAGAGCAGGCTGGCTCGGGCACGCAGGCTCGGGCTGAGGGAGTAAGTCACGTGGCGCGCACCTGACACAGGGTGTCCTGCAGGAGGCACGTGAAGACTGAGCGGCTGGTCGGCCTGTCCGTCTCTGCCTCCCTCGTCCCATTGTTTGAGCTTCTCACTGGACGTTTCACCTGAGCCGTCACAGCTGCAGATCCCTCTCTGATAATTCTTCCACCCTCGCCATTGCCCGCCGTCCCTGTCTTCCTCATTTCTTCCTTCCGGAAGACTCCCCCCGCTGGTCTCCCGCCTGCTCCTTCCTTCGCTGTCCAGAGACCTTCCTGAGCCACGAGAGCCCTGCTGGGACAGCCCCGCCTCCCTCGCCAGCACCTCCTGAACACGCCGAGCACTGCCAGGCCCCTGCGTGTGCCAGGGTCGGCCACGCTCCGGGCTTTGCTCCTCGGCCAGGATGTGCGTCCTCCTCTCTGCCAGCTCGCCTCTCTCGCCCCAGACACCCAGCAGGGCACCGCCGGGCTGCCCTCGCGTGCCCCAGGCCGTATGCTTCGCCTCGCCGGTCTGGATATGTGGCACAGCACTTGCACTGTGTTGCGGTCGATTCCTTCCCCGTCTCTCCTGCGCGGCTGTGAGCCCTCGAGGGCCCCAGGATTCCCAGTGCCCGGCATGGGGCTGGCCCAGAGCCGAGGAGGGTCTCGGAGGTTACTGCCCACCCCACTCGGTGGGCATGTCGTGGTGCTGCCCTGCCCTGCGCTGCGCATGCGTCCATTTTCCATAAGGCAGAGCTCGCCGTGTTCTCGGGCACCAGGCAGGGCCTTTGTCAGAGGGTGTCCGGCTGGTCGGGGTCCCCTCCTGCTGACGTCTGGGCTCTTGTCACCAGATGGGACTGAGTACGGGCTGAGCGAGGCAGACATGGAGGCCTCCTACGCCACGGTGAAGAGCATGGCCGAGCAGATCGAGGCCGACGTCATCCTCCTGCGGGAGCGCCAAGAGGCTGGGGGCCGTGTTCGGGATTACCTGGTGCGCAAACGAGTGGGAGACAATGACTTCCTGGAGGTCAGGTGAGGAGGACGCCCGGCTGCGGGGCAAGGGGGGGGGGGCTTCACAGGGGGCGTGGCAGCTGCAGCCCTTCCCGAGGCGTGAGGCCAGTACCCAGGGTCCAGCATCCAGGGTCGTCCTAGCTCCCTCCGTGTCAACACTGACGAGTGGCGAGGGCCCTGGCCGGTCTGCTTCCCCTCAGCCTGTAAGGCTGGGAGTCAGGGCAGGGAGCACTCTGGCTCTTCCTGGGGGTGGCCACCGTGGGGCCCTGTTCCTCCTGGGTACTGCATGTGCCGGGAGGCTCGGGCGAGCCGGGATTTAGGAGCCAGGGGCTCTGAGTTCGCTCTTCACCTCTCACCCACTAACTCTCACGGGTGTGTGGGTTCGTGTACACACAGGGTAGCGGTCGTAGGCAACGTGGATGCTGGCAAGAGCACGCTCCTGGGGGTCCTGACACATGGGGAGCTGGACAATGGCCGTGGCTTTGCCCGCCAGAAGCTCTTCCGCCACAAGCATGAGATCGAATCTGGCCGTACCAGCAGCGTGGGCAACGACATCCTGGGCTTCGACAGCGAGGGCAACGTGGTGAACAAGCCCGATAGCCATGGCGGCAGCCTGGAGTGGACGAAGATCTGCGAGAAGTCCTCCAAGGTGATCACCTTCATCGACCTGGCCGGCCATGAGAAGTACCTGAAGACCACCGTCTTTGGCATGACTGGCCACCTGCCCGACTTCTGCATGCTTATGGTGCGTGGGGGCGCTGCCGAGCCCGGGCTCAGGCTGCCTGGTGGGGCAGGGTGCAGGCGTTCAGCAGTGCTCAGAGACAGGCCTGTTGGCCTGGGGTTTTGACACTGGCTAGGGGAGGCAGGATTTACAGGGTGCCCAGTCTTCTTAAGGCACCAAGCTCGCGCTCTCCCCATGCTAGGCCTGGAGGGGATCCTCTCGAGAAAGCCCGGGTGTCATTGGCAGACGTCACAGCATGGAGGAGGGACTCTCCAAGGGTGTGGGCCGTGAGGAGGCTGCTGTGGGTGGCACCCTCAGACTGGGGAGCCTTGAGGAGGTGGAGGAGAGTGTCGTGGGAAGGCACCCAGAGGGCCTGGGGGTGGCCTCTGCCAGTGCTGAGGAGGAGAGGGGAGGCTCAGCGGGCACACAAGCCCTTGGTGAGAGGCTTCTGTGCCCGGCACTGCTGGGCCTGATGATCCCGTGTGAACGGGCCGGCCCCAAGGCTCCTTTGGAGCTGATAGAGTGGCGAGTAGGCGTTTAAGCAGCTCACCATCACCATGCAGGTTAGCTGGGATGGGAAGGGGCAGAGGCACTGCCGTGGATCATCTGTGCCCTGTCCATCAGCCTCTCTGGGTGCACACAGCTCCATGGGCAGGGGTGACAGCCAGAGGCCAGGTCTTTGGCGAGTCCTTTCCCGGCCCGGCACCGTTTCCCGGTTCCCCTACTGCCTGCATTAAGTGTAGTAAACACGAGCATCTGCTCCAGGCAGACTTGATCAGTTGCCCCAGACGCAGCGTGTCAGCACTCAGACTGGGGGTGCAGGGCAGGGCAGCGCCTGTCGCCCGCGGGCCCTTCCAGCTCTCCCTAGCAGGCTTGGCGAAGCTGCTCCCTGGGAAGGGGGCTTCACAGAACATCCGTAGGTGTATTTGGGGCAGTTGTTCATTTGTTATCAAGAAGGGTATGCAGACCAATTTATAATTTATTTTTAAAGATTGTTATGTATTTGAAAGGCAGAGTTACAGTGAGAGGTGGGGAGACAGGCAGAGAGGGAGAGAGCTTCCATCTGCTGGTTTACTCCCCAGATGGCTGCAACAGCCAGGGCTGGGCCAGGCCAAAGTCAAGAGCATGGAACTCCATCTGGATCTCTTATGTGAGTACAGGGACCCAAGGACTTGGGCCATCCTCCACTGCTTTCCCAGGCATGGTAGCAGGAAGCTGGATCGGAAGTAGAACAGCTGGGACTTGACCAGTGCCCATAGGAGGAATGCCTGGCTCCACTCCCAATTCCTGCTTCCAGCTTATGCGCACCCTGGGATGCAGCAGATTCTGGTTTAATGCTAGGGTCCCTGCCACTCACGTGGGAGATCTGGATAGAGCTCCTGGCTCCTGGCTTTGGCCTGGCCCAGCCCTGGCTGTGGCATGTAGGAAGTAACCAGTGGACAGGAGTGATTGATTTCTCTCTCTCTCCCTCCCTCCCTTCCTCCTTCCTTCCCTCTCTCTACCCACTTCTCACTCTCCCTCTCAAGTAAATCACATTTTTTTAAGAATAAAAATATAATTTACAGTATGTAGACAGCAGAGCAGTAGACCACTTACCAAGGCTGGAGGAGAAAGCCCTCTGGATTGGATTGGGGCGGAGGTTGACGGGAAGGGGAGCTTGGGAGGAAGACTGGGGAGGGGTCTTGGTGTGGGAAGAGGGAGCAGGGTCAGCCGGGAGAGCAGCGTCACTGGGGGAGGGTCCTGTGCAGACAGAGCATGCAGGGAGGTGACTGTGTGGGGCGGGGAAGGGCCCGCAGGGTCCACTGCGGCGGCTTCCTCTGCCTCCCCAACTTCCTCCCGAGTCTCCTGTGTGCGGGGTCCTTTCCCTGAGGTTCCGAGCTTTCGGGGCGGGCAGAATGGACAGCACAACCCGCAGCTTGGAGTCTGCGGAGGCCGACACTGCGTGTGCGTGGTGGACATGTGCATGTTAGATGCCTCTCTTCTGGTGGTTTTGAAGCCAGGAGCCCCTCCCGGGTCTCCCACACGGGTGCAGGGCCCAAGCCCTTGGGCCGTCCTCCACTGCTCTCCCAGGCCACAGCAGAGAGCTGGATTGGGAGTGGAGCTGCCGGGACTGGAGCCAGTGTCCATGTGGGATGCCGACATCTCAGGCAGAGGCTTAACCCACTACGCCACAGCGCTGGCCCTGATAAAATAAATCTTAAAAAAAAGAAGAAGAAGAAGAAGAAACATCTTGGAGATTGTCCCCTGTCGACAGATAACATTTTTTCTTTATTTCGTATGACACATTTTGTACATGCGCCCTAATTCCTTAATCAGTCTGTAGGCCAGGACTCAGCGGTATTTGCTGTTCCTGGAAGCGTAGTAGCAGCAGCGTCAGCTGCCATTGCCTGAACAGAGCTCATGTTAGTGTGTGCTGGACCTTTGGAGACCTTGCAACGCTTAATCCTCCAGTGACCTCCTAACAGGAAGCTGAGGGACAAGGTGTTAAGCTGGACCCACCTTGATGATGCAGCCGTTGACTTCCAGACTGTCTGGGTCTGTCCTTTCTACAGTTGGCAAGTCTAGCGTCGAGTCGGAGGTTCAGTGCACGGGGCCCAGCCCGGCCTCCCCTGAGTCCCCGTGCCATCAGCAGCGCTGCGTGTCTCCGTGCTGACAGCTCTCTCTGTGTTGGGGCAGGTGGGCAGCAACGCTGGCATCGTGGGGATGACCAAGGAGCACCTGGGCTTGGCTTTGGCACTCAGTGTTCCTGTCTTTGTGGTAGTCACCAAGATTGACATGTGTCCTGCCAACATCCTGCAAGGTGAGTGGAGCGCCCTGCTGGCTCAGCCAGTCTGTCCGTCTGTCACCCCTGTGCAGTGGTCCGTCTGTCACCCCTGTGCAGTGGTCCGTCTGTCACCCCTGTGCAGTGGTCTGTCTGTCACCCCTGTGCAGTGTCCGTCTGTCACCCCTGTGCAGTGTCTGTCTGTCACCCCTGTGCAGTGTCTGTCCGTCTGTCACCCCTGTGCAGTGGTCTGTCTGTCACCCCTGTGCAGTGTCTGTCTGTCACCCCTGTGCTGTGTCCGTCTGTCTGTCACCCCTGTGCAGTGTCTGTCTGTCACCCCTGTGCAGTGTCCGTCTGTCTGTCACCCCTGTGCAGTGTCTGTCCGTCTGTCACCCCTGTGCAGTGTCCCTCTGTCACCCCTGTGCAGTGTCCCTCTGTCACCCCTGTGCTGTGTCCGTCTGTCTGTCACCCCTGTGCAGTGTCTGTCACCCCTGTGCAGTGTCCGTCTGTCACCCCTGTGCAGTGTCCCTCTGTCACCCCTGTGCTGTGTCCGTCTGTCTGTCACCCCTGTGCAGTGTCTGTCACCCCTGTGCAGTGTCCCTCTGTCACCCCTGTGCAGTGGTCCGTCTGTCACCCCTGTGCAGTGTCCGTCTGTCACCCCTGTGCAGTGTCTGTCCGTCTGTCACCCCTGTGCAGTGTCCGTCTGTCACCCCTGTGCAGTGTCTGTCCGTCTGTCACCCCTGTGCAGTGTCTGTCTGTCACCCCTGTGCAGTGTCCCTCTGTCACCCCTGTGCTGTGTCCGTCTGTCACCCCTATGCAGTGGTCTGTCTGGGCCATCACCCCTGTGCAGTGTCTGTCACCCCTGTGCTGTGTCCGTCCGTCTGTCACCCCTGTGCAGTGTCCCTCTGTCACCCCTGTGCAGTGTCTGTCTGTCACCCCTGTGCTGTGTCCGTCTGTCTGTCACCCCTGTGCAGTGTCTGTCTGGGCCGGCACCCTCTGTACCTTCCTGGTGTTCTGCTCCCTGGGCTTCAGCCCCAGGTCTTGTTCGTTGTCTTCTGCTCAGACCTAACCTCAGTCTCCATCAGCCCAGACTCTTGTTCATCTTTCCAGTCTGTTCAGTTCTGGCCTGAGTGGGGCCTCGGGGGATTCCCTCTGTTCCTCCTGGTCTGAGGTACAGGATCCTTGGGGTCCCTGACTGGCTCCTCTTTTCCCGTGGGCCCCAGCCGAGGGAGCTGGGCTTTGCGGTGCGAGCCACACGAGCTTCCCCCCAGGCTGCAGGACGGCTGCTGCTGTGGACTGCAGGGCCAGAGCCGTCCTTCGGGGGCCTCACCGCAGGCGCTGTGAAGGCGCGCAGGAACAGCGCCCTTTGTCGGATGCGGTTCGTTCCGGAAGCAGCACGTGTGGGGAAGCTCACGGCCCTCCTCGGGTCCCCGAGCTCCTCGCTTACGGGACGTGGGCTCCTGGAAGTGCTGGAGTGTGTTCCGGTCTTGGACGCGGGGCCCCGAGAACAGGCTCCTTCCGTAGTCCTCCAGCAGCCTGTGCCCACCAAGGGTTGCGCCCAGGCAGTGTGGCGTTCAGCCCCGGCCCAGCTGTCTGGCCCAGGCCCGGCGTGCCTCACCCCGCTGCACTTCGCCTCGCAGAGACCCTGAAGCTCTTGCAGCGCCTGCTGAAGTCGCCCGGCTGCCGGAAGATCCCCGTGCTGGTGCAGAACAAGGACGACGTGATCGTCACCCGCCTCCAACTTCAGCTCCGAGAGGTGAGGCGGGGCTGCTCCAGGCGGGGCCTCCCGGGAGCACCGGGCCCTCACTGCTCAGAGGTCGGAGGCAGTGGGAAGTTCCTGTCTGCCCCGGGGCGGCTTCAAGTGCCCCAGATCCCGAGGCGTTGGCCGCCCCGAGCTGGAATCCCATGTGTGTGGAATGGGCGGACCGGGACCTTCCCCAGGTGGTCTTGTGAGTGTTAGAACTGGTGTGTGTGAAGCCCGCCGCACCAAGCCTGTCTGCACAATGGTTTTCTGACTGTCCTCATGCACTCAGTATGCAGCATCTCCCTAAGTGCACGGCAGCTCTGGCATTGGCTCGTTCTGTAAGTGATGCGGGCTCTTCACGCAGACCTGGAGGACTGGGGCCACCTCGCACGGCCCTCGGCCTTCCTCCCTTTGCCCTGGGAATCTGGGCCGCTGGGACCTGCATTCACCCTGCTGCCTTGCCCAGAGCCCCTGCCTCTGAGGAGCAGAGCGGCCTGACGAGCCCAGCCCCGTGCAGTACCGCCAGTTGGCCAGCAGAGGGGGCACATTGAAGACCACCCCACTTCCACTAAGAGCCCATTCTGTGCAGGCTCTTTGCTACAAATTTTTTTTTTATAAGATTTATTTATTTGAAAGCAGTGTGACACAGAGGGAGAGACAGGGAGGGAGGGAACTTCCATCCCCTGGTTTACTTCCCAAATGGCTACAAACAGCCAGGGCTGGGTCAGGCCAAAGCCAGGAGCCCGAAGCTCAGGTGACGTCTTCCAGATGGGTGGCAGGAACTGAGCCCTCAGCCGCTGCCTCCCCAGGTGCATTGTAGGAAGAGGGATTGGAAGCAGAGAAGCCAGGGCTTGAGCCAGCGCTCTGAGACGCTGACGTGGCAGCTTGACCTGCTGCGCCACAGTTTGATTCCTGGTCTCAAGAGGTTAACTCACCCCACACAGGAGAGAGAGAGCCCATTTAGATGACTCTGGAAAAACCAGACGTAGTCATGTGTGACAGATACAGAAAGCTGTCGGGGACTGCGAGGAGAGAAGAGTGTCCACGCGGGAAGGGCTTCGTGGGAGAGGCGTCCTGGAGATGCGCTCTGCAGACCAGAGGGTTTGGTGCCGGCTAGGAGGGGGAGCTCGGGATGGAGGATCACAGCGAGCAAACCCTTGGGGGCAAGACCGCGGGGGGCGGCTCTCACGGGAACTCGAGAGGGACGCCTGGAAGGAGCCCAGGAGCCTGCGTGTGCAGGGATGCCGGCCCCCCCTCTGCCGTGGAAGGGGGGCTGTGGTGGAGGGACAGAGAGCAGCAGACAGGTTTCAGGGACTCAGGGACAAACTGCTCGAGAGAAGACGGCCTGGGAGCGGGTCTGGCCGGGAGTGGCTGGGGTGGAGCCCCCACCTCCAGGAGGGTGGAGGAGCGGTGAGGGGGGCGGCAGCGCAGCTGCTCTGGGACCTCGCGCGCCGCCCACCAGTGCCGGGGCACTGCCCCTGAGCGCCCTCTCCTCCTCTCTCTTCTCCTGCCACTCAGGATGTGCCCGATATTCCAGATCTCCAACGTCACAGGCGAGAACCTTGACCTGCTCAAGATGTTCCTCAACCTCCTGTCGCCCCGCACCAGCTACAGGGAGGAGGAGCCCGCCGAGTTCCAGATCGACGACACCTACTCTGTCCCGGTGCGTGGCTCGGGCGGCCCCTTCCCCAGGCAGCCGCGGTGGGCCGGGCCGGCCGGGCTGGACTCACCAGGTCAGCGTCTCCTCCTCTCAGGGAGTGGGGACAGTGGTGTCGGGCACGACGCTGCGGGGCCTGATCAAGCTCAACGACACGCTGCTGCTGGGCCCAGACCCCCTGGGGAACTTCCTGTCCATCGCCGTCAAATCCATCCATCGAAAGCGCATGCCTGTCAAGGAGGTGCGGGGCGGCCAGACGGCCTCCTTCGCCCTGAAGAAGGTGAGCGTCCCGGGTCCCCGGAGCCCCGGCCTCCCTCATGCTGGGCTCAGACAGCCGTTGACTTGCCTAAGGCACACAGGACGTGCCCGAGCGAGGCTTGGCACCAGGACCCGGCCCTGCTGTGCACTGGGGTCTATGCCAGATCCTCTCCCGTCAGCCGCCTTCTGCCTCCTGGGGCTCGGGGAGGGTGCCGGCTCTGGGGGCACCTACCTTCCCGCCAGCCAGATGAGCCGGGAGAAGGGGGCCTCTGTCCCCTCCAGTGCCCAGGTCCCGCTGCTGTTCCTCCCCAGTGCTCGCTGCCGTCCTTCCCCCCGGCCCCCACGGGCAGCTTCCAGGCTTCCACCAGGGGCCTGTCCTGTGCCATCGGCCCCCAGAGGCCGGTCGCCGCGGCAGCAGTGCCAGGGCTGGGCTCCCTCTCTTGCAGATAAAGCGCTCGTCCATCCGGAAGGGCATGGTGATGGTCTCCCCACGCCTGAACCCCCAAGCCTCCTGGGAGTTTGAGGCCGAGATTCTCGTCCTCCACCACCCCACCACCATTAGCCCGCGCTACCAGGCCATGGGTAGGTGTTTGGGGCCTGAGCGCCCCAGAAAGGTGCCCAAGCCCCGTGGCTGCAGCTGCAGCTGAGGCCCTGCGAGGTGCGCGCTCTCACTGGGGCACAGCCTGGGAGTCCTCACGGTGCTTCCTCCACGGATGTGCCGAGTGCGGCTGTGCGCCCAGGAGCTGGGAACCAAGGTGGCTGGGGCAGGTGGCACAGTCAGCGTGCAGGGGCCCAGGCTGTCTGCAGAGCCTGGGCAGGGGGAGAGAGTGCCAGCCGAGGGAGCCCCTCAGAGAGAGCCCCACCCCCCTCCCCGCCGCGTGGGCCCCTCCTGAGACCACAGGGCCCGTGAGCCCGTCCTCACCCGTCTTCCCCGTCCTCGTCCGTCCTCCCCGTCCTCACCCGCTGGCTCCCCGGCAGTGCACTGTGGGAGCATCAGGCAGACGGCCACCATTCTGAGCATGGACAAGGACTGTCTGCGCACTGGGGACAAGGCCACTGTGCACTTCCGCTTCATCAAGACCCCCGAGTACCTGCACATCGACCAGCGGCTGGTGTTCCGGGAAGGCCGCACCAAGGCTGTGGGCACCATCACCAAGGTAGGGCCAGTGGCCGTGAGCACCCGAGGAACCCTGAGGGATGGCCTCGCTCCCAGGGGCAGGGGCGCCGTGCTGACGCGTGGCCTCCTGCTGTCCCTGGGCCTCCTGTCCTGGGCTTTGGTGGAGACGGGAAGAGAGACAGTGGGGGTGGGGCATGGCGTCCACGGTGACCTGTAGGAGCAGTGTCCTCTGCCAGCTGCTGGGCCTGGCTCTGGCCGGGCTGGGGCTGTGCCAGGGCTTCTTCCCCCGCCCGCCAGCACAGGGCATCTGGCCGGGGTGGCTGGAAGTGAGGGGGAGTGGGTGTGCATTCCCGAGGCTGGAGTCGTCGGTGTGTTCTGGAGACCTCCCCAGACCCTCAAGGGGCCTTTCCTCTCATGACCCTGGGTGTAGGGGGTGGGGGTCACGTCCTGGGAGGCCTGTGGACGCGCTCCATGGGGGGTCTCGTCCTAGGAGACCTGTTGCACACGCTCCATGGGGGTGGGGGGGTCACATCCTGGGAGGCCTGTGGACATGCTCCATGGGGGGGGTGACGTCCTGGGAGGCCTGTGGACATGCTCCGTGGGGTGGGCGTCACGTCCGGGAGGCCTGTGGACATGCTCCATGGGGTGGGCGTCACGTCCTGGAGGCCTGTGGACATGCTCCGTTGGGTGGGCGTCACGTCCTGGAGGCCTGTGCTGGCTGCCGTGCCTTGGGCCACGTCCCTTCCTTTGAGATGGCAGTCAGGCCACGGGGGAAGATGTCCTTGAGGGTTTCTGACAGCCGCTCGGGTCTCTGGGAGGCCACAGGTTCAGACTTGGCCCAGACCAGGCCCCGGCCTGGGAGCTGGGCTGTTTCCCCCAGGAACAGCAATTGTGGTGTCGGCCCCGGAGCAGGGTGGGTCTGGGCGCAGGGCGGGGGCGAGGACGCTTCTCCACCCCCACTGCCTCCGGCCTGGCCTCGGCCACAGCCTTGCCCTGGCTCGGCCAGGCGGGGACTGAGAAGGTGGGGGTTCGGCCTGGGTGCCGAGCTCACCTGCTGCCCGCCGCCCCCGCCTCACCCTCCCTCCCTCGGCTCCCGCAGCTGCTGCAGACCACCAACAACTCCCCCATGAACTCCAAGCCCCCGCAGATTAAGATGCAGTCAACAAAGAGGGGCCCCCTGACCAAGCGAGACGAGGGGGGGCCCTCCGGCGGCCCGGGTGCGGGGGCCCCCCTGCCTGGAGACGAAGCCGCTCCTCCGGGGGCCCAGCCAGCTGTACCCAGCGGTCTCCTGCCTCAGGTGCGTGTGGGCCCCTGGTGGCCTCGGGCCAGGTGGCGGGGGCGCTGGCACCAGGGCTCCAGGCCGCACGTCCGGCGGAGCTGTTGCTCCCGGAGGGCAGGGGCTCCCGACAGAGATGGGGCCCTCGCAGAGCTCCTGTACTTGGTGTAATGGAGAATGTGCAGGTCTCCCTCTCGTGGGCGGAGAGAATGTGGCCTGCCCCGTGATGTGCACGCCTCCGCGGGGAGGTGGCCTGGGCCCCACCTTGTGGACTCCCTCCTCTACACAAGGAGGCGTCCCTGTGGCTCCTCTCGTGCCCCTGTCACCAGTGGCCAGTGCGGCTCCCACTCTGCTGTACTGCACCGCTGCCGCGCAAGGCGGCCTGATGCTGTGGACAGGGGCAGAGCTGAGCACGGGGCTCCCGCCTGCCGTGTGCTTCTCACGGCCTCGTTTCTCTCTTTCAGCCCAAACCCAGCAGCGGGGGCCGGCGACGAGGGGGCCAGCGCCACAAAGTGAAGTCCCAGGGGGCCTGCGTGACTCCTGCCAGTGGCTGCTGAATCTGCACCCCCTGGCCACCACCACAGGAGCCCCCTCTGGCCACCGCTCACCAGCTGGGCGCAGCTCAGCCCGCCCCGCCCCCAGCACCCCCGTTTTCCAGGGGGCTGTAATTTATACGCTGAGGTGGGGGCCCGTCTCCTGCCCTCCTCCCTGCCTCCTTCCTCACTCACTTTTTTTTGTACATCTGGGCCCTTAGTTTTTATTCTTTTTATTATATATCTCTGTCTCTGTTTAGCGTGTGTGTGTGCGTGCGGTGCAGGTGTGCAGCTGGCCAGGGCCCTGTGTCTCCCCTTCCTCCCCCGTGGCTGGCCACCAGCCTCTGGGAGCCGGCCCTGCCTGTCCATCCATCTGTCCGTCCGTCCCTGTGTCTGTCTGGGTGAGAATCCTCAGGGCCTTTCCAGCCCACAGAGCCCACAGAGCTCTGTCAGAGCCCACAGAGCTTCCCTGTCTCGCTGCTGCCTCCTCGGCACTCGGACGCCCCTCCATGGAGCCGGACTCTGGGCTCAGGGGCTTCTGGGAGTCGGTTCTGCTGCTGCCCGAGCAGGGACCCAGCAGGCAGAGCGCGGCTTCCTCTCTCCCCCTCGAGCCGGCAATGCCAAAAGCGTCTCGGTTATGACCTGGAGACGTGCAGACGGGAGTGGCCGTTGGGTTGTCAGCCACTTCCGGTCCCTGACTCTGACCTGGGACATCAACCCAAAGATGGCTGTGGGATTCTCCGGAGACAATCCTGTTTGCCCAGCTGGCCCTGGCTGCTCATGCCTCGTCCAGGAGCCCAGTCCTGCTAGGCTGTGGCTTTGGCTGGGTTCTGGGCACTGGTGACTGGGGCTTGCGCCTGCTCGGGGTCATCTTTTCCGGCACCTCCTGTTGGTGGGGGCGGGGGTGTTCTGATAGAGTGGAACCCCTCCATCCTCACCATGTGGCCCCACAGCTGCTGCAGGCACAGGGACAGCCCGAACCCGGGCTTCCGAAGCCCCAGTTGGGGTGTGGAGAGGACAGCGCGGCGGCCTCGGGCGGAGGGTGGGGTGGCACAGGCCAGCAGAGGCACTGCGTGGAAGCCCTGGCTGAGGGAGGGCCGGCAGATGGGGGCCGTGCTTCTCTGCCAGGCAGACCCCCAGCTGGCTGGGCCTCCCTCAGCCTCGCCTGTGTCCTGTCCCAGCCCTCTGGCTTCCTGCTTCCCGACTGCTGGTCCCCTTTCTCTACTTCCAAGTGTTTTAGTTACCACTGACCGTGGCCATGGACTGAGCAGACCGGCATTCACAATAAAGTCTGTTTCGAGTTGACAGTGTCGCGTTCCCTGCCCGGCTCCCCAGGTGGAGGCGGGGCACCTGGAGCAGGGCACGGCTCTGAGGAGCCTCGGGCGGCTGCAGGTCCCTCCGTGAGCTGCGTGACATGGGACGAGCCACCAGGCCCTGCAGCAGGGTGGGCGTGCGGATTCTGAGAGCCTGAGGCAGGGGTCAACATGGCGTCTGCGTGTGTACTCTGGCCTTGGCTGCTCGGGAGGGTGGGTCCCACTCTGCTCATGGGACTGTAGAGCTCCCCAGGGCTCCATCCTCCCCATTTGGATCAAAACACCAGCCATTCGTAGTCAGTGCATCAGGGCCCTGTGGCAGCAGGGAGGGGTGAGGGCGCCTGGAGCCCCAGGGTCACCGTCAGGACCCCTGCCCTGGCAGAGTGAGGAGAGGGGTTGGGAGATGGGAACACATGCAGGTGAGGGGAGGGAATGTGCCTGCGGGGGGGGGGGGGTGTGAGCACAGACACTGGCCTGGGGTCGGAGGCCCTGCCGGGGGCTGTCCGCTTTGCAGAAGGTGGCCCTGGCTGCAGAGCGGGGGGTGGGCACAGGACCTGCTTGCCCCGGGACCCTGAGCCCAAAGGCCACACCTGCCCCTCTCCGAGCAGGTTCCCGCCTTGCATTTCCTCAGACGTGGTCGGGGCCAGGTAGGAACAGCCCGAACCAAGTCAGGAGCTGCTGCGGGCAGGTCGCGGTTCCTGCGGGTGAGGAGTGCCGCACCGGGGTGGATGCGCTCGGCAGCAGTGGGCCAGGAGGCGCCTGGCTGATGGGTGAGGGGCCACCCTGCGTCCTGCCAACCCCTGGGCCTGGAAGCCCGGAGCAGGCCCGGCCTCCCGCTGGGTTTCTGAACCAGGAGTGAGTCTGGGGCATCGATTCGCCTGGGAAGTTGTTCCCTCGGCTGTCCCGAGAGCAGCCTGGAGTGAGCAGACACCCCTTCTGTCCGCCCTGGGCGTCGTGGGTTTAGCCTGGGAAGTCGTCCCCTCGGCTGTCCCGAGAGCAGCCTGGAGTGAGCAGACACACCTTCTGTCCACCCTGGGCATCGTGGGTTTATTTGTTTTCTTTTGCATAGGCATAAATTAGAATCTGCAGATAAAAAAGTTAACCAACAGTGCAGCATTTGTGACAGGAGAGCGCAAAACAAGACCTGGTTGTCTGGGGCGGGGGCTGTGCCGGTGGCAGCCCTGGAGGACTGGAGGCCAGGGCCAGCCCGCACATCCCGGCCATGCCCACAGAACGGGGCTAGGACCAAGCCCTTAGCTTTTCAGTAAAAAACAGACTTGGAAAAATAGACGGGCAGCAGGGCCTGCTGGCCTGAAAGCCCTCTCCCCCTACCCAGGGTGACCTCCGCAGCCGCCTCCCCAGGCCCTGTGCCCCTGCCGGCCATGGAGAGGCAGCCAGAGGGCCGAGGGCGCACACAGCCCTGCTCGCGGCTCTGACAGCCTGACCGCTCCACTGGCCTCCTCACTGCACAACAGCTCTGGGTCCCCTGCTGCCCACCCTGGCTGCTCACGGTCCCTGAGCAGGCCCGGGTCGCAGGCAGGGATGGGACGTAGCATCGGCAGAGGAGCGTCTGCTGTGGTCAGCAGAGGGGACGCGGGCCGGCTGGGGCCACTCCCACACACAGGCAGCAAGCCTGGGAGGCTCCCAGGACACGGCCCCTCTGAGAGACCGTTCATGACCGCCCCCACCTGGCACAACTCCAGGCTTCGCGAGAAGCCGCTCGGGGCCCGTGGGCCAATGGCACAAGTCCTGCGGGAGGGGCCGGCGGCCCCGTGTGAGTGTGCAAGTGTGCGGGCGAGTGGCCAGGCAGCACTACTCAGCCCGCAGCTTCGGCACCCGCTTTACCTGCACCCTGGGTGCCAGCCCCTCCGCCCTGGGCGAGAGTAGCTGGGTCCGACCTCCCAACCCCCAGTCCCCCACGATATGCTACATATATACACCCCTTGCACGCGGCGTGTGGAGGAAGAGGCGTGGAGAGCTGCTGGCCCCTGCGAACCGCCTCTCCAGAAGTCAGCGCTGGTCAGATGTGTGCGAGAGTGGGGGCTGCTGCTCGCCCCCTCCCAGGGCAGGGGTGCGTGCTGAGAGGGCTGGCCGCAGGCACGAGGGTGGTGTTAGTGGGCAGGCTCCCCGTGCACCCTGAAGCGGTAGATGCAGGTGTACTCGGGGTGGCCCCAGTTGGTCAGGATGCGCAGCTCCACCACCTGGTACGAGGCCATTGCTGGGGCCTGGGCAGAGAAAACAGGTTCAGAGCTCCCAGCCTCCTGAGGCCTCTGCGCCCCGGGGTGGGGTGGCCCAGATGCTCCCATTCCACCCCCTCCAGGGCTCCAAGAGCTGCTCTTGCGCTCCCAGCCAGTGGGCCAGAGCCCAGGCTTCTGCTCCCCACGGAGCCACCGGCCCCACGAGCCTGTGTGAGGCCCAGGCCTTGGGCCACCTGGAAATGGGCTGGGTGCCCGGGACCAGCACGATTCACCCAAACTGGGCCGGACCCACCCACGCTCATTTTAAGGCTTCAAGGGCCAGAACGGCCACGGGGAGGGTTTGCTCTGTGCGTGTCTGTTCCAGAAGCTGGCGCGGAGCCTGGCGCTTGCTGGGTCCTCCCCTCCCTGGCTCAGTCTCCCCTGGGGCTGGAGCTCTACTACGGGTACCACAGGCGCGGTCAGCTGGGCATCCAGACGGCTCCCGGCCTGCGTCAGCCCCTCGGCCCACTCCCAGCCGGCCCGCTGTCCCCTCCCGACCCTCTGGACTGTGCCCCCGCAGCCACTCCCTGGCCATCTCCATGCAGCCACCTTACCAGGATGCCCACTGCCATCCCGCCCCTGGTTGGCCTGCCTCCCTGCCGCTGCCCCAGCCCTCGCGCTGGGCCCCTGCTGTGGGTCCCCGCCCGACTCAGCTTCTCCTGCCTGTTTTGTTCGGGGGCAGGTGCTGGGCGCCATCAGCCCTAAGGGGGCGGGGGCTATGGTGGCAGCGAGACCAGGAATCTGCATCTGCGTTTCTAACTCCAGCCTCAGACACCGCCTGGGGCCCAGGCCAGCTGCGTCCTGGCACACGCAGGTCCCTCCCAGAGTGTCCTCCGCAGTCCTGTCACCCTGGTGACCCTAGCCAGCCGTGCTGGCTGCAGGGTGCGCTGCGCCTCACCGAGCCCCGTGCCCACCCACAGGACAGACCCCGTACCTGGAAGTAGAAAGTCTGAATGGGCTCCCCGTCCTGATCGTAGGTGAACTTGCCGAGCAGGGTCCCCTCCTGCTGCAGGTCCTCATCGAACCCCTGCGAGACAGCGCGGCCGATGTGGGGGGCTGGAGGGCGGGGCCCCCCACCACTCGGGCTAAGCATGTGATGCTGTGGGGCTGGGGCGAGTCCCTTAACACGCACCTCAGTCCTGCGGTAGCTGGGATTGCCGTGCCAGCTCAGCCTGGCTCCACCTCTCCCAACGCCAGGGCCCGCCCTCCCTCCCGGCCAAGAAGCGACCCCAGCAGGTGAAGCCCCCCCGCAGGTGGGTACTCACAAAGATAGCAAAGTCCCTGGGGGCACTGGAGATGGTGCTGTTGGGCGACAAGGCCTTGGGCACGTGCTCTAAGGTGACAGCCGTTGGGCGGATGCGGGCAGAGAGGCGGACCACAGCGAAGCCCTGGGGGCCCTGGAAGGCCCAGCAATTGCCCGGGTGCACGTCTGGCTGCAGGGGGAGAGGCCACGTCAGGGCAGGGCCCTGAGTCCAGCTCTGGCCAAGCCAGGAGGGACAGTCTCCCAGGGTGCTCAGTGTCTACCTGGAGAATGACGCGGGGCGACTGGGAATGGTACCACAGAGGGATGCCGAAGAGGCTGAGGAGGGCGGTCTTGGTCTCATAGGTCTCGGAACATCGGGTACTGATGACACTGGCCCCTGAGATGGCAGAGAGGGGCAGGGTGGGCGCCCGCAGGGGAGGAGTCTGGACGGCCAGCAGGGAGGGCGGGAGCAGCCAGAGGGCACTTCCCCGGCCTGTCTCCCTGCTAAGGTGGCCAGGGCCTCGGCCCTCGCTTGCACATAACGCCTTCCCCGGGTAGGGACAGGGACAGACTCGCTGCGCGTCTCAGCCGGGTGATTTCTGCTGATCCCCAGCCACGCTTGCTCAGCAGGTGCCAGGGGCCCGGCCAGGGCTGCGACCAGGGCTGGGACCAGGGCAAGGCGGAGTGAGGACACGAGCACGCACCTCCCGACTCCAGGGCGTAGTCCACCATCCCGATGCGGTCCTCGCTGTAGCGCTGCAGGGCCTGCTTCACGATCCGGTGTACCTGCTGAAGCCCCGCCCCAGGACGCAGTCACGGCGCGAGCAGGCTCGTCTGCCCCCCAGTGCCCCACTGCCAGGGACCCCCAGGCCTGCACCACGTCAGCCCCCGAGCACACATCCGAGCTGGCTGTGTGTCACTCGTGTCCTGGAACGTGGCAGGGGCTGAGCCCCCGGGAGGAGGGCAGCCTGTGTGTGTGGCAGATGGGGGCACTCGTCCTCACCTCCTCGGTCACCCCAATCACGCCTTCTCTCTGCAGCGTCAGACTGAGGGCGGCTGCGGCCTCCCTGGCCGACGTGCCCTGCGTCTCCGCCACCTGGGCCAGGATCTTGCTCTCCAGCTCTCGCAGCTGAGCTTGGAGCTCCTCTCTCTGCAGCAGCCCGGTGCGGGCCCCCCCACCGCGGTGAAGGAACTGAGCGATCCAGGCAGGGAGCTGAGACTCCACCTGGGGGCGGAGCAGAGCCGTGGGGGAACCGTGGGGGCCGCCGTGGCAGCCCAGGCCCGGCGGGGAGCAGGGCTGGGAGGCACAGCGGGACAGCAAGCACTGCCTGGGAGAAAGCCGGCCTGTGCCGCGCCCAGTTCACAAGGGAGGCCCAGGGGCCAGGCTCCGGCTGCGCAGACCCCAGGAGACGCGGTGTCGGGTGGAGTGAACTCACGTCATCCCGCACGGCCTGGATCCTCTGGGGCAGCAGGCCCACCTCGTCCGCCACGGAGCTCTGCTTCAGGGCCAGGGCCTCCAGCTCGTGGTGCAGGGAGGCCAGCTGGCCCTCCAGCCGGCCCAGCTCCTTCAGGGTGCTCTCCTGGGCCGTCCTGGTCCCACAGAGGAGGAGGGGAGGACCCCCTGGTTGGCCCCAGGTATGGGAGTGCTTGCCCGCCACCCACCCACATGGGCTAACCCTGATCTGGTTCCCTGTTCACGCCCAGAAGCCGTTATCTCCTGCAAGTGTGGACATCTGGGCCTGAGATGGCCACTGCCACTAGGGCACCCGGAGGAGAGGGTGACAAATGACCCCACGAATCCCATCCACGGCCGTGCCCACCTCCCACCTCGGCGGCCCCCTGTAACCTCCCCTCCGCCGGCACCCGGAGGAGAGGGTGACAAATGACCCCACGAATCCCATCCCACGGCCGTGCCCACCTCCCACCTCGGCGGCCCCCTGTAACCTCCGCTGCGCCTACAGAAACGGGCTCTGAGCCAGGCCTCAGCCCTGCCTGGGGGGTGGGGGAGGGGTGGGGAGCAGCAACCCCCGGCTTGGCCCCTACCTTTGCCACTCGGACTTCAGCTGCTGGACTCGAGCCTCAGACTCCTGGAGGCACAAAGGGAAAACACGAAGAAACACTGAGCCCCAAGGAACCTGTCGCCCAGCGGGGGAGCCGAGCTGGCTGGGGTCAAGGCCCCTGTGGGGTCCCAGGCAGGCTCCACCCCAACAGAGAAGCAGGGGACAGGGCCCTCCGCAGCCCACGCCCCAGGGGCCTGGGGCCGCCACGCCCACTGACCTGGGCGGCCTGCACAATCTTGTGGAAGAGGTCCTCCACGTCCCGGTGCTGCTCCGCCCTCAGGACGGCCAGCTCCTCCTGCCAGACACGGAGGGGTCAGCACCCAGCGCCAGGGCAGGCGGCCCTGACCTCTCGGCCCCCCCCCGCGGCATCACCTGCAGGCGAGCTGCGGCATCCTTGCGCAGGTCCTCCTTCAGGGCGGCCTCGCGGCGGCTCACCAGCCCGTCCAGGAGGGCCAGGGTGTCCTCCTGGCTCAGGCCGCCGCCGCCCTGGCCAGCCGCCCCCTGCCGCAGCTCCAGGCGCTCCAGCCGCACGGCCTCCTTCTGCCAGGTGGAGGAGAACTCGGCCGCGAGGGCCTCCAGCCGCCGCTCCAGGGAGTGCACGTGGGACAGCAGGCGCTGCTCAGCCTGGTGGGCAGGGGGAGAGGCAGGGCCGAGGGTCAGAGCTGGCCCGGAGCGCCTGGCAGGGGTGTGGGAGGAGGGCTACCTGGACACACTGGAGCTGGGCCCCAAAGCAGGAAGGCGGGTCTGGGGAGAGGGTCCCAGTGCAGGCACAGTCCTAGGAGAGGCCAGGGGGCAGGGGGGCAGGGGGCCTGGGCCCACACCCGTGTCGGTGCGGCACAGCAGGGACTGGGGGCCCAGCGGTGGCCTCTCACAGGCTGGCGCACCTGCCACAGGTGACTGTGGCCGGAAGGGGAAATAGAGGATGGGAGAGAGTTCTTTGCGTCGGTGGGTGGCATCGACAGCATATCACGGGTTTCGAGAACTTGTTGGCTAAACAACAGAACCTGTGCCAAGAAGTACAGCCCCAACCGCCGCCTGTGCGCGAAAGGGCAGAGGGCACCGAGTGCCGGAGGTTCTGACACGGGTGCGACACGCTGGGCAGGGCTCAGAAAGTGATCCAGCGGTGGGGCCGCCCCCGCCACCTCGTCCCTGTGTCACTGCAGAGGTGAGCAAATACGAAGGCGTGGCCCCGCTTGACCCCGCCCCTTACAGATAAGGTGGTTATGAAACGGAATTGCACTTCACACCTTAATGACTACACAGGAAAAGCCTCGGATGTATCTTACCACCACCAAATCGTGGTCAGGAAGCATCCGCAAAACAGACGGTGAAAGACACAAGGCCACACGCAGTGCAGCAGGGAGGCCCGCCCAGGGCGAATCATCCCAGCGCGAGGGTAACGGCTCAGGTTTACCAGCCGTGCGCCCACCCGCGGCTCTGGCGCTGCATCCATCAGCTTGCTGCCCCCACTGGCCACGGCTGCCCTCCTCCCCGGAGGGCACAGCCAGGGCCCGGCCACCCTCAGGCTCTGGCTTGTGAAGCTGCCGCTCTGCTTCGGGACCCGCAGGCGTGCCCACCAAGGTTTCCTCTGCCTGGGTCTGGCTACGCCCAGAACACGGCGCAGGTGCCAGGGCTCCGGCCTCTGCCTCACCTCCTCTCCCGGAGCCTCGCCCAGCGGCCGCGAGAGCAAGTCCTGGCTGCCCAGCTGGGTGACCAAAGTGCTCGGGGCCAGCGGCCCCTGCAAGGGTCTAGACCAGAGCCTGCTGTCGACGGCGGGTGCACGCCGACCCTTGCTTGGACCAGAAGGGCCACCCGGACACCTGGCTGCCGACTTTGCAGAGCCTGACGAGGCCACGGGCTCCTCTCTGTCATATTTAAATGCAGGTAACCCCTCCACCCAGACCCCGATCAGCAGAGAAGGGGGTGACCCAGCTGGGACAGTGGGTGTGACAGGTGCAGGGCAGGGAACTCAACAGTGAAGATGGGCTCGGAGGCTCTGCCACGCCCACCATCACCTAAGCGCTCTGAGCTCTGGGGGCACTGACACAGGACTGCCCCCTGATGCCCTAAACGCCCAAACTTCCTGGAAGATCCCCCGCCTTGGGCTTTAACAGGCCACGGCTGTGCGTGCACGGAGGGACCCCTGAGCAGAAGAGTGTACACCACCGAGGGCACCAGCAGAGCTCACCCACACGGGCTGGCCTGATCCAGGCCCTGCTGGTCAGGACCTGCCTGGTCGGGGCTCCCACATCCCAGCTTTCCCCGGACCCGGTTGAGCGCCTGGGGAGGCAGACGCGAGTCCCGTCTCCTGCTCCTTGCTGGCCAGCAGTAGGGCCCTTCGCCTGCGAGCAGCGGGCAGCCAGGTGCGACCCCCAAGCACCCACCTGGAAATGGGGGGCGGCATCTCTGGATTCCCACACCTCCTGCTGACTCCTGCCGTCCCTCGCCGCCCACCAGGAAACCACAGTGGGGTGGATGGACTGCAGCCCGAAGGGGTAGAAATACCAAGCGCCTGAGGGGGCGGGGGGAGGCTGGGTTAGCTGGGCCTGGGCCCAGGCACACACCAGGAAGAGGCAGGCGAACCTCCCCAGGCCTTGGCAGCCTGTGAGTGGGGAGAGGGCTGCCAGGGCTGTCATTCTTGCCCCCCCCCCCCGGCCGTGTTGCTGCAGACGGTGAAACTTGGGAGACAACAGCTTCTGGGAACTGGGGCTGACCCAGGGGTGGGACCTGGGTTCTTTGCTGGGCTGTCCACCCACATCAGCCTGGGTACTTGGAACACATGGCATCTGGTCACGCCCCCAGAGAGGGCGGGATCTAAAAGCTGCAAGAGCTGTGAGGCTGGCCCCGCCCCTGCACGCCAGGCTGCTCTTGCTTTAGGGGACACCTGCTTTGTGGTGTTCCTCAGGGCGGGGAGGAGGGGGAGAGAGACCCTGACGACGCCCCGGCAGTGGAGGGGCCTCCACCCTGGGAGGACGCCACACTGGCCACTCAGGGCTAGGGGAGGCACAGGCCCACTGGGCTCAAGTCCCCGGATGGGCAGGGCCTGGCGCACGCTGGCACTGCCTGGGCAGGCCTCCTGGCCCCTCTCTGTGCGACATGACCGCGACACTGGCTGGACCAGCCTGGACGGAGCGCTGCGCCGCCCTCAAGGGCGCTGCCCAGTTTCCACCGGAGATGAACGAGCTGTGCTTAGAGTGGGGAACCAGCAAGGAAGCCAGCGTTCAGGGGGGTGTCCTACCCAGGTATCGGTAAAGGAGACGGAGTCGAATAACCCAACTCTGGAGAGACATACTGAGGCGTGGCCTTTAGTTATAAACTGATGGGATCACTCAAATGAGCCCAGGGCCACACAGGTGACTCAGGGGACCGGAAAACAGGCGAGGCTGTCAGACTGAAGCCGAACACACAGCCCGGGCGGGGGGGCAGCTGGGCGCAGGGCCGGGTCCAGACAAAGGAGGGACTCACTCCTCCTGGCCACGCTGTCTCTCCGTCTTTTTTTTTTTTTGACAGGCAGAGTGGACAGTGAGAGAGAGAGACAGAGAGAAAGGTCTTCCTTTGCCATTGGTTCACCCTCCAATGGCCGCCATGGCCAGTGTGCTGTGGCTGGCGCGCTGCGCTGATCTGAAGGCAGGAGCCAGGTGCCTATCCTGGTCTCCCATGGGGTGCAGGGCCCAAGCACTTGGGCCATCCTCCACTGCACTCCCTGGCCACAGCAGAGAGCTGGCCTGGAAGAGGGGCAAGCGGGACAGAATCCGGTGCCCCGACCGGGACTAGAACCCAGTGTGCTGGCGCTGCAAGGCGGATGATTAGCTATTGAGCCACAGCGCCAGCCATGTCCCTCTGTCTTTAAAAACAGTTCACGCCAGAGACCACGCCCTGGTTTGGAATGGAGGGAAGGTGCCACTAACGGTGGCATCCGGGTCCCTGCCTTTTACCCAATCACAGCTGTCCTGGGGCGGTCCCTGCCCCGGGGAGGGGGGCACGAAGGGTGTCCAGAGACAGCGTGGCACAGCTGCTCCAGCCCGGGCCCAGCTCCCTGATGGCAGCATTCACCTCCGTTCCCCACTCCCCAGCCGGCGCCCGAGCAGGGCAGGCTCACCGTAGGTCAGGCCGGTCAGGAGCAGCAGCAGCAGCAGGAACCACAGGAAGGTCTTCAGGGACGAGAAGCGCCTGGGCCACCAGGGGGCAGAGTGGGCAGGGTGAGGAGGAGGAGGTCGGGGGCAGAGTGGGCAGGGTGAGGAGGAGGAGGTCGGGGGCAGAGTGGGCAGGGTGAGGAGGAGGTCGGGGCGCCAGTTCTTCAGGGGTGTGTGCGTGTGTGTGCGTGTGTGTGTGTGTGTGTGTGTGTGTCCCTCAAGGTGCCTGCTGAGTCCTGGCCCAGGGCTAGGGGGCACCCTTGAGCCTTGGAGCTTCACCCACAGGTGCAGGGATGGTACCCTTTTTATACTGAATTTTACTGAGGTCCCAGAAATTATGCGGTTTGTAACACCCCAGAACTCTCATAGGGCCTTCGAGACAAACCAACTGTTTCTGGTGACAACGCACCTGTCCTCCGCCGTCTCAGCAGAGCCGCCCACGGCTAGTCCTGCCCTGGGCCTGGCCAGAGGGGCTCCCAGCTCCTCCTTCCGACGGCTCAGGGCCTCGGCCACCTGAGCCTGGGCGTCCGGAGGCCTCCTTGCAGCTTCTGAGTGCCCGTGGGGGACGCTCGGGGCCGGGGTGAGGGGGACCTCCCCAGCAGGAGCAGTGGCTGGGGGTGGGGGGGTCAGCAGGAAGGAGAAGCTGCGTGCAGCGTTCCCCGAGGCAGAGACAGCCCAGGAAGGCTGCTCCCTGCTCCCTGGAGAGACTGCTCCTCTGCCTGGGGCTGGGGTCTTGCTCACCTGGTTAAAACGAAGACGTCCAGGAGGGAGGCGGCTGTGGTCAGGCGGTACCAGGTGGTGCCGACCCACCAGTAGACGAGTCCGAACAGCCGGCCTGAGAACACCGGCAGGTGCCCACTTCACACGGGGCCGAGAGCACCGGCCCTCACCGCCCACGCAGCGGGTCTGGGGTCCGTGTCCTCACTCACTTCCTCCGACCCCACCTCCCCGGCTGCTCCCCCAGCTCTGGGCTCCCAGAGATGAGCCCAGAACAAGCTTGACGTCACTCGCACAGCTTCTCTGGATCCGATCCCAGAGGGGTGGGCGGGAGGATGGAAGCGACCGAGCCCGCGGGGTGCCAGCACCCACCTGGGGAAGTGACCACCATCCACAGGAAGGAGCCCACCCGGGAGACGGCGCCCCTTAGCCGCGACCCCGAACTGTGCTGGTGGGCGTCGGAGCAGCCTGTGGGGAGGGGCAAGAGAGGAGCAGCTCCTGGTGAGGAGCCCTGGGACGCAGACCGTCACCCCCACGTCCCCCATGAGCAGAGACCACGTCTGTGTCCCAGCACCGCCAGGGCCTGCACACGGGACGCCAGAGCTCGTTTGCATCCCACATCCCCATGCGGGCAGGCAGGAGGCATCAGTCACGCGCTGAGCACCCACGGGAGCAGCCTCCACATTTGCACCCAGCGCCCGAGCCCCAAGAGCCCCAAGCCGGAGGCGCTGGCCTGGGGCTGCTCTCACACGGGGGGGGGGGGGGCAGGGTGAGGCTGCAGAGCACTGGGTGCAGAGCGCACAGGGTCAGGTGCAGGCCTGGGGGGAGGGGCAAACGCCTCCTTCTCCAGCTCGCCCCGCCCGGCCCTCCCATGACCCCCCACCCCCCCACTCCTCCCCGCAGACCCCGGTCTGCCTACCCACGCAGCTGCGCCTACCGCCGAAGTCATCCTCTGAGGAGTAGCCCGAGGAAGAGCCCGGGAAGTCCTCGGCCAGCCCGTTGACCTTGCTGCTCTGCGTGCCGCGCCGCCGCCTCTCCCGCAGGTCCTCACCTGTGCGGGGAAGAATCAGGCGCTCTCCTGGGCTCCCTGGAGGAGGCGCTCGGAGGCGGCGAGGCCCGCGGGGGCAGCCCGGGCCACTCACCCCAGTAGGGCTCGCTGCGCAGCTGGCTGTTGAGGAGGGCGCTCCTGGCCAGGGACGCGGCCCGCGGGCTGCCTATGTAGGACTCGCGCACCAGGGACTCGCTGTAGTAGGAGGTGTGCGAGTCGGAGGGGCCCAGCTGCGGAGCTGGCGACAGCCGCTTCGTGTTGCTGGACTTCCTCTTCAGGGTTCTGCGGGACAGCCACAAGCGGAGAGCCAGGCGGTGGGGAGGCGAGCCCAGGCGGGAACAGGAAAGCCCGCGCCCCTCCGCGGTGCGTGGGCGGCCTGTTGCTAGGCTACCAAGTCCCGCCCACTCCTGTGTGTCAGGGCAGGTGCTACCCCTCTTGGTATCCGTGAATCTCAGGGGCAGATAGGCGAGGGGTGGAGCCTGGATTCAAAGCCAAATCTGGGGCTGGCACTGTGGCGCAGCGGGTAAAGCCACCACCTGCAGTGCCCGCATCCCATATGGGCGCCAGTTGAATCCCGGCTGCTCCACTTCCGATCCAGCTCTCTGCCATGGCCTGGGAAAGCAGCAGAAGATGGCCCAAGTCCTCGGGCCCCTGCACCTGTGTGGGAGACCTGGAAGCCCCTGGCTCCTGGCCTCAGGCTGGAGCAGCTCCGGCCATTGTGGCCATCTGGGGAGTGAACCATTGGGTGGACAACCTCTCTCTCTGCCCCTCTACCTCTCTGTAACTCTGCCTTTCAAATAAATAAATCAATCTTTAAAAAAAAAAAAAGGGGGTGGCCGGCGTGGTGGCATAGTGGTAAAGCCACTGCCTGCAATGCCCACATCCCGTATGGGCGCAGGTTCAAAACCCAGCTGCTCCACTTCCAATCCAGCTCTCTGCTATGGCCTGGGAAAGCAGTAGAGGATGGCCCCAGGCCTTGGCCCTTCCGCCCATGTGAGAGACCCGGAAGAAGCTCCTGGCTCCTGACTTCGGTCTGTTGCGGCCAACTGGGAAATGAACCAGTGGATGGAAGACCTCCCCCCACACACACTCTGCTCTCCTTCTCTCTGTGTAACTCTGACTTCAAATAATTGAAAAACCAGATCTCCAACCTCAAAACCAAAGTTTTCCCCATGCTTCTTAAAAGATTAATTTCTACAACCCCAGGAAACCTGGACCAACCGGCTCAGCCTCCTAGCCAAAGCCCTGGGGGCTGCAGCCTGGGCTTCCTGTCTGCAGAGGGGCGAGCCGATGGGCTGGGCCCAGGAAGCCCGTCTTGCCCTAAGGGGTTCCTGCCAGCCCCACAGCTTGTGTTTTTGGCTTATGCTCGCGGCTGCCTCTCCCCACTTCCTGTTCCTCAAACATGAGGGCAGCAGCTCTGGCTTACAGTGGGGGGGCATGGGGTGCCGGTGTGAAGAAAGGTAGAACTCCCCCTGCCCAGGAAGGCGCTCTGCGGGGCGGGGCAGGGGACAGGTGCAGCGCCGCCCACCCCTACCTCAGAGGGCTGTCCTTAAACAGCGTGCTCTGGCTCCCCAGGGCTGAGCTCCCGCCACTGCTGCTGCTGCCGCCGTCGCCGTCGTCATCGCCCTGGGAGTAGCGCGACAGGCGCTGGCTTCGGCGCGACATGATGGGCGGGGCGACGAGAGTCTGGGCAGAGAAAGAGGACCGCACGTGAGCCCCTCCCTGGAGAAGGGGAGCAGAGCCTGGCAGCAGAGAGCACCCCCACCCCCGCACAGGCCCTGAGCACCTGGCACCCCATGGCCGGCTGCCATCCCTGCCCAGCCTCAAGCTCCACTTGGTAACCATGGAGATTCTCGCGTGGGACTTTGCACAGGGTTGACGCAGAGCTCCGTGTGGTCCACACAGCAGAAGCCCCAGCCCACGACGGCACCTGGCCCTCTGCCGAGAGCTGGCTCTGGTCTCCCCCAACCTCTCAGCAGCCCCTGACCCGGGGCCCCAGACAAATCTGCCCAGTCACCCCAGGTCCAGCCCCGGACGCACCGTGCTGAGCTGACGCTGAAACTCTGTGCTAATGCCGGCTCAGTACCAGGTTTCCCCTTCCTAGCAGGGCGGCCACAAACACTCCTATTTGCAAGGGGGGAGCCCGGGATGGTGAGGCTCCCCGCCGCCCAGGCTGTCAGCGACAGGCTGGGTCTTTATCTCCTCCACGAAGTTTTCAAGTTGTTTGGGAGGTGACAGGCTGCACACAGTCATCGCATAACAAGTATCCGCTAACAAACCAACAGCGCGGGCCGGTGCCACGGAGGTCCCTGCCTGCCCGCCAATCACCATGGGGCCCAGAATCCAGCTCCGGAACTGACCGTGTGGACAAAAGACCCAGCAAGAGCAAGATGGGGAAATCGTTCAGCTCCGAGACTCTGCGTCTCTGCCACCCATGCGTGGTCCCAGCTACAGCCCAAGCAGCCTGGCTGCTCTCTGAATGACTGGTTCTCAGGCCGGAGGGGGCGGGGGCGGAGCTGGAACCAGCACGCCTGGTTCGTCCAGCTGCAAGCCCATCTCAGCAAGCTCGTGTCTCGGCTTGTTGCTCCCTCCCAGCCAGGGTGCCCACCTGGCACCCTGCCCTGGGTACGAGGGCCCACTGGTAGTAGCCAGAGCAGGAAGTTGGCCTGGCTCCCCGGCTCAGTTCCATTCCTTATAAGGTTATCGCGCCCCACCCCCGCCCTCCCCCACCTGAAGGCCCCTCCTCTTAACCCCTGCCCTGCTGCAGTGGATGAAGCCCTGGCCCGCGGCCTGGGGTCCCTGGTGAGCACCGGCTGCCTGCACCCTCCCCAGCTCCCAGCGTCTCCACCATCCTGGGGTCACAGAACAGTTCACCATTCAGCTACAGCTTCCCCGGCTTAAAAAAAAAGAAAGGGCCCAGCGTCCAAAACAAGAGGCGAGCCTGGGGAGCTGTAATCTGTGCACAGCAGAGCGGAGCACCCCCCCACACCCGGGTTACGAAACGCTCACACAAAGCAGGCGTCCCCACCTGGGAGCCCACTGGGCTTCCCCCATCGCAGGCGAATACGGAGTTTCCGCCCAATCTCGAGGCTTAGCCTAGATCCTGGGCATCGAGCTGGGGGGCCTCGCAGGACACCTGCCGAAGGGCCCGGGCACTCCCACCCCACTCCCCCCGGGCTGAGCCCTGGGAGCTGTCACCAGCCGCCGCCCCCGCTCCGCGCGCCGTCGCACCCCGCCCTCCTCTGCTGTTCTGTTTTGTTTTGTTTCAGAACTGAACGAGACGGGCCTCCCTCGCGCTCCCGGAGTCCTGCCTGGCGGGACAGCAGCCGCCTGGCACTGCCCTGGGCCGGTCTGGGGCAGCCGCGGCTCTGCCCCGGGAAGTCCCGCCCGGAGACGCCGCCCTCCCCGCTGACCAGTGGCGCGGCGGGCCGTGGGGGCGGGGGCCGGCGGGAGATGAGTCAGGCGCCGGCCGGGGCCCTCGCACCCGCCCAGGGGCGTGCGCCCGGCCGGGCTGGAGCCTGGCCCAGCTTGGCCCGGCGAGGAACCAGCAGGCCTGGCAGCTCGGCCCTGGCCGGAGCGGCCCTCGGCTGACCCGGGGTCAGGCCGGGCGCCTGGCCGGCGGGGGAGTGCGGAGCGGCCCCAGCACCCCCGTTACCTGGTTCGCGGCTGCTCCGTGCGGGGCCGGGGGCGTCCGAGGCCCGGGGCGCCACGGGGCGCGCCCCCTTCCCGCGTCGAGATGGCGCGGGCCGCGCTGCGCGCAGGTCCGAAGCGGCGGCCGGGCCGGAGCGCGCGGGGAGCGGCGGCGCGGAACCCACAGGGGCTGGCGGGCTGGCGGGCGGACAATGCGGCCGACCGTGGCCCGCGCTGCGCGAGTGGGGCCGGGCTGTGCGCGCGTGGCCCAGTGTGTATGTGTGCTGCTGTCAGTCAGCGCTGACAGGCTTCAGCCCATTGGCCAGGCCCCGCCAGCCGTCGCCGCCCTCCGATGCCGCCCATTGGCCGGTTTGAACACAAAGGCTCCGACTCGCCCCGCCCTCCCCATGGGCCCCGCGGCCCCGCGCGCCCGGCCCCGGAGTCTGCGCGTGGGAGGCGCGGGGGAGGCTGCGACCCTAGATCGCCGGGGCGCGCAGCTGGGGCCCGCCCGGGACGGGAGTTCTGCCGGGTCTGACTGGCTGAGCCTTGGGTTCCAGGTCCGGGTCCTCGGATCACCGGAGACAGCTGGGGGTGTCCCCTCGTGGCCCTCACCCGATACGCGCGGCGCGGCCCGCGCCCCCCAGCGCCCCTCGGGCTGACTGTACCAGGCCGGGATGCCGGGGTCTTGGAAACACTGGGGGATTGCCCAGGAAGGCCCGAGGGGAAGGTGGGGGCCTGCAGACCCCGTGCCCAGCGGCCGTGGCCGTGCCAGGGGCTTGCGCAAGGGCCCCTTACTGCCCATTCCCACGCCCACTTCCAAGCGAGGACAAGGCTCGCGGAGGTTTAAACGGCTTACTTAAACCACGCGGTCAGAAAGAGGCGCAACTTAGAGGACCCCAAGACGCACGTGATGGTGTTTAGAGGATTCCGGGTTGGGCGAGGCTGGCGGGCGGGGGCGTTCCCCAGCCCCGAGGAAGGCGGCAGGGCTGGCTGTGTGTTCTCCTGCCTGACCCAGACTTGGAGCGGGTGGCAGAGGGGACACCTGGCTCCGGGGCTCCTTGGCAGCCGCTGTGGCCAGGTCCCTCCCGCGAAGCTCTTCCACGGGAAATTGAAACACTTCTCACAGAGAGGAAACTGTCAGAAATGACAAAATCACCGGGCAGGCACAGGAAGGCGCTGAGGGCGGGGTGGCTGCAGACACCAGCAGTCCCTGCTCTGGGCCTCCCTCGCCCCTGTTCCGAGGCGGGTGTGGGTGTTGCCCACCATCACAGCGTCCTGGAGACAGGCGGCTGCTCCTGGTCCCCGACTGCGAGCGGCCTGCGGCCTGGGGCTGGCCCCCGTCCCTGAAGGGAGGGTGCAGAGCAGGTGCGGGGGCCACAGCCAGGGAGGCCAGGGGCCCTCTTGTCCTCTGAGCCCCCGGTGCTCCCGGTCCTGGCCCAGCCACTTCCAGTAGAGCCTGCATTGCAGAGCCCGCTCCTCTCCTCCTGGAGGGGCCGGTGGGCAGAAGCGCTTCCCAGGATGCGAGGCCCCTGGGCACTGGGCGGCAGGAAGCCCTGGCCCTGGGCCTGCAGTGGGTGGGATAATGCTCTCCACAGAGATTAGGTGCTAATCCCTGGAATCCGGGAACGTGACCCAGCAGACGTGATTAAATTAGGGGTCTTGACTTGAGGAGATTATCCCGGATTATCAGGGTGGGCTCTCCATGGAACCGAAAGTGTCCTTTCAAGAGGGAGGCGGCGGAGAGGGGAGTGTGGCCGTGGAGGCCAGGGCAGGGGTGAGGCAGCCCCAAGCCCAGGGCTGTGGACAGCCACGGGCAGCTGGACAAGGCAAGGACAGGGCCCTCCCCGGGAGCGTCCGGAGGGATTTGGGCCCGGCGGTGTCGATGTCAGAGATCTGGTCCTCAGAACTGAGAGAGAATAAATTTCTGTGGCCCTCAGTCGCCAGATCTGTGGCGATTCGTGACAGCAGCCACAGGGGACTTACGAAGAGCTTCTGGAAGATTCTGGGCCTTGGCACTCAAGGCTCTTGTGGGCGTCCCTGGGCCTCCCTCTCTGATGACCGTGCTCACAGCCTCCCGAGCTGACACACGGCCCGGTCCCCCTCTCCTGGCCTCTCGCCTCCCCCCTGCCTGCTGAGCGTCCACACCGTCTGGGCTTTGCTCTCGGCCCAGCTGCCCTGCACCTGCCTGGCCCCTCCCACAGGCCTCTTGGCTTTCCCACTGTTGTTTCTTGCCCCCTCTTTCCCTGTCATCGTGCCACAGATGGCGGCAGGGAGTGGGACAGCATCGCAGGGCTGACAACTGCACCCACAGACGCGGGGCCCCGGGAGGACTTGCGCTGTTTCTTCGGTCTTTTGCCTCCGTGGCCCATTCCCTCGTAAACCAATCTCTACCATCGTATGTTACCACCACGTTAGTAGAAAGGTGACCACAGGGGCCGGCGTGGTGGACTAGTAGCTAAAGCCACCATCTTCGATGCCAGAATCCTGTATGAGCACCGGTTCAAGTTCCGGCTGCTGCACTTCTGATCCAGCTCCCTGCTAATGTGCCTGGGAAAGCAGCAGAAGATGGCCCAAGTGCTTGGACTCCGGCCAACCACATGGGGGATCCGGATGAAGCGCCTGGCTCCTGGCTTCCACCTGGCCCAGCCCCAGCCCTGGCAGCCATTTGGGGAGTGAACCAGTGGATGAAAGAACTCTCTCTCTGTCTCTTCTACTCTCTTTATAACTCTCTCAAGAGAAAAATCTAACCTTGATTCAACATTCATTATTACTACATTTAATGTTTCCTTGATTTATTTATTTATTTTTTTAATTTTTATTTTATTTTATTTTGACAGACAGAGAGGACAGTGAGAGAGAGAGAGACAGGGAGAAAGGTCTTCCTTTGCTGTTGGTTCACCCTCCAATGGCTGCCGCGGCCGGCGCGCTGCGGCCGGCGCACTGCGCTCATCCGATGGCAGGAGCCAGGTGCCAGGTGCTTTTCCTGGTCTCCCATGGGGTGCAGGGCCCAAGCACTTGGGCCATCCTCCATTGCACTCCCGGGCCACAGCAGAGGGCTGGCCTGGAAGAGGCGCAACCGGGACAGAATCCGGCGCCCCGACCGGGACTAGAACCCAGTGTGCCGGCGCCGCAGGGGAGGATTAGCCTGTTGAGCCACGGCGCCGGCCTGTTTCCTTGATTTTATTTATTTATAAGCTTTTATTATTTTCATTTTTTTTTTTAGAGAGATCTTCCACCCACTGGTTCACTCCCCAGATGCCCACAACAGCTGGGGCCGGGGCAGGATGAAGCCAGGGGACCCAGTCCAGGTGTCCCACAGTGCTTGAGCCATCGCCTGCTGCTCCCAAGCACTGCGTCGGCAGGAAGCTAGAACTGGGACCAGAGCCAGGACTCGAACTCAGGCCTCTGATGCAGGAGACCTGGGAAGCAGGTGCCCAAGATGCAACCTTCCTTTGATTAAAAAAAAAAAAAAGGGCTGGCGCCGTGGCTCAACAGGCTAATCCTCCGCCTTGTGGCGCCGGCACACCGGGTTCTAGTCCCGGTCGGGGCGCCGGATTCTGTCCCGGTTGCCCCTCTTCCAGGCCAGCCCTCTGCTGTGGCCCGGGAGTGCAGTGGAGGATGGCCCAGGTGCTTGGGCCCTGCACCCCATGGGAGACCAGGAGAAGCACCTAGTACCTGGCTCCTGCCATCGGATGAGCGCAGTGCGCCGGCCGCAGCGCGCCGACCGCGGCAGCCATTGGAGGGTGAACCAACGGCAAAGGAAGACCTTTCTCTCTGTCTCTCTCTCTCACTGTCCACTCTGCCTGTCAAAAAATAAATAAATAGGCCGGCGCCGTGGCTCAACAGGCTAATCCTCCACCTTGCGGCGCCGGCACACCGGGTTCTAGTCCCGGTCGGGGCTCCGGATTCTGTCCCGGTTGCCCCTCTTCCAGGCCAGCCCTCTGCTGTGGCCCAGGAGTGCAGTGGAGGATGGCCCAGGTGCTTGGGCCCTGCACCCCATGGGAGACCAGGAAAAGCACCTGGCTCCTGGCTCCTGCCATCGGACGAGCGCGGTGCGCCGGCCGCAGCGCGCCGACCGCGGCGGCCATTGGAGGGTGAACCAACGGCAACGGAAGACCTTTCTCTCTGTCTCTCTCTCTCACTGTCCACTCTGCCTGTAAAAAAAAAAAAAAATAAATAAATAAATAAATAAATAAATAAAAATAAAAAATAAAAAAAATAAAAAAAGGACTTATATGAAAGGCAGAGTTACAGAAACAGAGAGAGAGAGAGAGAGAGAGAGAGAGAGAGAGATCTTTCATCTGCTGATTCACGCACTAAATGACCACAACGGTTGGAGCTGTGCCAACCTGAAGCCAGGAGCCAGGAGCCAGGAGCTCCATTGGGATCCCCCATGTGGGTGCAGGGGCCCAAGCATTGGGCCATCTTTTGCTACTTTCCCAGGCACATTAGCAGGGAGCTGAATCGGAAGTGGGGCAGTCGCGACTCAAACGGGCACCCGTATGGGATGCGGGCACTGCAGGCTGGGGCTTTGCCAACTACACCACAGCACCGGCCCCTGGGCCATCTTTCCCAGGCACATTAGCAGGGAGCTGGATCGGAAGTGGAGCAGCCAGGACTTGAATTAGCGCCAATCTGGGATGCCCATGTCACAGGCATGAGGGGCTGCAGCTGCGGCGCAGGATGGAGAAGCTAGAACCCAGTGAGGGCCACAGTGTGCCCCTGCCCGGCCTGCCGGAGGGTTCCGCTGAGCACCACGGCCCCTGCTGCCCTCTTAGTCCAAGGCAGGTGAGGGACCTGCAGCCCAGCTGCCGAGCGGGTGCGTGGCTTGCTCTGTGAACCGGGGCGAGGTCCTCAGCCTCTCAGCCATGTTCCTCGTGGCCAAAATGTGTGTAATGGCAACTGTCCCATCCGCCACACTGAGTGACTCTGTGACCTTGGCCAAGCCCACAGGTGCCCTAGGCTCCGGCCCCTGTGCACGAAGGTCAAGTGTGAGGCCGCAGGGAAGGCTCATGGAAGGGGCCAGGGTTTAGCCTCCCATGGCTGCCTCCCAGCAGCCCCTTCAGAGAGCCCGGGTCCCATTCCCAGCTCCAGCTCCAGGTTCCGGCTCCCTGCCAAGGCCTCCCTGGGAGGCGGTGGGGAGGGCTAAAGAAGTTTGGTCCCTACAAGCCGCACGGGAAAACTGGATTGTGTTCCTAGCTTCCGGCTTCAGCCGTAGCCATTTTGGGCCTTTGGGGAGTGAACCGGTGGACGGGAATGCTCTCTCGGCCTCTCAGATAAATAAACACAAACTTTTTAAAAAGAAACACTGAGGACATGTAGAACTGTTAGCAGCCGGGGCTGTGGTGGACAGGGGACGGGGTTGGGCCCAGAGTCAAGGTCAGGTGGCTTCCAGGCACTGGTAGACGTAGCTGCGAGCCTGGGGGCCTACCCCATGGACACGCGGCCAGCAGCAGGCCCGTGGCAGGCCCTCAGTTTGCTGTGTGGGAGGAACAAGAGGGAGGGAAGAGCCTCGGGTCGCCTGCCTGCTGCCCCCTGGGCGTCTGGTGGCGTCTGTCATTTACCCATCACAGGCAGACCTCGGCGGGGGCGGGAGCCTTCCTGGCTGCAGGACCCCACTTGGCAGCCGTCGGGGCTGGAGCCTGGGAGGACTTGCCCCTCACCCCCCAGCAACTCCTGGGGCTGTTTCTCTGATGATCCCACGTGGGCGCCCCGCCCCGCCCCGCCCCACCACGCCACGCTGCCACGCCCAGGCCTGCCAGGAGGCTCCTCAGTGACATTCTTTCATCCTGGAGCCCAAAGAGCTCCATCAGCCGTCAGTGGTCAGCGCAGGTGCACAGTCTTTATGGAAGAAGTCGTGGGAGGGGGGGCAGGCGCTGGATTCAGGTTACAAGTGGGTCAGCGAAGTACCAAGGACACACCGCAGGGTCTGACCACAGCAGACACTCCCAGGCGGGCAGAGACTGGCCCAGACGCCTGAGGATGACCGTGCCTTAGTCATCGCTGTCCCCCACGCTCCTAATAAACGCTCAGTGAGCAGCTCCACGCAGCCGCTGGAGCGTCACTGCGGCTTCCGGGGCTTCGATCGCCCGCCTCGTGGTGGTGTGGCTCCGGGGGCTTCAGACCCCCGGGGCCCTTGCTCCAGAGTGGCCCCCACAACCACGCGCTTGCTCAGGCTGTGCCTGGGCCGGCGACACCCTCTCCTCACTTATCTGCCCGGTGACCTCCCACCGGCTGCCAGCGGCAGCTCCAGCATCTCTCCTTCCGTGGGAGCAGGGGCTCCAGGCTGCACGTCGCCCTCTGTGAGCCCCGGGCCCTCTGTGTTCCAGGAGGGGCACTCGCCACCACCACCGAGGGCCGCACGAGGGTCCGGGTGAGTATAGACTGTCACTCATGGCCTCCCGCGCCCCAGGGAGGATGGCCAGGAGGGGCCGTGCACTCAGAGACTCCCAGGCTGACATCGAGGGACCTGCAGGGTCTGGGAGGCCGTCCCTCCTGCACACGGACCCTCGGGCTCTTCACAGCCCCGCCGGCTGCCCTGGGCTGTGTGCAGCGCAGCCAGGGCACGCTCCCTGCTGAACGGCGCGGGCAGCCTCTCGCACAGCGCAGCCACGATGCACTCAGCCGCGACCCAGGTGTGGTGCTCAGGCGCCCACGTCACAGCCTACACAGTTAGCACAGTGCCCTGGGCTCGTCAGGGCTCACCGTGGTTTGTTTGTTCTTTAAATTTTTTTTTTTTTTGACAGGCAGAGTGGACAGTGAGAGAGAGAGAGACAGAGAGAAAGGTCTTCCTTTTGCCGTTGGTTCACCCTCCAATGGCTGCCGCGGATGGCGTGCTGCGGCCGGCGCACCGCGCTCATCCAATGGCAGGAGCCAGGAGCCAGGAGCCAGGTGCTTTTCCTGGTCTCCCATGGGGTGCAGGGCCCAAGCACCTGGGCCATCCTCCACTGCACTCCCGGGCCACAGCAGAGGGCTGGCCTGGAAGAGGGGCAACCGGGACAGAATCCGGTGCCCCGACCGGGATTAGAACCCGGTGTGCCGGCGCCGCAAGGCGGAGGATTAGCCTGTTGAGCTACGGTGCCAGCCTGTTCTTTAAATTTTAAAAGCACTTGGGGACCAGTGATGTAGCAGGGGTAAGCCTTTGCCTGCAGTGCCGGCATCCCATACGGGCACCGCTTCGAGTCCCGGCTGCTCCACTTCCGATCCAGCTCTCTGCTATGGCCTGGGAAAGCAGTGGAAGATGGCCCAAGTGCTTGGGCCCCTGTACCCGTGTGGGAGACCCGGAAGAGGCTTCTGGCTCCTGGCTTCAGATCAGCTCAACCATTGCAGCCAACTGGGGAGTGAACCAGCAGGTGGAAGCCACCCCCCACCCCGTAACTCTACCTCTTAAATAAATAAATGAATATTTTTTTTTTTTGACAGGCAGAGTGGACAGTGAGAGAGAGAGACAGAGAGAAAGGTCTTCCTTTGCCATTGGTTCACCCTCCAATGGCTGCCATGGCCGGCGTGCTGTGGCTGGCGCGCTATGCTGATCTGAAGGCAGGAGCCAGGTGCCTATCCTGGTCTCCCATGGGGTGCAGGGCCCAAGCACCTGAGCCATCCTCCACTGCACTCCTGGGCCACAGCAGAGAGCTGGCCTGGAAGAGGGGCAACCGGGACAGAATCCGGTGCCCCGACCAGGACTAGAACCCGGTGTGCCAGCGCCACAAGCCGGAGGATTAGCCTGTTGAGCCACGGTGCCGGCCCTTAAATAAATAAATGAATATTTTTAAAGTTTTATTTTATGTATTTGAAAGACAGAGTTATATAGAGAGATAAAGCCAGAGAGAGAGAGAGCGAGGGAGAGAGAGAGAAAGTCTTCCATCCGCTGGTTCACTCCCCGAATGACCGCAATGGCCAGAGCTGAGCTGATCTGAAGCCAGGAGCCAGAAGCCTCTTCCGGGTCTCCCACACGGGTGCAGGGGCCCAAGCACTTGGGCCATCTTCCACTGCTTTCCCAGGCTGTAGCAGAGCTGGATCAGAAGTGGAGCAGCCAGGACTTGAACCCGTGTCCACATGGGATGCCGGTGCTGCAGGCCATGGCTTTAACTCGCTGCACAACAGCCTTGGCCCCAATAAATAAATATTTTTTAAAAAATTTAAAAGCACTTGTTTATTGAGCCCATGCTGACTTCTTGCCTGTCTGGGGCCCCGTGGCTGGTGGGGACGGCAGGCACATGGCCAGATGGTTACAACACCAAGAGATGCGCCCCAGAGGGACCCTGGGCTCCACGATCTTCATGGGTCCCTTCTTCCTTAAAAAATGTAAAATTTGGCCGGCGCCGTGGCTCAACAGGCTAATCCTCCGCCTTGCGGCGCCGGCACACCGGGTTCTAGTCCCGGTCGGGGCGCCGGATTCTGTCCCGGTTGCCCCTCTTCCAGGCCAGCCCTCTGCTGTGGCCTGGGAGTGCAGAGGAGGATGGCCCAGGTGCTTGGGCCCTGCACCCCATGGGAGACCAGGAAAAAGCACCTAGCACCTGGCTCCTGCCATCGGATGGTGCCGCCATCCGCGGCAGCCATTGGAGGGTGAACCAACGGCAAAGGAAGACCTTTCTCTCTGTCTCTCTCTCTCTCTCTCACTGTCCACTCTGCCTGTCAAAAAAAAAAAAAATGTAAAATTTATATTCTGTAACTTTGTTGATATAAAGACAAATATAATTCTGGCTGGAATCTTTTTGTGTGTTTTTTTTTAAAAAAAATTGTTTATTTGAAAGGCAGAGTTAGAGAGGGAGAGAGAGATATCTTATTTGCTGGTTCACTCCCCGAATGGCTGTGATGGCTGGGGCTGGGCCATGCAGAAGCTATGAGCACAGAACTCAGAACTCCATCCAGGTCTCCCATGTGGATGCAGGGCTCAACGGCTTGGCCCATCTCCCGCTGCATTCCGAGGTGCGTTACCAGAGAGCTGGATTGGAAGTGGAGCAGCTGGAACTCAAACAGGAGCCCACATGGGATGCCGGCATCCCAGGATGCAGCATCCCACAACGCTGGCCCTCCATATCTGTCTTCTGATTGAAAAATATTATAGCACTTGCAAAAAAAATCTTTAAAAAGGATTTTAAAATTTATTTGAAAGGCAAAGTGCACAGAGAAAAAGATCTTCCAACCACTGGTTTATTCCCCAAATGACTACAACAGCTAGAGCTGGACCAAGCAGAAACCAGGGGGCTGGAACTCCATCCGGGTCTCCTACGTGGGTGCAGGGGCCCAAGCACTGCTGCCTTCCCAGGCTATTAGCAGGGAGCTGGATTGGAAGTGGAGCAGCTGGGACTCAAACCTACACTTATGTGGGATGCTGGCTTCACAGGCAGTGGCTTTAACCTGCAGAGCTACAATGTCAGCTTCCCTTCTATGTTGTTTTATTGCATCAAGAATTATCCAGGCGCTGCGGCTCACTAGGCTAATCCTCTGCCTTGCGGCGCCAGCACACCGGGTTCTAGTCCTGGTCGGGGCACCGGATTCTGTCCTGGTTGCCCCTCTTCCAGGCCAGCTCTCTGCTGTGGCCAGGGAGTGCAGTGGAGGATGGCCCAAGTGCTTGGGCCCTGCACCCCATGGGAGACCAGGATAGGCACCTGGCTCCTGCCTTCAGATCAGCGCAGCGCCCAAGCCACAGCACGCCGGCCATGGCGGCCATTGGAGGGTGAACCAATGGCAAAGGAAGACCTTTCTCTCTGTCTCTCTCATTGTCCACTCTGTCAAAAAAAAGAGAATTATCCAGATTCTGTGACCTTGACCCTGGGGTTGAGCACAGACAGGAGCTCGGGGTGGGCCCCAGCATGGAGGGAGGTTTTGAGGACTGGGATTCATGTGTCCAGGTGGAGGCCTTGAAAAACCCTTTGAGGGAGGGGTAGTGGGGGGCTGGGGTCAGAGGTGCAGGTGGCAATCTGCCAGTGGGGTCACCGGGTCCCAGGTGTCTGCCTGGGCCACATCCTGTCTTCTCGGCACCCCTCTCAGGCTGGGAGCACTGGGCCTGGCAGAAGGCCAAGGTGAGCCCCCCAGCCAACCCTGTCTGCACCCTGCACTGGTGGGCCATGTTGTGCCCACATGTGGCCACTAGAGGCCGCCCTGCACCGCCAGCTGCGTTGAGACAAGCCTGCTGCCAGGCCGAGCCAACCGCAGTGCCTCAGCTCCTGGGCTTAAAGAGGGCCTGCCCCTGGCCGGCACACCGTGGGCAGCTAGGGCTGTGAGCCACAGGGTGGACATGAGGTCAGAGAGATAGGTCAGACCCGGAGCAGGGCAGGGGATTGGAGGTGGCCTTGAGCACATTTGCGGCCACAATCTTCTGGGGGGGGGGGCAACTCGTGCTCATCCTGGTTGACATGGAAGTGGAGGTGGAGGAGGGGCAGGTGTTCCGGGGGGTGGGCTCTGGAGCTCCGCCAGCTCAGCTTGGACCTTGCCCATCCCAGGACCCCAGACCCCCGAGGGTTAGGGCCGGCTGCGGTCACCCAGGCAGCTGGGCCCAGCTGGGAGGTGGAGGGACCAGGCCATGCTGGCCCTTGCAGGTCAGGTTGAAGACGGGGGTCTCGTCTGGGGGCAGTGGGACTTTCGGGCTAGGGGTTAAGCTGGATTAGGCACCATGGCCCCTGCTGGGCGAGGCAGAGCCGGGAGTGGGGTCAGGAGGCTGCTCCCGTGCCGACAGCGCAGCGTGAGGCTCCCGAGCTGGGAGGGGAGGCCTGCCCCGCAGCACTGCCAGCCTGCCAGCCCTCCACGGCTCCTGCTGCTGGCCCAGTCATACCTGTGTGCCACTCCCAGCCCGCCTTCAGCTCTGCCCACTCCCCACTCCTAGCTCCTTGGCCCTAAATGCCTGGACCCCACCTACTGAAACCCCTTCCAGGCCAGTCCTGGGCACTGTGGCCTCGTCTTCTCCAGGGCCCCTGGCTCCTGGGCCCATGGGACTCAGCTTGCCACATCAGTGGGGGTGACCCCAGCCAGCTGCTGCCTCAGGAGCAGGCGGGAGGGAGGGAGTCTGGGATCGAGGGGTCTGCAGCCCCCACCTGCCCCTGCCTCCGACGACTGGGAAGCGCGGAGGGGACCTGAGACCCAGAAGCAGAGTGGCTGCAGCCCGGGCGGAGGTCTCCGAGCTGGGCTTGCTGAATCGGGGAAGAGGGGGCCCCCGACAGGCGCGCCTGAGCCGAGCCGGGCCTGGCATGCTCCGCGGGGTTATTAATAATAATTCACATCCTGAGCCGCCCAGGCGGCTCCCCGGCCCCACCTTCGTCAGGACTGAAGACAGCAGCTGGCTGTGGGAGGCGGTTGCTTTAAATACAAGGAGAACAAAAGGAAAGTGGAGCAAGGTGGGGGCTTGGGGCTGGACTGACAGCCCCCCAGCGGGGGCCGGGGGCGGGGCAGAACCGACCCAGGAAGTGGGCGCTGCTGGATGCCTTCGCCACTTGTCGGGGTGCGCGCTGGGACCCCCACAGCCCCCAGGGCCAGTCCTCTGCCCGCCTGTAGGGTCCACGGCTGGAGAGGCGGGAAGTAGGTCGAGCGCCACCCAGGAGCCAAGGCCACATTAAATATTCACCAAGCAGCGGCTCCAGCTCGGGCGCCAGGCCCACTTCCTGCCAGGGCTCACCCCCCACCATCCCGCATGGCTGCCTCACCACCCCATGCCCGCACCCGGGCTCTGGCTGCGTCCCGCGGTTCTGCCATCTGCGCAGTCCCCAGGGGGGCCCACGGCCTCCAGATGTGTCAGGACCGGACTGCCAGCTGCCCCTGACTGAGGCGGCTGGGTGCGGGGTGAGGACAGCGGCAGGACAGGCTGCTGGGGACCTGTGGCCACCGCCTCCAGCGTTGGCGCTGAGGTCTGAGCCGAGGGAGCACCCGGCCGCAGGACGGATGGGCTGAGGCGCAGCAGCCAGGCCCGGGGGCCGTGGGGCCGGGCAGCCTGGCTCCAGTGCCAGCTAGGGGCGTCTTCCTAGTGGGACCTGGGGCCGGATACTGTTGTCCTCCAACTCCCAGTTTCTGTTAGGAAACGGGGCCAGGTCAGTTGAGGACACAGCATTATGACCTGGAGGGAGGGCGCCCAGCGTCCGGAGACCCCCACGCTGCCCCGACCTCTAGCCCTCTCCTCTTTCCACCACAGCCTCACCCGCAGGCTCTGCTCCCTCCACAGTGGTGAGCTGCCCTGCACAGCCCGGCTCAACCCTCCCCAGAAACGCCAGAGCCTGGGGCACGCCACCTCCCCCAGGAGCCTTCCCCATCCCCCTGGGCAGTGACAGCTGCTCCCTCCTCTGAACCCCCGATTCCCTGAGCCCCACGTTCTCTTTTCTTACAAACTCCTTCCCCATGTCCTGCTTTTCTGCTCCTCGGCTGGTCCCCGCTCCAGACTGGGAGCTGCCGGCCAGCAGAGATGGGGCTTCGTCACCGTCAGGTCCCTCCCCTGGTCAGCGAGGCCGGCACAGGGAAGGCCAGGGTGTCCGTGGCTGGCATGGGTCTTGGGGAGTGGGGGGAAGAATCGCCCCTGCGTCCAAGTACAGGAGTGGCTGGGGAACACCCGCCACGGTGCTGTCACCTGACCCAGCCCACCAGGGACCTCATTACCCTCTGGGAGCAGCGGCACAAGCTCTGGACTGGGACTGGGAGGGTGCTCGCCACCAGGGGCACCTCCAAACTGCGTGCCCATGTGTCCCCACCCTGTGCCAGGGGCTGGCAGCACCCCGCCTAGCAATGGCTAGAGAGGAGCACGCAAAAAAATGACACAGCACACACGAGGTGTGGCTGCTCCAGAGTCCTGCCTCCCAGGGACCCTGGGGGTGGGGCCTTTCACCCCCATTTCACAGACACAGCCACTGAGGCGCAGAGAGGCTCGGAAGAGCAGGGCTGGGCCCGAGCCAGCTCCGTGGCCCTCAGCACCGCATGCCTACCCAGCACCCCGGCTGCAGGCTCAGCCAACTTCACTTTTGGCACCCGCGTGCACAGACGAAAGCGGAGAACAGATGCAAGGCAGGCGGTTAATCAGCCGGAGCTATTCCAGGCCGCGGCGCCCCCGCCCCACCTCCCGCACCACCCCCGCCCCGCTCCCTTCACGCCCATCTGTGCGGCTGGCCCACCTCCCCAGCAGTGAGCAGCGGGCCTCAGGGTTCCAACCGGGACGGGCCCAGGGTCAGGCAGCCAGCCCCCACCCGCATCCCAGAGGCTGGCTCCAGCTGCAGGACCAGGCGGCCAGCCTTGGGGCAGTGACCACGGCTCTGTCCCACTGCCCCCGGCCCAGAGCAAGCTCCCCGACCACAAACCCTTGCCTGGCGCGCCATCGCATCTGTCAACAGCTCTCTAACGGGGCTCCTCAGCTTTCGATGGGTGGAACCGGGCCAGGGGCTGGGACTCCCAGGCCACCCCGGGCGTGAGCTGCCTCGGCACTGTCGTGCCCAGGGTTTCTGGGTCTGAGGCTCGGCGTCAGGGGCCCAGGCCAGGGCTACGGGGGCGTCACAGTCCCTAAGCCACTGCTTGCTCCTAGTGCTCTGGTAGATCCCTCACCCTGCCCCGCGCGGGGCTCGGTGCCCCCGCCTGCCCACACAACGTCCCATCCTGTGTCCTAGCGTGTCATCTCCCACACCAGCGGACATGACTGGGCAGGAGTGGACTGAGCGTGGGGTCTGCACTTTTCCAACTCCACACCCCCAGCTCCTAGCACGGGGCGCTCAGGGGCGCCGGATGAACATCTGCTGGACCTGACAGTAGGGGCGGTGCCGTGGCACAGCAGGTAAAGGCGCTGCCTGGGACGCTAGTTCGAGTCCTGGCTGCTCCACTTCCAATCCAGCTCTCTGCTATGGCCTGGGAAAGTAGAGGAAGATGGCCCAAGTGGCTCTCCTGTATGGGAGACCCAGAAGCAGCTCCTGGCTCCTGGCTCCGGCTTGGCCCAGCCCTGGCCATTGTGGCCATCTGGGGAGTGAACCAGAGGCTGGAAGACCTCTGTCTCACTCCCCCCCCCCCGTAACTCTTCTTTTCAAGTGAATTTTAAAAAAAGAGAGAGAGAGAGAGAGAGAGCGCGCGCGCGCCTGACGGTATCCCAGTGTGCACGTGGCCCCAGCGATGGCCCTGGTCCTGACTGTGACACAGTAGTGAGGGCCTGGGCCAAGCCGTAGGACCCTCACTGTTCATCCAGAAACATCTCTGTGCTCCCAGGATGCACCCAGCCCTAAAGACACCGGTCGGTCAGGAGGCCGCAGATGGAGGTCAGTTTTTGGTCATTTTAATTGTAAAAACCAAGACATGTATATAAATAAGACCGCTGTGTAAAATACGGTTCACCCTCTACTAAAACCCTTCTCCCCACACTCAAAAGAATCTAGAAAACCCGGTGGAGACGAGAAGTACAAACGAGCGAGTGGTCCCTGACGGCCAGCTGTCCCTGCCGAAGCTGCCTCCTGGCCAGGCGTCTCACGGAGGCTCGGTGATGCCGAGAGCGGCTGAGGGCAGTCGCACGCACCGGCCCAGCCCGGCCCTGGCTCCAGCTCACAGCTGCACGCTCCAGGCGGTGCATGGGGAGGGAGGGCGCCGAGGTTGGGGGCTGCGGCGCTGCTGGTCCGGGAGACGCAGCGGGTGCCTCGCTCAGCCCAGACGGGGCTGGGAGGGCTGGGTCACCACATCCCCAGAGACAAGAGGAGAAGCCGGCAGTGCTGGGGACCCCGGGGTGTGAGGGGAGCGGGCCACTGGCAGGTCGGTGGGAGGAAAGCCCCATCTCCCCCCCTTCCCTGCTGCCTGCTGCCCGGTCCTGCCCTGGGCCTCAGAGGGCTGCGAGCCTGGGAGTAGAGCCGCCCGCGGACTCATGCCCGGGGCGCGGCCTGGGAAGCCGGCACACGAGACGAAAGGACAGGAGCGCGGCTCTCCCGGAGAAGCAGGGCCCACGCGGGGCGTCAGGAGCACTTCCACACGCACACGGCCAGGGTGCCCCCGAAGTACAGGTAGAGCAGGTTCTTCACCTCGTGTGTGATCTCCAAGCCGAAGCCCTCGCCGATCACCACGTGCCAGGAGGAGCCGAACTTCTTGTCCATGGCCTCCTTGATCATCCGGGCCGCGCTCTGGAAGGGAGGGTGCTCGTCAGGGGGAGTGGGCAGACCCCAGCTCACGGCCCTGCGGAAAGAGCTCCGGGCGCTACCGACAGGAACCTGTTCGCTGCGTCGCCGGGGGTGGGGCGGTCAGTGTCAGGTCTGCCAGCGGGCTGAGCCTTGCACTGCACCTGGGCTCCCGGCTGTGTGAATGGAGAGGTGGAGCCCGCGGCTGTGCCCAGGTGTGAGGGCTCTGGCTACCCACGTCAATGCCAGGCGTGGGGTGCAGTGGGCCCTAGGGAGGAGCGGCTGCGCCTCCCAGCCACAGCACCAGCCCTCCGCTTCCTGCTCCCCTTCTCGCAGGAAACTCCACCTGCGCAGCAGGCAGTGTGGCTCAGTGGTTAGCCGCTGCTTGGGACGCCTGCACCCCATCTCCGGCTGCTGACTTCTGGTCCAGCTCCTGCTAATGCGCCAGGGAGGCAGCAGGTGGTGGCCAGGTTCTTGGGCCCCTATCTACTGCACAGGCGGCCCAGATGGCATGCCGGGCTCCCGGGGTCAGCTGTGGTGAGCCTCTGAGAGTGGGCTGCAGATGGGAGGGCTCCGACTTTCTCTCTGTCCCCTGTCCCTCCATTGAGGCTTCGATGTGACCAGCAGTGCCTCCTTCCTCCAGGTGGCCCCTCAGCGCCTCCTGCTATTGTCTCCACAAGTGACCCTCACAGCGAGGGGCACCTTGGCCACCCCCAGGTACAGGATGGGAGGGCTGGGCTCACCCAAAGGGCACTGAGCGAGGCAGGCTGCAGATGGGACACGGGCTCTCGTTGGCCAAGGTCTGCTCCGCACGGCCGCCACACACTGACTTCCATCTCTCCCCTGCACCTGTTGGGGCGCTCCCGGCTCAGAGCCTATGGGCCCCACCCTGGCACCTGGAGCAGTGTGCGGCACAGAGTCTCTGTGAATGGACGGACACACGGATGAGGCCTCGCCAGGTTTCCGCTCCCCACGGGATGGAGCCCTGGGGAAAGGTGCCCTGTGCCCCCGACAGGACCACAGGCAGGATGGCGTGGAGACCCCTCCGGCTTTCTCCCTGCCAGCTCGCCCTGAATGTGACTGCCAACCAGGAAGCCTCGTGTATGTTCCGGCCAGACTCGCGCTGGCAGCAGGGCCTGGGTCCCCCAGTCTCCCATGTCACCCCAGGCCTGAAGGCAGTACCTCGTTGTTGTTGGAGAATTTCTCACAGGCTGTGACACAGAGCTCCATGGTCTCCACTCGCATCTCCTCTGGCATGTCCGAGTGCTAGAGACGGACAGGGGACAAACGGAGAGGGGCTCAGCCCGTGCCCTCCCTGCCTGGCCTGCCTCCCTGTCCCAAGCTTAAGATGTTGCCACCAAGGTGCTGCCTGCCACAGGCCTGGGCAGGCAGCCCTCACTCTGAGCTCACGCCTGCAGCGGGGGCACAGGGCCCTCTGCCGGGGCACTGGGCACGGCTGGGGAGATGGCTCGCCACCGCCACTGCCCTTGAAGCCGGGGGGCAGCTGGCCCCGCTCCAGGTTCCTGGTTCGCCTCCCGCCTCCTCCTGGGGACCCTGCCTGCTTGCAGCCACTGGGGGCCCTGGGCCCTGCCGCCCCAGTCCTGTCTGACGTCTCCAGGGCAGGCTTCACGCACTCTCACGCCCAGCTCCGACCTCTTCTCCGGCTCAGCACATGTTTTGATAACCCCGCTTAGTGGCTAAAAATAACCTAAAATAAATAAAAATAAATCCCACAGCCCCACGCCTCCTCTGCTTCCCTTTCTTGGAAGTCACCATCATTTTTTTCTCTCGTTGTTTAGGAAAAAAAAAAAAAAAAAAAACCAGCCCCCGCTCAGCGTCTTCCTCTCACCCCAGCGGCCCAGGCACGCACAGGGCTGCCCATGCCTCCCTCCTGCTCTGCAGGACCTGGCCTCCAGGAGCAACCCCCTGCTCTCCCCATCTCCTCCCTGGCAAGTCCCTGCTGGAGGGGCCCTTGGAAACACAACAGCTCGCATCCCTCCTCTGCCTCCACGGCACCCCTGTGCACTCTGGCCAGGACCCCCTGGCCTGTGCCATGCTGACCCCTGCGGCTGGCCACTGGTCTCGGCGCCCCCTTGGGCTTCCTGGGCCCGCTGGCTCTGCTGTCAAGAGTGTCTGTCCCCAGAGCCTGGCTCAGCCCGCTGCCTCGCTCTCTCCAGGAGCTAACCTCTCCTCTCGCCCACACACCTGCTTCGTTTTCTTTGGAGCACTTAGCCTGCGAGTGTGTTGCTTAAGCACTGCTCTTGCGGGGGCCAGGCCTTGCTGTCTGCTCACTGCTCTCTCCCGGGGCCTAGAACCACGCCAGCATCTAGCAGGTGGTCCACCGAAATGGCGGTGCATGACCAGGAGAGTGAGTGAGTCACTGCCGTCCTGGACGTCGGGATTGGGGGGTACCCCCCGCTCTCCAGGCTGCGTGGGCCTGCCGGCCGCCCCCTGGGCTTACCCTGACCAGAGGGAAGGTCTGCAGTCGCTTATAGTCGGCCTCGTCTTTCTTCCCTTCGGTTTCCCCCATGATCTTTCCACTGTGGCCACTGGGGGGGCGGGGGGGCTTGGCGGAGGCGCTGGGGCCGGCAGGGGACACTCAGCCTCAGGAAGCCGGTCCTGCCAGCTCCAGCGAGGAAAACGTCGTTCCCCGAGGGCGCTGCAAAAACAGGAAAAGCCAGGAGAGGGGAGTTGGCTCTGAAAGCACACATCACGAAGTGGAAATGTCTGGTGACAATCTGACACCTCCCGTCGTCACTCCTCCGCAGCCTTTTCCAAATGGCCAGCAAGTCTGCCGACGGAGGATGAGTCACCAGGAGGTGCCGGGGCCCGGTGAGGAACACACTGTCATTGCCGAGACAAACACTGACTGTGGGCCAGGCCAGGATGCAGCCTGGAGCTGGCAATGAACACGCGCTCGGCACGTGGTCCCCGCTTCCCGGCGGCCGCGGCGAGCGTGCCGCACGGTCAGGTCAGGGCACACAATCTGGGTTTTCTTGCAGGGATGGGGCCCCCTCTGCCTCCTCAGTGGGTGCACGGGAGCTGGCACGGGAACAGCACCGCCCCACACACCTCTCGGCCAACATGCTCTCTGGCTGCTCCTGCCACGCCCTCTCCGGCCACCTGGTCCAGCTGGCTGGCCCGGGAGCTGGGAGGCCAAGTGCTGGGCCAGGTTTAACCACTTGGGCCTCAATTTCTCCAGAGTGACCCAGGGACGCCATGTCTGCTGCACAGGGCTGCCGGGAGAGCTCCTAGAACGGGTCTGTGGGCCACGCAGCGGGCACGCGCAAAGCGGTGGTGCCCTCGCACCAGTTCTCAAGGAGACGGCGTACACGGCGCGAGGGGCGTGGATCCGGAGTGACTGGCGGCACTGCAGGAAATCCTGCCGCTCAGTGTCTCTGTCAACGAGCCTTCTCAGAACTGACACACAGGAAATTATTTATCTATTAGACAGGCGTAGAGACGGACAGACAGAGCTCTCCCATCTGCTGGTTCACTTCCCAAATGCCTGCAGCAGCCAGGTCTGGGCCAGGCCGAAGCTGGGAGCCTGGAGCCCCAGCCAGGTCTCCCACGTGAGTGGCAGGGACCCCGGTACTTGGGCCACTGTTGGCTCCCTCCCTGGGTGCACACTAGAGGAAGCTGGACCGGAAGCAGCAGGACGGGGACTCAAACGGGACGTGGGCGTTCCACGCAGTGACGTGACCGCCGTGCTAAACGCCTGCTCCGCGCCTTTGCTTTCTCCCCACCATCAGCGTCTCTCACATTCGCAAGTAGATTTGCGTGCACACAGCCACTGCGGCCCACGCTGCCTGCAGTCCCCGGCAGGCAGGTGATGGCTGGGGCACTGACGGGGTCCCTGGGTGGCAGCCACTGCTCTAGTGGCTTACAGAGCCGCTCAGTGCAGGGCCCCCGGGGGCGGGGCAGGGGGCAGGAGGGACAGAGGCGTGAACCCTCAGGTCAGTGGCCTGGGTCGCTCAGCTCGCGAGTGGCAAAGCTGGGGTGTGGATCCTTACTCCCTGAGCTCCTGTGTACACAGTAGGCCCTCAACCCGACCACTGCAGCTCACACAGACCCAGCAGTGAGGTCAAAGTCTGGTCTCCCCTCCGTGCACCGTGGCGGGGTTACCCGCAGCCCTCAGCGCCACCCCGGACTCCTCCCCAGGGACACTGTTCCTTCCTGGCCTCCCAGGAGACAGCTGGCTCCCCTAGCTCCTCAGTCTGGGCATCAGGACCACTCGGATATTAGCAGCTTTTGTTTGTCTCCACGAAGGAGCTGGCCAGTTACCAAGCGTAGACTCATCCCTTTTTCTCGGCAGGCTTCTAATGTCCCAAACCCCAGGGAATCGCGCTGGCGGCCCCTCCCCCACCACACCCACAGCCTCCTCTCCAGGGTCACCAGGGTGTGCCGGGGGCAGGTGGCCGCTCCCACCGGAGCACTGCAGTTCCACTCAGCTCCCTCCCAGGGCTACAGGGTGCTGCGGGGGAGGCTGGAGGAGAATTCAGAGCCAGCGGGGCCCACGGCTGAGCGCACAGCCAGGGTCTGTGCGCTCACCCCATGAAGCAGCCCCAGACCTCAGAAGTGTCCCCAGAGCCCACCCTTCAGGGACGAAGCGGGAAACACCACTGGGACAGCTCTGGGGCGGGGCTGGGTAGGACCACCAGCCAGAACTCCAGTTCTGCGGCAGAAATGAAGTCTGCTTGCTCCCTGCCTGGACGCTCTGGGCAAGCACTTTAGCCTGAGTCTTGGTTTCCCTGTATGAACCAGGACACTGAGGCCCCACCCACCCCCCAAAACCTGGTGCAAGCCCCAGGGGGTGCAGGTGGGCACAGTGCAGCTGCCGCAGAGCGGCCGCGTTGTTAGCCAGGCCTCGGCCGCACTCGACCTCATCTGCTGGGCCACAGTCCATGGCGGCGAGCAGCTCACCCTGGCCACTTCCCCCACGCCTGGGGAGCCACAGGTGCGGGGCTCACAAAAGGGGCGGGCGCAGTTGTGAGCTCCAGACGAGGGAGGGAGGCGGCTTTCTATGACGCTGCGTCATTCAGCACGGATGCAGACACCCAGCCCAGGGTCGAAACACTGCTCTAAGAATGCCGCCCAAAATAGCAGCGCTGGAGCTCCTAATAACCTTACCCATCTTCCCCGCAGACGGACCTGGGCCTGCAGACTCCAGGCCAGGCCCGAGACAGCCCTTTAATAATTGACGCGTGGCCAGAGCCAGGGCCTCGAGTCCGCCCGGTACCAAAGCTCAGGCACACACCGCCTGGTGCGCTCTGGAGCACAAAGCCGGGGCCGGCCTTGGCCTCCCCTCTGCAGTGGGGCCCTCTGTGTGCTGACACAGCCTCACCCGGAGCCACAGACGTGGCTGGGGCCAGCCTCGACCTCCCCTCCCCGGTGGGTCCCTCGGTGTGTTGACATAGCATCTGGGAAGAATCCTTGGGACTGGGAGGCTGTGTGGGAGGGAGGACAAAAAAACAAGTGCATTCTGGGAAATAAGGCCAAAGGTACCTGCCAGCCCTTGGGGGGGTGGGAGCAGCCTCACTGCTGGGAACAGCCCGGGCCCTTCTGCCTGGGCTCAGTACCCCTCAGAGCCCGGCACAGGGCTGAGAGGCACGGGGCGGGTCCAGGGCACACCGTGGCAGTTCTGGGTGGGTGCGAATCGCATCTTGGTTCTCAGATGAGTGCTTCCCTGTCTAAGCCTCAGCCCTCTCAGCTGGGAATTAGGAGTAAGAGGAGACCGACTCACGGGAGATGGAGGAACGGGAATGCCGCCTGCCAGCCAGAGCAGCCGGTCCTAGCCGGTTCCCTCTATACCCCAGCCTCCGTGTCAGTGCCCAGCAGCAGCAGTGTGGCCACCCTGTGCCTCCAGTCCTCACCGCACCCTTCCTCCCAACGACTGCTCACACACCAGGCGCCCGGAGCTCTGAGAGGTTTCATGGCTGGCCCAGGGCACAGCAATGGCAGTACCGGGATCCGAACCCACATCTCCGTTTTGACTCTACCATCTGTGCTTTCTCCCTCGGCACAGTGAACAGGAAACGAGACAGTCACGCAATATCTGTCCTACTCGGCGCCGGCCGCCTGCCTGCACCTGCCCCCCGCGTCACACACCTGGCGGCACAGAGCTGGCGAGGCGGGGAGAGGATTCGAAGGACGCGGACGCCCACACTCCAGACATCAGTAGTGAGGCCAGGAAGCCACGGGGGCACGGAGCCCCCAGAGGCCCGGCTCTCAGGGCAGTTTAAAACGCGGGAGGCAAGCACAGGGCTGCCATTTTTAATTCTGCTAAGATCGAGCACCACAGACGTGTGTCTGCACGGGAGGGAAGGATTCACAGCCGGGGCAGAGGCTGCAATGCACAAAACTCTGCTTTTGGGATCTTTTACCATGGCCTTGCTTTTCCTCAGTGTCCCGAGACCCTGTGGAAAGGAGGGGAGCGAGGGAGAGGAGAGAGGTGGAGGGGAGGGGAGGTGGGGGAGCGGGAGGGAGGGGAAGGAGGAGAGGTGGGGGGAGCAGGAGAGGGGGGAAGGGGAAGAGGTGGAGGGAGGGGAGGTGGGGGAGCGGGAGGGGAAGGGGGAGAGGTGGAGGGAGGGGAGGTGGGGGAGCGGGAGGGGAAGGGGGAGAGGTGGAGGGAGGGGAGGTGGGGGAGCGGGAGGGGAAGGGGGAGAGGTGGAGGGAGGGGAGGTGGGGGAGCGGGAGGGAGGGGAAGGAGGAGAGGTGGGGGGAGCAGGAGAGAGGGGGAAGGGGGAGAGGTAGAGGAAGGGGAGGTGGGGGAGCGGGAGGGAGGGGAAGGAGGAGAGGTGGGGGGAGCAGGAGAGAGGGGGAAGGGGGAGAGGTGGAGGGAGGGGAGGTGGGAGAGCGGGAGGGAGGGAGGAGGAGAGGAAAGGTGGGCCAGGCTGTGTGGCAGTTCCCCGCGCTTACGTGTTAACACCCGTGATAAACGGTGCTGATTCACACACACCTCACGGACACCCTCAGATTTGGATGAAATCCCAAATGTTTGTCAAGATACCAGGGAAACAAGAAGCCAGGCTCCCGGGGAGAGCTGGCCCGCCTGCCCCTCTGCTCAGAGCAGATCTGGAGGGCAGGACGCGGGGGACACTTTCACAGTACGCCGGCCTCAGCACTGGCTCACCTTCTCAAAGCTCATTCAAAACTGCTAACCGTGGGTGACACCTGGCAACTGATCACGACCTAAAGGGGTGTCCTGAGCCCAGACGTCACCGGGCTGGTTGTCCTGGGGCCCAAGTCCAGGGTCTGGCACGTGGCAGAAGTCCAAGAACCACCGGGATCGTAACTGGACGGCGGGGCAGGGCAGGGCCTCTACCTCCGCTCACCAGGAGGGCTCAGTGACTCTCACCCGAAACCGTCAGCTGGGCGCCGCTGTCCCCATTTCACTGATGACCACACAGGCTCTGCTGGCAAACGCTAGGGCCAGGACCCCAGCCCAGGTCTGGATGCCTTCAGAGCGTGCCTTCTGCAGGAGCCGGGCAGGAGGGACGGGGTGCTCAGAGCATCTTCTGGGAGCGAACCAGGCTCTCGCTTGCCTGGAGGACGGGATTTAGCACAGCAGGGAGACAAGGCTGGGGGAAGGGGCTGAGACTGGGTTGGAGAAGCACAGGGTGCCCTAAATTGCAGCCTTAAGAAGTGTGGGTATGGCCGGCACCGCAGCTCACTAGGCTAATCCTCCACCTACGGCGCCGGCACCCCGGGTTCTAGTCCCAGTTGGGGTGCCGGATTCTGTCCCAGTTGCTCCTCTTCCAGGCCAGCTCTCTGCTGTGGCCCAGGGGGGCACTGGCGGATGGCCCAAGTGCTTGGGCCCTGCACCCACATGGGAGACCAGGAGGAAGCACCTGGCTCCTGGTTTCGGATCGGCACAGTACGCCGCTGTAGTAGCCATTTAGGGGGTGAACCAACGGAAGGAAGACCTTTCTCTCTGTCTCTCTCTCTCTAACTCTGTCAAAAAAATAAAAATAAAAAAGCAGCGTGGGTGTTGGGAGCAGGCATCTGGCCTGGCGGCAGGATGCAGGTGGGGCGGCCTGCGTCCCCAAAGTCCAGTTCCACTCCTGACTCCAGCTTCTCGCCCATGCACACCCGGGAGGCAGCGGGTGATGGCTCAGGTCGTTGGGTCCCTGTCCCCTGTATGGCTTCAGAAATAGGGGATGGGAGAGCCTCATGGAGGCAGAATCAAAACCATGGGACAACTGCCTGAGTGGAACAGGTGTGGCAGGGTGATGGGTGACGCCCAGGAGGGCGGTGTGGCTGCGGCAGATGGGAAACCGGGCAGAACCAATGTGGGGGGAGTGTTTGGCTCAGCTGTTAGGGTGCTGCCTGGGACACCCGCATTCCGTATCAGAGCGCTGGGGTCCTGAACCGGCTCCACTTCTGACTCCAGCTTCCTGCTGATGTGCACCCGGGGAGGCAGCGGGTGGAGGCTCAAGTACAGATCCCTACCGCATGGGAGACACAGGCTGGGGTCCAGGCTCCCGCCTTGGTCCAGCCCAGCCTTGGCTGTTACGGGCATTGGGGAGTGAACCGGTAGACGCTCTCTCTGTCTCTCTGCTTTTCAGATGAACAAATACAAACTTTAAAAAGAGACCTGTTGGGTAGACTTTGGAAGCACTGAGTTTAAGTTGCTGCTGGTTCCTGGTCAGGAGGACCACTAGGGACAGGAGGGACTGTGCCACCCACACAGCAGTGTCTGCCGCCCCTCCCTCCCCCACTCAGAGCCCCGGAGAAGCATCCAGCTTGGCAGGTCCGAGGGTCAACGGGAGAAATGACAGGTGGCGACGCGGTCCAGAAGGGGCCGATGTGGGGACGCAGGAGGCAAAGGCAGGAAACGGACGGCCAGTAGCCCCCGACTTCCAGAGGCAGACGCGCGGCGGGACACTGACCTTGCGCGTGCGCAGACCCCTGCCCAGGGGCGTGGGGGCCCTAGCTCCGGTCTGGGAGTCGCACCCGGGCTCGGCTACGCCGGACAAGCGGGGTAGACCGGCAGCAGCGCAGAGCGCCAGGCTCCAAGAGGCCTCAGAGAGCCCCCGCTCGCGGGGAAACTGAGGCCCCAAGCGGAAGCGACCAGCCTGGAGCGCCGGTGCGTCCTCAACTCCGCCGGCCGAGCCGTCCGCGCGCCGGCCAGGGGCCCACCCGCCCCGGCGCGAGAGGCGCGGTCCCGCCGCGGAAAGCGGGGGTCGAGCGCCGGGGGGGCCGGATCAGGGAGGCGCGAGCGCGCGAAGCGGGAGGGGAGGCGGCAAAGCGCCAGCGACGGAGCTCGGGTCCCCGACGAAGCGGGTGGACAGCCCGGGGCTGAGGCAGCGCAGGCAGAGGGCGGGGACGGGGCCTCGGCGGTGGGCGAGGCCTCGTCCGCCCCGCGTGGCCTCCCGCCCTCCCTGCGGGCCGGCCCTCCCCGCCCGGCGGCCCGCCGCGCCCCGGGACCTCACCTGCTCCCGCGGGGGCCAGAGCCAGGGCCGCAGCCAGAGCACCCCCGCCAGGGTTGTCAAGGAGCGAAACAAGAGTGTCTTAGCAACCAGCAAGGAAGTCCTGCCCCCTCAGCGGAAGTTGACGACAATTTCACTTCTTACTGGTGAACGAGGATGTCAATCAGCGTTGGAGGGCCCTACAACGCGAGGGTTCGCGCGGAAGGGGCGTGGCCTAGGGGCTAGGGAGGCGGGCCTTGGCGTATAGTCGTCCTGAGTGTGCCGGAGGAGTGCGGACGGAGCGAAGTTGTGTTTGCAGACACCAACTTCGAAAAGCGTCATTGCCTTGGGAGTTTCGGTCGCTTCAAGCAACAAATGCAACCTGTTAGCATCTTGACACGGAGCGGCTACGCGGTGGGACGCTCCTACGCTCCACTAGCGTTTAGGGAGGGCTTTGTGATTCCGGTCGCTCTCACTGCAGGGCAGGCGTCAACCATCGCCCCTGACCTGTCACCCGTCGCGGGAGGGGACCCAGCGCGCTTCCCGCGGCGCCACCCCCGGCCGGGTCCCTGGGAGACCCTGCCCCCAGACACAGCTGGCCCGGCCAGCCTGCCTTCCCCCAGGTGGGGAACTTAATCGAGAGTCTCAACCCAGCGCGCACAGGGCGAGACCTTCGGTTGCTGCACCCACGGGCTCCGTGGGCACTGCGTGGTGTAAATGTTCACCTGGGGGCGAAGCCCCGCTGCCACACTGCGGCCAGCTCCTGGGAGCTCGGCCCTGGCCAGGACCTAGGAATTCAGAGAGGAGACGGGTGAGGTCTGGCAGTCTCAAGAATCCCAGGGAGCGGAGGCGCTGGCCCTCTCCAGGGAGGAGCCCCAAGCCGGGGTGTGGTGCTGGGGCTGGCTGATGGGAGGAGGGACCGCAGAGTTCCCCGGGGAACTGTGCAGGAGGCCCGGGTGCAGAGTGAAATGTGCGGGTGGTGGGCAGGCAGCAGGAGGGCTTTGAATGGGGGGGGGGGGTTGAGTGCTCCAGGGTGAGGTGAGAATGGGGCGGGGGGGGGGGGTAGCTGTTGGAGGGTTTTGCAGAGAGCAGTGCAGCAACATGGTGGGCCCGGGGTTATGGGGGGAGCGCTGTGGGGGTGAAGAGTGTGGTCGGGATTAGGAGTGCGTCGTGGACAGCGGGCAAGCACAGTGGGTTTGACCCGGGGTCTTGGCAGCTTGGAGTGTGCTTAGTCCCTGCCTCCCTGCTCTGTTCTGGCCCGTGGGATGCCCGGATCAGCCTCCAGCTCGCCTCGAGCCTCCTGCCGGCTCTCCAGGAGAGGGAAGATGGCCCGTGAGCGGGAGGACGCTCCTGCCTTCGCCTCTCATCCACATTTCTCCCCAGAGGGGTCCGCGTGGGCTGTCTTCTTGTTCTCACCTCCCGTTCGCTGTGCAGCCCACTGCAATCTGGCTTCCACTCCCACCACACCACCAGATTCCCCTCTCCCATGGTTACCAGGCACCTCCTGTAGCATGGAGCCCCAGACACCCTCCGCTCCGTGGCCCACGCCCACCCGCCTGTCCCCCACCCCCGGCTCTCACGGGGGCTCCAGGCGGAGAGGGGCAGGGGTGTGGGCTTCTCCCAAGCACTGCTGGTGCACGGATGGCCGAGAACAGCCGCGCCAGCCTCACCGGCCGTCTTCTGTGGGGACCCCCTTCTTGGGCTCTTCTGCCTTGGCTCACCCCCTGCCCCCGTGCCTTGCCTGACCCCATTCTCCTCACCCATGCTTCCTCCTCCTGGGTCACCTCCACATCAGAAGCAGGGTTCCCCGGTCACACTCCTGAGGGCGTGTCCTGGGACCGGGAGGGCTGTGACTTTGGGAAAGCCGGGCCGTGGGTTCTGAGCACTCTCCCAGGGTGCTGTCGCCTGCGTGGTTGCCCTTGGGACCTCATCCACACGCACAGTTGCCATTGTTAACGTCTTCCTAGGTTCTGCTGGCTCCTGTGTCTCCCTCCTCCGTCTCCTTGCTGTGCCAGCTCCTTGCCTCCTGCCCCAGCCATGCCCACTCCCAGGTTCCCACACTGCCTGCAGCTGCTCCCCTCCCAGCACCCGCTCTCCCCCTCTCCTCCACTTTCCCTCCTTTGAGCCCAGAAGCTTTGGCCTAAACTCGAACACGGTGGGATGCCATCACTTGCATCTGGCACAGGTTCCTGTCCCTGACCTTCCCCGCTATTGTGGACTTGAGTTTCTCTGTCTTCCCCGAAAGAGCAGCGACTTTGTCCTCTGCACACAGGACCCGACAGAGGGCAGGTGCTCAGCGAGTTTCATGAGTGAATGGTTGAGTGAGTGAGGGTAGGGGCTGGTCCTACTCTCAGACTCAGCTCTTGTCAGTCCCCAAGACCCAGCCTGGGTCCCAGCTGCCCCCTTGGGTGTGTGCCCGTGCTGTTGATGGTGGGTGGCAGATGCCCTGGCTCCAGTAACAGGGACCAGAAAACCGTAGCTGTCACAGGTTCAGGTTTGGCCAGAGCTGGCAGGTGTGGGTGTCAGCCACCTCCTCGGGGGCCCTGCAGCCATCCCAGGGTGACAGGTGCACCTCCATTGTCTCATTCGCATTCCAGCCTGGAAGAGGAGGACAACGGGACAAACAGTGACCGCCGTGGGCCAGTGTCCTGGAGACCTCCTCTCACATCTCGCTGCTCAGAGTGCTGCCACGTGCTGCCTTCTGGCTTCAGAGGGGCTGGAGTGTGTATTTTAGCTGTTCGTGTTTTCACCTCCAATTTCTGTCACTTCCGGCCCACGCTGACCTGCCCTTCCCCTCTCCACCAAAATGCTCCCTCTGCTCCACACTCTTCTTCTTCTTCTTTTTTTTTTTTTTTAAGATTTATTTATTTATTTGAAAGAGTTACACAGAGAGAGAAGGAGGGGCAGAGAGAGAGAGAGAGAGAGGTCTTCCATCTGCTGGTTCACTCCCCAGTTGGCTGCAATGGCCGGAGCTGTGCCAGTTTGAAGCCAGGAACCAGGAGCTTTCTCCGGGTCTCCCACATGGGTGCAGGGCCCAAGTGCTTGGGCCATCTTCCACTGCTTTCCCAGGCCACAGCAGAGAGCTGAATCGGAAGTGGAGCAGCCGGGACTCATACCAGTGCCCATAGGGGATGCTGACACTGCAGGTGGCAGCTTTACCTCCTATACCACAGTGCAGGCCCCTATGCGCCATATTTCTACCTGGTCACCTCTTGCTAGTCAGTTCCTGGCTGGAGTGAGCTGCTGAGAACACAGGGATGATGGAGACTGGGTCCTCACAGCCCAGCTGGAAGACAGAACTGAGCGATCCTGAATTGGCAGAATGAGGCCAGAGACCCATGGGAACCTCAGGCCAAGACAACTGCCCCGATGGAGATTCATTTGAAAGGAAGACGAGCGAGCGAGAGAGCGAGCTCTTCCATCCACTGGTTCACTCCCCGGATGGCTGCAGTGGCTGGGGCTGGGGGCCAGGAACTCCATCCAGGTCTCTCACCTGGATGAGTGACAGGGTCCCAAGCGCTCAGGCCTTCCTCCGCTGCCTTCTCAGGTGCATGAACAGGGAGCTGGATGGAAGTGGAGCAGCCGGGACTCAAACCTGGGCCCATGTGGCAATGCTGGCATGGCAGGCAGCAGCTTAACCTACAGGGCCACAGCGCAGGCCCCTGTCTGATGGATTTTTAAAATTATTTATTTATTTATTTGAAATATTCAGAGGTGGGAGGAGAGACACATAGAGCTCTCGCATCCACCGGTTCACTCTCCAGATGGCTGAGCCAGGCTGAAGCCGGGAGCCAGGAGTTTCATCCGGGTCTCCCGTGTGGGTGGCAGTGGTTCAAGCACTTGGGCCATCCTCCACTGTATTCCCCAGGTGTGTTAGCAGGGAGCTGGATTGAAAGTGGAGCAGCCAGGACAGGAGCTGGTGCCCATATGCGATGTCGGCATCGCAGGCTGTGCCATAGCGCCGGCACCCTGATGGATTTTCATAATCCCCGTGCCCAGGTGAGCATCTGGCATGGAGTCACAATACCGAATGTTTGGAAAAGCCCTTTAGACCACATGGAGTTCAAGGTCACTGCTCTGGGCCTTGGGTCTTGCCTGCTCCTCACAGCCCGAGCTCTTTCACCAGCACGCCCCTGTGGGGGCGAGGCAGGAGGAGGAGGGGAGGGGCACACCCTCTCTGCAAGGCCCTGCTGCGAAGCCTCCATCCCATTGTCAGAAGGCAGCCGCGTGCCCCGCTGCAGGGGAGGCTGAGCCCGGCTGGGAGCAGGCCGCGCAGCTGGGGTGCCTGGCGGGTTCTCCCTCTGAGTAAGACTGAGGAGGCACCACTGGTGTCCCATGAGCGGCTGGGGGGAGTCCAGCTTCCCCGGACGCTGGCGAGCTCCGGGAGCCCAGTGACTGACTCGCTTCCGCTCCCTGAGCCCTGGCCTCCGTCCCCGGCGAGTGGGAACAGCTGCGGCCGACTTGCAGGTGGTAGGTGAAGGGATGAACTGAGCTGCAGCCCTGGCCCTGCCAGGCAGCCTCTCTGTGGCCTGGCGTCCAGGTCCCCTGCAGGAGGAGGAGGCACTCAGAGCCGGGCTGGGTGACGCCTTAGCGAGAAGCTGGGGCAGAGATTCCGGCACTGCAGGCTCGGCTGGACTCGAGGGTCTGACCCTGAGACTCCAGGGAGAGGCTTCTCTTTGTTTCATTTATTTCAAAGGCAGAGAGAGAGAGAGAGAGAGAGAGAGAGAGAGAGAGACCTGTATCCACCGCATCAGTCTCCAAATGGCCACAACAGCGGCGGCCAGGTGGAAGTCAAGATCCTGGGACTCCATCCAGGTCTCCCACATGGGTAGCAGGGGCCCAGGTGCTTGGGCCATCTCCCACTGCCCTCCCAGGAGCATTATTAAAAAGCTGGACCGGAAGCAGAGCGGCCAGGACTGGAACCAGCACTCTGATGCTGGATGTGTGTGCCCCAGCGCCGGCCCCAATGTGTGTGTTTATTTAGTCCTCTGCAGTTCTATCAGATGGGATCGTCTATTGGCTTGAAGTGTTTTCCTCCTGTGAGTTTTCGGTTCTGTTTCCAGCTATGTCTGCTTACGTTTTGTTGAATGCCAAACCTTGTGTAACAAAAATATCGCGTGAGAGTTTGGATGCTGATGTGGTGTTCCTCCAGGGAGAATTTACTTTTGCTTCTGCCAAGCTGTTGCTGAACGGGCGGGCACCTTAACTCAGTGGTGAATGAGCGCTGGGGGCTGCAGCTCAGCGGGGGAGGGCTGGGCTGGGGTGCGGGTGCCCCCCAAGGTGCCATGTGTTACAGTGCAATCCCCATGGCTAAGTAGGTGGACCTTGGACTGTGGGATTTGAAAGTGGGAGCTTCAGGAGCGACTAGGATCAGGCAGGGTCGTCAGGATGGAGCCCCCATGGTTGAATCCTGGTGGCTTTGTGCCCAGAGGGAGCGGGACTCACAGGCACATGCCCGTCTCCTGGCACATGAGGCCCTGTGCCACCTCGGGCCTCTGCCAGTAAGAATTTTTTTTGACAGGCAGAGTGGACAGTGAGAGAGAGAGACAGAGAGGAAGGTCTTCCTTCTGTTGGTTCACCCCCCAAGTGGCCGCTGCAGCTGGTGCATTGTGACCGGTGCACTGTGCTGATCTGAAGGCAGGAGCCAGGTGCTTCTCCTGGTCTCCCATGCAGGGCCCAAGCGCTCGGGCCATTCTCCACTGCACTCCCTGGCCACAGCAGAGAGCTGGCCTGGAAGAGGAGCAACCGGGACAGAATCCGGCGCCCTGACTGGGACTAGAACCTGGGGTGCTGGCGCCGCAGGCGGAGGATTAGCCTAGTGAGCCGCGGCGCCGGCTCCACTATAGTCTTGAACCGTGGAGCAGTACCACTTCTATTTCCTCCTACTTTGAAAGCGCAGCTCTTTGGGGTCCGGTTAAAGCCTGGGCCGTCCACCACAGAGCCTCGTGCTGGGCTTGGGTTCCCAGGTAGGAGCTCTGCATCTCCCAGCCGTCTGATTTCTTGAACATGTTAGCTGGCCACTCAGCTGCCCCGTGGTAGGTGGGCAGGTGCACGGAAGGAAGCAGCGGCCCCAGAGGTCAGGCCCCCCCCTCTGAACGTCTCCCCAGGATTCCTGTCCCCCAGCTCCAGCCTGTCCTGGTACCTGCTTGCGGCCTTTTCTAGAAGTCTTGAATACCTTGTTGGGTGTTTTTTTTTTCCTACATTAAAAAAATATGTATTTATTTGAAGGCAGAGTGACGCACACAGAGAGAAACAGACACATCTTCCACCTGCTGGTTCAGTCCCCAGATGCCCACAACAGCCAGGTCTGCACCAGGCTGAAGCCAGGAGCCAGGATCTGCACCCATGTCTCCCGTGTTGGCCAAGTACGTGGGCCGTCTCCTGCTGCAGTCCCAGGAAGCTGCACTCGAGCCAGCGCCCTGACGTGGGACGCCAGTGTTGCAAGCCGTGGCTTCACCTGCTGTGCCACAATGCCGGCTGCTGTTCTTTTTCTAGAATTTTCTTGGTGAAAATTCTGCAGCAGAACGCCCTGCTTCAGCCTTGGCAGCACTTCGACATCCAGGAGAGAAGACGCTTCCTTAGGCTCTGCAGATGCAAAGCTCAAACAGCGTGGGGCATGCCGTGGCGGGTCTGGTGGCAGGAGCGCCCGCATCTCTCTGTGTCCCCGTGGTCCCCGTCCCTCCCCTTCCAAAGCCACCCGGGTTGAATCTGGGCCTGACCTCAAGGAGCTAGCCCAGTGAAGTCGCTTCCCAAGGCCCCGCCACTCCACGCCGTAACTGGATGCCGTTTGCTGCCTCCTGGGCCCGTTAACCCGAGACTCTGGGGACCGGACTCCTGCGCTCAGGCCACCCGAGGCCACTTCAGAAACGTTCATTCGATTTCCCACGACTTTCCTGAAGGCCCCTCACGGCAGACACTAAGGTACGTCCGGGGCTGACACTTCCCAGGGGTGTGATCTCGGCCAAGGCCCCTCTCTGGGCCTAGGTTTGCTCGTAGCGCTCCCCGCCTCGCACTGAATAAACCAGTGTACGTCAAGCACCTATGGCGGGCCGGGCGCTGGTGACAAGAGCAAGGCCTGTCCCTTCCCTATCAGGGCTGACTTGATATTCAGCGGGATATTGAGTGACTCACAACCAGGGAAGCAAATGAGGTCATCGCCCAAGAGAAGTGCACACCGAGGTTCGAGTTAGGGGACAGCCGGGCGGCTGGGGCTGTGGCGCGGCAGACTGAGCCGCTGCCTGTGACGCCACCGTCCCATGTGGGCGCCAGTTCATGCCCCGGCTGCTCCACTTCTGATCCAGTGCCCCGCTAATGCTCCTGGGAAAGCAATGAAAGATGGCCCAAGTCCTTGGGTCCCTGCCACTCACGTGGGAGACCTGGATGAAACTCCTGGCTTTGGCCTGGCCCAGGCCTGTCCATTGAGGCCATTTGTGGGGTGAACCAGCGGGTAGAAGCTGTCTCTCTTCCTCTCTCAAAGGATGGCTGAGAAGGTGACCCCAGCAGGTTTAGACCCAGGCCAAACAGAAAAGTCTTAATTCTTGAGTCTGGGGCCCAGGGAGACTTGGCAAATGGCAGCGAGTGGACAGGCAGCAACTCACGGCCAAGCGGCCAGCACAAGCTTCTGGGATTTCCAAGTCCTGAACAGAAAAACGGGGCAAGGCTGCTGTGAGCCGGGGACGGTGCGCTCCGGGCTGAGGGAAGAAGCGTGGCCGCGGGAGAGCCGGGAGGAGGCAGGACCGGGACCACCCAGGGCCGGGGAAGAGGAGGTCTGGACTCTCTTCTAGGTGCGGGGAAGCTCTGGGGAGGTTAGTGCGGAGGAATGGCAATATTTTGATTGCAACATGAGAGAGGACATCACAGTTGTGTGCTGGAGACACAGCGGCGGGCGTGGAGAGGGGTGGACAGGGTCTGGGCACCTGTTACTGGTGGAGCCCGCAGGTGATGGATCGGACAGAGGGCCAGGAAAGGAGAGGAATCACTGAGCTGCCCTGTTGGTTTGTGCCCACTGATTGGGGGAAGGGTGGAGCGGATCGAGGCCGGGTGCCTTGCATACCTTAGCCCATACCTGATAGTTTATGCTAACGAAGTTGCTCATGGCAGGGGCCTTTTTTTTTTTTTTAAATATATATATATTTTTTTATTTGAAAGAGAGAGAGAGAGGAGAGACAGAGAAAGAGAGAGGCCTTCCATCTTCTGGTTCACTCCCCAAATGGCCGCAAGGGCCAGGGCTGGGCCAGGCTGAAGCCAGGAGCCAGGAGCTTCATCCGGGTCTCCCATGTGGGTGGCTGGGGCTCTAGGACTTGGGCCATCTTCCACTGTATTTCCCAGGTGCATTAGCAGGGAGCTGGATCAGAAGTGGAGCAGCCGGGACGCAAACTGGCACCCATATGGGACGTCGACACCACAGGCAGAGGCTGAACCCACTATGCCACAATGCTGGCCCCAAGTGCCCGTTCTTATCTGCCTGGAGCCCTGGGTCATGCTGTATCCGCTTGGCCCCTGGGGGCAGGGACTGGAGGCTGTCATTCGGACGCTCTTCAGTACACACCCGGACTCCACGGCTCAGCGCGCATCCCCGGTGATGGCTCTCTGCACGTGACACCATCGCTGCTGAAGAACCAAGCTCCGCCCTCAGACTCGGGCGAGGACGCTGGAGGCTTGCACCTGGTCTCTCCCGGCCTCTGCCTCGTGTGCCTCTCCGCTTGCTGATTTCCATCTGTGTCTCTGGTTCAGTAAACCCTAACTACAGCTTTTCTGGGTTCTGGCTCCTTCTGGGGCATCAGCAGAGCTGCTGGTGGTCTCGGGGACCCTCGGCATCCCTGTTCTTTCAAGCAGTTTGGTAGGGAAAGGGGCAGAGAAATGGGAAAGCTGGGGAGGGCCTTGGCTGAACGCAGGGATTTTTTTAAAAAGATTTATTTATTTATTTATTTGAAAGAGTTACACAGAGAGAGGAGAGGCGGCGGGGGGGGGGGGGAGGTCTTCCATCTACTGGTTAACTCCCCAATTAGCTGCAATTGCCGGAGCTGTGCCGATCTGAAGCCAGGAGCCAGGAGCTTCTTCCAGGTCTCCCAAACAGGTGCAGGGGCCCAAGGACTTGGGCCATCTTCTACTGCTTTCCCAGGCCACAGCAGAGAGCTGGATCGGAAGTGGAGCAGCCAGGACTTGAACCAGCACCCATATGGGATGCTGGCACTGCAGGTGGCAGCTTTACCCACTACCCGGGGGATCTTGTCTAAGAGGTGAAACTTTGGGTGGACCTGCACGCCCACTGGCACCACAGAGTAGACAAGGAGGCCCCGGGCATTCAGGAAGGTGCAGTGCACGGTACCTCGGAGAGGAGCAGGGTGGCTCTGGGTGACAGGAGGAAGCCAGGGGGCGGGGACAGGGCCGGTCTGTGGTGTTCTGCCCCCCCCCCCCCCCTCCGCTCCTGCAGGGACAGGGAGGAGGACGCAATGTCACAACGTTGCTGAACAAGACCTCCCACAGGGCAAGTGGGTGCTAAGACCGCAGGGCGGGGGAAGGGCCCTGAGCCCCCCAGCCGTGAGCTTGCGGTGAGAGCCTGCACACGCTGGCTCCCCGAGCTCCTCGGCCGCTGCGTTCGACCACGCAGGTGCAAGCCGGATCTCCCCAGGGTCACTGCCAGCTGAGGGAGAGAGGACAGACCAGGCGTGTCTGCCGCCGGCTGAGTTGCTCGGGCTCAGTCATCAACAGTGTCGTTATTTTACAGCAAATCTGGAGGAGACTAGAACGGCGCAGGAAAGCGGCAGCCACCGCGGGAGACGTCGTGGCTTTCCTGTGGGCAGAGCCGTGCAGCCACCCAGCCTCCTGGTCCTCACGGACTGAAGTCAGTCCGGTTGGGAGCCTGGGGAGCTTTGGGGAAAGCTGGGGAGCCCTGTCCTGCTGTGACCCCAACCCCTGATGGGGGGACCAGGCCAACAAGAACAGTGACGATATTGACAGAGTAAGCGGACGGGGCCTTTGGCTCCTGAGATGGTGTGGACAGTGAGGACCCTCCCAGGCATGGGTGGGGCAGGGGCCGGATGTGCCAGAGCAGTCCAGGTGGGTGGTGGGGAGGGGAGGGCTTGACACCCCCCGGAGCCCTCTCTCTGCCCTACCCTTACCTCCCCGGGCACCCCACAGAATGCAACACTGGGGGTGCAGGCACACGAGCAGGACAGATGGACTCCCAGAGGACAAATCAGGGACCCAGATCCCAGAACTGGGGCGCACGGTGGGGATGGCATGTCGGAACGAGGTCACCGCCCAGTTGCTGGAACTGGGGCACTTTGCATGTGGGACTTGCGTGCTGCATGCACCCTGGGAAACGCGCCGCGTCCGAGCCTGGGACCAGGCAGAACCGGATCGGGGTGGGGGGCAGTCCAGGGGCCGGGACCTCCTTTGCCTCCCCCCCACCCACCCAGGGCCACCCCCTCCCTGGCGAGAAGACTCTCAGAGTAAACCGAGTGTTTATTTTGATCATTCAGATTTACAAAAATGAAAGGTAACAAAACCAGGACGTGGGTCACGCGCACACACGCACACGCACACACATGTCTCGGGTCACTTTATGTACAAAATCGGGCGAGGAGAAGGCGGGGGAGGCGGAGGCAGTAATGGCACAGCAGGGACAACTGGACATGCTCACTGCCGGCCGGAGCCCCTTCCCCACCGGGCAGGGGAGGGGGCCGGGGGAGGGAGGGCCCTGGGGGACGGACAGGCAGCTGGGAGGAAGGCGTGAAGACTCCGGTGTGCTGGGGCAGGTGTAGGGCAAGAGGGGCCGTGAGAGGGCTGGGCTCCTGTCTCCGCAGAGGTCACTCATCCTCTCGGGGTCGCAGCTCCTCACCTGCCAAACGAGGACCCCCCTCCCCCGGCACCGCGGCAACCCCAGCTCCTGCACAGTCGTGGGGGCGGGGGATGGCGAGAGGCACCGTGGCCACAGCGGCTGTGAAGCACCTGGACAGGGGGCTTCCTCCCGTCCCCGCCGGGGCTCCTGGGGGGCCTGGGGGTGGTCAGCTTCCCTTCCCCTCTCAGCTCCCCAGGAAACTCCAGCGGAGTCAGAGCAGGGTGAGGGGGACACCCGTTCCTTAAGGAGCTTCACCAAGGGGCCCACCCCACCCTACCCGCTCCCCTGGGGCTGACCGGGCGGGGCCTGGATGTCACCTGCTCTGGGCTCTGTCACTTGCTGGCATGTTCCCTCAGCTGTGCAGTGGGGCTCAGAACACTCCCGGCCTGCAGCTGTGTCGTGAGAGTGGGCTCCAGGACGCCGGCGCAGTGCCTGGCACGTGCCAGATGCCACGACAGACACGACACAGGCTCCCCTCTCACGAGCCAGGGGCCGCTCGGGGCGGGCTGAGCAAAGTCCCAGCCCCTTTCCTCGTGGGAGCAGCCGAACGGGAAGTGTACACAAAATAAGTGGGGGCGGAGGTGTTGGGGGGGTCTTTGGAAATCAGGAGCCAGGCCCCTCCCCAGTGACCCACACACCAGCATCTCCAGCTGTCCCTCTAGCCAGGGCGACTAAGGCGGGGAAGGAGCTCAGACACCCCATGGGTCATCGTCACCGTGACAACGCATAAAGGACTTGGGGTGATGCTTCGGGGGGGCTCACGTGACCGAGCCGCTGCTGGCACCTCGCTCCTAAGACCCGGACCTCCCCAGGCCGCCACAAAAGCTGCCTCCTTCTGAGGAAAGAGCAGGAGAGCTCCGTGCCCCCCAAGCCCCGGCGCCAGTGCCGTCACCCCAGTAACAGCCCACGTCACGGTGCTGAGACGCTTGACCCAGCACTTGCGCTGATGTCATTGGCTGTCTCCCAGGCAACCTAGATGGCAGCAGGTTCTGGCCGGGGCTGCCGCCTCTCTTCATCCAGGGGGAGTTGGACCGGAGATGCTGCGTGATCTATGTGTGCTCTCGAAATGGAAACAGGAGCTGGGGGCCGGAGGCGACAAGCCTTGGAGCAGCATCCATGGCACCGGGCCCCACAGCCTGCTGCTCCTGCGTCACGGCTCAGGCTCAGTGGCCGCAGGGAACGGAGACAGGGAACAAAAGGGGGGCAGGAGACGCCAGGGCCCGCTTGGGCCAGGTAGCCCACAGCTGCTCAGACGCCTGCGCTACCAACCAAGGTGCTTGGGTGCTGCTGAACGGGAGCTGTTGCACGTGCCATGTGGGAAGCGCCCTGGCCCCTCAGGTTCCCCTCTGAGGTTTGGAGTCCATGTATGAGGCTGGCCTTCCTGGAGCCCTGTTCTAGCCCTTGACCCCCAGGGTCCGCTGCTGACCCTAAGCGGTGACTCGCCTGAGCGCATCTACTGCCCTGTCCTAGGTCTTGCTCCTGCAAAGGACCCCGGGCCTCCCTCACTGTGGCCACCTGGAATCAAGGACCATCTCCCGCTCGCTCTGGAGAGCTCTCGGCAGGAGGCCACACAGCAGGTCAGCTGAGGGGCTGGCTAGGAACCAGAGGCTCCTCCCTCCCACCCAGTGCTCCGCCCACCACTACACGCTTCTCCCCACTTTCTCAGCTTCTTCCTGGCTGCCCCAGGGGTGCAGAAGGGGGCAGGTAATGTGGCCAGAGGTGGCACCTTCCTGGACAGGGAGCCTCTGCCTTATGCTGTTCCCAGCCCAGGCTGGACCGGGCACAGAGCAGAAGGGGTGACCACGCCTGTGGGCACAGCTGCAGGTGGGCACAAAGGGGTGACTGTGGTCCTTGGGCCTCCTGGGGTCTTGGTCCCTAGACCTCCAGACTGGAGCTGGGAAGGGAAGGGCCTGGAAACACGGGGGGCTGGGCCAGGCGTGGAACCAACACTCAGACCACTGCACACGAAGCCACGGGGGAAGCGGGAAGAGCAGGGGCAGGGAAGGCGGGCTCCATCCAGATCCTGCTGCCTTCGCCTGGCAGCCGGTGGACAGATGGACGCGCCATCTCCACCTGTCCACAGCCTGGGGGGGCCGGAGGGGGACAGCGGTGCACGGGGCCACGGCCAGCACTGAGCAGGTGGACCCTCCCCAGACACAGCCGTGGAGCTGCTGTGGGGGTCGTGGGCTCGGGTGAGACTGAGGGGATGGTGGGGGTGGGGGGAGCCCATCGGGGCACCACCAGGAGGGCGGCAGAGTCTGGCCTCCCCCAGCTCAGCCTGTTGTGGATGAGGGGCTGGCTCCCCTGGTGGGGCTTGGTGTTCTGGGAAGGGGGGGGGGGGACACTGGAGGCAAGACCAGGGCAGGGTGGGTGGGAGGGATGTGGTCCCCCTGGAGGCCCCAGAAGTGGCAGGAGGGAGGGGCCCTGGCCGAGGTGGTCCTCAGGCCTTGGTCTTTCCCTGGCAGACCTCTAGGGCGGCCTTGGTGGCGCCCCCGAAGGTCTCCACCAGCCTGTCCTCCCAGGGCACGATGTTGCCCCGCAGTGGCCCTGTGCAGTTGGCCATGCCCAGGACCTGTGCAGGCGTCAGGGTGTGGTCCCACAGGTTGAACTGGGCAATGTCTCCAACGAAGGCCTGGGTGGCATCAAAGCGGCCACCTAGGGTATCCTGGGCCGAGAGAACAGCAGAGAAAAGAGAGACGTGGCGTGAGGGAGCAGATAAGACAGGCAGGCAGACCCAGAGCCTGGAGCCCCACCCCCAGGGCAGGTCTCAGCCCTCTGCAGCCTCAGTGTGCCCATCTGCAGAATGGGGAGGCAGGACACAATGACCACTGCTGTGGTCTCAGGTTCCCTCTGCCCCACCCCTCCCCCTCGGGGGCTCTGTTGGGGGTGGGTAAGAACACAGGCCTCCCCCCCAACCCTGGCCCGCACCATACCTGCTCCTGCCCCAGAATGAGGATCCCATGAGGCTTGATAGGGTGCCAGGCCGCCAGGTTCTCACCGGAGCCCCGCAGTTCCCCGTCCTGGTAGGCAGACCACAGGCCGTCCCTTGTGGTCCAGGAAATGCAGATGTGGTGCCAGCCGTTGTCCTTCAGGCTCAGGGGCAGCTGGGCTACCTGGACACAGGCCCCCAACCCCGAGTCAGCGGGGCCACGAGGCCCAAGGCTGGAGCAGTGGGGCGGGGGTGAGAGATCGGGGTTCTTCCTCCCGGGGTCTGACCAAAGGCCTGACCCTGCCCTTCCTCCCAGTCCAGCGTCCTGCCTGGACCCCCGCCCTCTTTCCCCACGACCTCCCCAGGGGGCTTCCTGCAGACCACACACAACTCAGCAGGGTGGTTGTCAGTGATTTTAGGGAGTTCATTTTCTCTCTCTCGTAGGCCTACGGGTCATGTGGGGTGGGAGTGGCATCTCCGTGCGCACCTCCCACCGTGCCGGGCACAGCGAGCCTGACTCAAAGCTGGGCACTGCCACCAAGCCCTGTGTGACCTTGGGAGGCTGTTCTCTCATCCCTGGGCTTCGGTGAGTGAGGTTAGACAAATGGCAGCAATCACAAAGCCACTGCCTGTTCCTCCACCCAAGGCAGACATGACTAATCAATTATGAGCCTAGACTAAGCCCCAGATTCTTTCTCCTCACAGAGCTCTGGGAAGTGACTGCAGATGGATCGGAGTTGGCCGAGGAGATGAGAGCTACTTGCTCTCCACGGATCTCATCTCTCAAAGGGCTCTTTCGTAAGTTCTCTGAGCTCACGATTTAATGTAACATCTCTGAGGTCTACTTGGTGCCAGGTCTTGTCCTGGACGATGGGGATCTGGTCCCGGCCTTTACTGAGCTGTGTCTGCACAAGAGGGAACAATATCACAGGACAAATAACAAGGCCACGGGGGTAGGTGCAGAGGCTGTGAAGGTCTGGAGGAAGAGGGACATACGGGGTGAGGGGCGGTGCTGTGGCGTAGCAGGTAAAACCGCCACCTGCAGTGCCAGCATCCCATATGGGCGCCGGTTCAAGTCCCAGCTGCTCCACTTCTGATCCAGCTCTCTGCTGTGGCCTGGGAAAGCAGTAGAAGATGGCCCAAGTGCTTGGGCCCCTGCACCCATGTGGGAGACCTGGAAGAAGCTCCTGGCTCCTGGCTTAGGATTGGTGCAGCTCTGGCCATTGCGGCCATTTGGGGAGTGAACCATCACATGGAAGACCTCTCTCTTTCTCTGCCTCTACTTCTCTCTGTGTGACTCTGACTTTTTTTTAAATAGGGGGATATAGGAACACAGGCCATCTGGAAAGATCACAAGATCGGATCATTCCACACAGGAACAGGATGGACAAAGTCCTAGGGGCTGGAGTGGAGGGGAGCGGGGAGGGGCCTGTGTTGTGGTGCAGCAGGTAAAGCCGCTGCCTGCGACCCCAGCATCCCTTATGGCTGCTGGTTCACGTCCCCGCTGCTCCACTTCCCTTCCAGCTCTCTGCTAATGGTCTGGGGAAGCAGCAGAAGATAGATGGCCCAAGTGTTTGGGTCCCTGCACCCACGTGGGAGACCTGGATGGAGCTCCTGGCCCAGCTCTGGCGGTTGCAGCCATCTGGGGAGTGAACCAGCAGACAGAAGATCTCTCTCTCTAACTCTAACTCTGACTTTCAAATAAATAAATAAATAAGTCTTAAAAAAAAAAAAAAAAAGGCGAGGAGCAGGGAGCAGTTGAAAGAACTGGAGGAGGTTCCCGGCCTGGGCCGCAGGGCGCTGTCCGAGGTGCTGAAATCCTTCTCGGGCAAACTCGGCCCTGAGGACAAGGCCAAGGATGGGCCAGGGGGTGATGAAGGGAACAGGGTGGCAGGGCCAAGAGGCAGCCAGCTTCCCTCCTGGTCTTAGGGCTGACGGGGCCTTAAGAGAAATTCACTGCCGCCCGGGCCCATCTCCTTCCTCCGCTTCCACAACACCCATGAAAGTCACCCCTGTGGAGCACTCCTAGTGGCTCTGAGAGGTCACATGTGGGTGTGGTCTGTGTGTCTGCACTTCCTGGGGGTCTCCAAAGACCACCGTGTCTGCAGGACCTAGAGCAGTGAGGTAGGCAGAGGGAGGAACTTCAAGGGGCATTGGGGTGATTAGATGCTTCACTCCCCCCCAAGGATCATGTCCATGTCTCCCCCAGTCTCTAGGTCGGGGCAGGAGGCTGGGCATGAGAAAGATGGGTAGAGCAAGGGAGAAGTTAGGAGATGGTCTAAAGCCCAAGACCCCAAGTCACGTCATCACTCCCTCCATCAGGTTGCATTGTTTCCTGACTCCAAGCCTCAGTTTGTCCATCTGCAAAATGGGGTACTGAGGCACCCACCTCCCAATGCTGTGGGGAGAATCAGAGGAGATAACGTAAGGGAAGTGCTCATGAGCCCACATCTGTCGGGATTCGCGCTGGGCCAGGACCGCTCAAAGCCCTCGACGTGCACCGAAGCCCTTGTTTCTCACTACAGCCCTAGGCGGTGGGGATATGACCACCCCCGAGACACAGACGAAGAAGCTCAGGCACAGGATGGGTAAACGGCCGTTCTAGGGTCACACAGTGGGTGAGACGCGGACCCAGGGCTCGAACCCGGCATCCAGGCTCCGGAGCCTGGCCGAGGCACCGCTCTCCCCTCCACTGCAGGGAAGGGCAAAGGGGCTGCTCCCAGGGAGCAGAAGGGCAGAGGAAGGCCCTGTACCCACTGCCTGTCTTTGCTCTGCATCCAGGGGCAGAGCCCGCAGCCTCCGGAGCTGGGTCCCTGGGGAAGTCATTTCATCTCTCCGAGCCTCACTCACTTCTGCTATTGGATTTTCAGCCTCTCTCCAGCCTGGTGCCTGGATCCTCCCAGAACCCCGCCTGTCACATGGCAGAGCAGAGGCACTGAGCAGGGCAGTTGAAGGAGGCAGCCCGTGGGTGGGGACCAGGGTGAGGCTGGTGCTCTGGGAAGGAAGGCCCACCTGTCTCGCCCCCCCAACCCCTCCCGTCCCTGCCCAGCCCCTCCCACCTTGTCATTGATGAGCAGTTCCATGGGATCCGGGCCGGCCTCCAGCAGCACGATCTCGTTGGCCTGCCCGGGCACCGAGTAGGAGAACGGGGTGCCCTGGCCAGGGCCGCCCGCCCGGGACCGCAGCCACATGCAGGCGGTGAACGCGTACAGCTCGGGCAGGGCTTTCCGCACGCGGGCGTACATGTAGTTGTTGCGGATGGGGATGCTGATCTTGAAGGCATCCGGGGGGCTGTAGGCTGAGGACCCTGGGGGGCAGGGAGAGGGATCAGGATGCAGGGTGGATGGACAGGGCACACTCTGGAATGAGGGCTAACAGCTCGTGGGCACTCCCATACAGCCAGGTCCACTCTGCCTCTGTACTGAGGGCCCTAGCTGGAGCCCAAGGGTTCTGAGTTCAAATCCTGCTTCCACCGCTCATTAGTAGTGTGACCTTCCACAAGCTGAACTTGACCTCTCTGGGTCTCGGTAAAATAGGATCATTTACTCCATCCCAGGGTCGTGTGAGGGCAGAAGGGAACAGAGTATATATAGAACCCAGTCCACAGGAAATGCTCAACAAACGTTGGCTATTAATATCCTTTCTTGGGACCGGTGCTGCCTACAGCACCAGCATCCCATATGGGTGCCAGTTTGTGTCCCGGCTGCTCCACTTCAGATCCAGCTCTCTGCCAATGCACTTGGGAAAGCAGCAGAAGATGGCCCAAGTGCTTGGGCCCCTGCACCCACGTGGGAGACCCAGAAGATGCTCCTGGCTTCCACCTGGCTCAGCTCCAGCCGTTGCAGCCGTTTGGGGGAGTGAACCAGCAGATGGAAGACCTTTCTCTCTGTCTCTCCCTCTCTGTAACTCTGACTTTCAAATAAATAAATAAATAAATAAATATTTTAAAAAATCCTGTTGTGGGAGCTCGTTGCCTGTGTAATGGGCCTTATATGGTGCTTTCTATTGGTGGGCCGACTCTAAGTGCTTTGGCACACACTATGTCATCCCTCGTAACTTCACACAGTAGACACGATTGTAATCCTCGTCTTGTAGAGGAGACCTCGACAGCGAGGTGAGGCAATCTGCTCAAGGTCACACAGCTAGTGAGTAGCAGAGCTGAGATCTGAATGAAAAAACCTTGGGACCCCCTGGTTTTCAGGGTACCCTGCAACTCAGAATTTCTGGGATTTTGTGTCTTTAATATCAGGGGCTTCTCAGGGGGAGAGAACGGGGTCACCTCCTAAGTGGAGGGGACACACCTGCCACACCCACCCCAGGGTGGGCGCCCTGGGCATGGCCATCTGCTGTCACCTAGTCATTCCAGATTCCCTGGGACGCCCCCACCTCCAGCTCACTGGGGAGGGCTGGGGCCAGGACTCCCAGGCCTGGATGAGATGCGGGGTTGGGGCTGGGGCAGATGACTGTGTGACGCCTCACGGTGAGAGAGGCAGGGGCTCAGTGACTGCTCTTCTAAGCCCATTGCATGGACCAGGAAGTTGGGCCCCCAAGAAGGGAAGTGACCTGCACAGAGGTGCAGCCCAGTGACTGCCCGCCCCCGCCCCCTGCCCTGCAGCCTCTTGCCAAGGCAGTTGCCCTGCCCCCTCAGGAGACCTGTGTCCAGACGAGGCTGCCTCTCCTGCCCCTGATTGGCTGTGTGACCCTAGGCAAGTCACCTGACCTCCCCGATCCTCACTTGTGAAAATCGCTAAGGAGCTTGTGAAGATTAAATCAGCAGGTATAGCAAGAACTTGGCCCAGGGGCCAGCACTGTGGCTTTGTAGGCTAAGCCGCTGCCTGCAGTGCTGGCATCCCACGTGGGCACCTGTTTGAGTCCCGGCTGCTCCACTTCCGATCCAGCTCTCTGCTGTGACCTGGGAAAGCAGCAGAAGATGACCCAAGTCCTTGGGCCCCTGCACCCATGTGGGAGACCTGGAAGAAGCTCCTGGCTCCTGGCTTCGGATTGGCCCAGCTCTAGCTGTTGTAGCCATTTAGGGAGTAAACCAGCAGGTGGAAAACCTCTCTCCCTCTGTCTGTAACTCTGCCTGCCAAATAAATAAATAAATATTAAAAAAAAAAAAAAACCTTGGCTGAATCCCAGGACACAGAGGAAGCATCAGAAAGTGAGAACAGTTAGCGACGACTTTGGCAGTGATCAATAACACCCCCACCATGCTGTCCCGCTGGTGGTCCCCAGCCGCCTCCCCCACACATCCTGCCAGGCCGCAGCCCCGGGGAGCGTGAGCTGGGTTCCCGAGGACCCAGTCGGAGCCAGCCCACGCGCGCGATGCCCTCTCGGGCCCGGGACCCACCATGCTCCAGCTCCGCCACGCGGTCCAGCAGGGTCTCCAGCTCCTTTTCCACCTCCTGCCGCTGCCGGTGGCTGCTGTGGCTCAGGGCCGCGCGCTCCTTCTCCAGCGCCAGCACCTTGGCCAGCAGCTGCTCCTCCGCTGCATCCACCTTGGCGTGCAGGGCGGGGGGCGCGGCGGGGGCGGCCGAGAGGTTCACCCGGGCTGGGAGCTCCTGCTGCTCGTGGGAGGAGAGAGAGGGGCGTGTGAGGTCCCTTGGAAGGAGGCAGGGAGGAGAGGCACAGGGCACTGAGACGCCCACCACCCCTGCTGGGTGACCCCAGGTGAGCCTCAGCTTTGCCTTGTGCCGAATGGGGACGGCGACAGCTCCACCCCAGCTGGAGGCCGAGCGCCGGCAGGCCTGAGGGGGCACACGAGCTTGCCTGTGCTCAGTCACCCGCCACGTTTCTCTAGCGGTGCTGTGTGCCAGTTCTGGGTGGGCACCAGGCGGATCCAGGTGGTTCAGCCAGAAGCAGGTGGGTAAGGTTGCGGACTCTCGAGTCACACAGCCCAGGGTTCAAGTCCTGTGTGGGAACCAATCTGCTGTGTGACCCTGGGGAAATCCCAGGCCTCTCTGAACGTGTGTTCTCATGGGACAATTGCACCCTTTTGGAAGAGCTGTGCAAAGGGTTATGTGGTACATTAATAAGCAAAACGGAGCCTGCTCATTGCCACACTGTCCAGGCAGAGTGTTCCAGGACGGGCACTGACACCCTCTCTGCAGCCCAGGACAGATGAGGACAGAGGCTTAGAGCCCCCCAGGCCTGTCCCAAGATGTCAGATGGCAGGAGAATTAGGACAGGTGCTGGTGGGGGTGGCGCTCTCCATCCCCCTCCTGTGAGATGAAGGGCAGAAGCATCAGGAGATTAATAATTCAGGGAGCAACCAGGAGCCAAATCTTCGCCATCTCCCTGGCTTCCTCCCTCTTCCACGGACCCCACTCACAAGGCTGATGCTCCCCCACTCCCCAGGGGCCTGGGCAGTTCCCGCTCAGCCCGGCCCTGGGCCCTGCGCCAAGCTAAGGCCCCAGACGTGAGCTCATTGAGCTTTCACTGAGCACCTGCTATGTGCCGGGCACTGTCCCAGGTGCTGAAGACAGAAAACCAAGAATACATTCTCTGAGCACCACGAGCGACGCGGGGCCGAGCGCAGGGGGCCTCCAGCCTCACTGGCCCCACCCTGGCCTCGCTGGGCACTGGTTGGGTGACGCTGGGCACATCGTTAAGCTTCTCAGCCCATTTCTAGTCGTGTGACAAGGAGATGAATGATCCCTTGCATCAAAGGGCTGGGGGCAGAATGTGCCGGAGACATGGGAGCCGCCGCCAAGGACGGTGATGGGACCTGGCACCAAGGGCTTGGGGGATGGGCATTCGGCTGTGCCCCGGCACCCAGGGGTGGGGGCGGCTGGGGTTGCCATCTGGCACCACCGTTCCTCTTGCACATCCGGGGACTTGGAAGGTCCCGTGTGCAGGTCGTGGTCAGGATGGCCCAGCTCCTGCTCCAGAGTGGGGGCCAGGGCGTGGAGGGGAGGGGTCCAGCCCAGCTCCTGTTCCAGAGTGGGGGCCAGGGCGTGGAGGGGAGGGGTCCAGCCCAGCTCCTGCTCCAGAGTGGGGGCCAGGGCGTGGAGGGGAGTGGTCTGGCCCAGCTCCTGCTCCAGAGTGGGGGCCAGGGCGTGGAGGGGAGGGGTCTGGCCCAGCTCCTGCTCCAGAGTGGGGGCCAGGGCCTGGAGGGGAGGGGTCCGGCCCAGCTCCTGCTCCAGAGTGGGGGCCAGGGCCTGGAGGGGAGGGGTCCGGCCCAGCTCCTGCTCCAGAGTGGAGGCCAGGGAGTGGAGGGGAGGGGTCTGGCTCAGCTCCTGCTCCAGAGTGGGGGCCAGGGCGTGGAGGGGAGGGGTCCAGCCCAGCTCCTGTTCCAGAGTGGGGGCCAGGGCGTGGAGGGGAGGGGTCCAGCCCAGCTCCTGCTCCAGAGTGGGGGCCAGGGCGTGGAGGGGAGGGGTCCGGCCCAGCTCCTGCTCCAGAGTGGGGGCCAGGGCGTGGAGGGGAGGGGTCCGGCCCAGCTCCTGCTCCAGAGTGGGGGCCAGGGCGTGGCAGGGAGACCCGAGGGGGGTGCCCTGGCACGGAACCCCACAAACACTCCCTTCGTGAATCTACTAACGCCCACGCTGTGGGTGGCACTGTGTCCCTCTCCAGGCAGGGAAGCCGGGGGCAGCCACCTGAGGCTGAGCCGCTGCCCCGGCTCCTCCACCCTCGCTCAGTGCCTCTCGCCACTCGCCCTTGCCGTCCCTGTGGGGTCCTCTCTGTCCCCAAGCTCTGACGAGGGGCTCCCCTGGGGAAGGTGACTTGCCTCAGAGGGCTGGGGGTCTGGAACCAACCCCATCCCGCCCCTGCAGCCTGCTGGAGGCGGGGAGCCACAAAGGATGAGTGGAGGCTGGGAGACAGGTGGACGGGGAGTCTCCGAGGTGGCCCAGGCTGGCTTGGGGAGGGGACCCCAGGAAGTAGCAGGGATGGGGCTCGCACCGCCCCCCTCCTCCACCACGTCCCACACAAGGTCACAGCCGCCCAAGCTGCCAGATGCCTGCTTGGCCCACCGTGCAGGGGTGGAGGCCAGGGGAGGCGGGCATGGGCAGGGGTGCAGCAGCTGCACCGCCCTGCGCTGTCTCCAGGGCTCCTCCCAACCCCCAAGGTGCCTACAGATGCTGCTGGCTCAGGTGTGGACCGAGCCCAAAGCCTCAGTTTCCCTGCTTGTAAAATGGGGACAACAGGCCTCACTCTGTCCATCTCCAGGACAGACGGAAGGAAAGGGTGGGAGTAAGAGGTCCTAGGAGCAGATGGGGCACCTGGCCGCGGACTACCCATCGAGCCCCCAGGCCCACCACACACAGCTGGGCCTACCGGAAACCCTGGCCCAGGCAGGCAGCTCCTGGGGGCCTAGGGTGGGGCTGGCAGGGGGCCGGGCAGGGCTTCTTTGCCCCCAGCACTGCTCTGCACTCAGCTGTCCACATGGAATGAGACTGAGCACCAGGCCCACGCGTGGCACCTGACACGTGTCCTCGGGAACCTCAGCCGCTCGCTGGGGCCGGCTCTCAGCACCGCCATGTCACGGCGGGGAAGCCGAGGGGGGCCCTCCAGGACCGGCCACAGCGCTAGGACACCCCAGGACCGCCACCTTCCTTCTCCACCGAGCGTCCGCCCGGCCGCACCGGGAGGGAGCACAGGCCGCAGGGGAGCAGCTCGGGCGGTTTCAGGAGAGCGCGGGCAGCGGGCAGCGAGGGAGGCGGCACCAGCTGGACCTTCCACGACAGCCGTGCAGGGAGGAGGGGGCTTGCCGCAGCGCGGGAGCCCCTGCCCGCCCCAGGGTCTGCATCAGAAGAACACGACTCCCACCCGCTTCCCATCTGCCGCAGGCCGGGCTGTGACGCGTGGCCATCCCTGCCCCCAGCTCCAGATGGAAAATGTGGGCCCAGGGTTCCAGGCCCAGCACAGCCACGCGTGTGCGGGGCTCCTTCGTGCTCTGTCACAGGCATGCCGAGAGCGGCGCGGCCCTGTGTGGCCTTCCCAACTGCTCTCTGCACCCTGGGAGGCCCATTGAACAGGTGGGGGAACTGAGGCCCAGAAAGGTGCAGCCGCCTGCCGAAAGCCACACAGCGGGTGCCGGCGCTGTGGCGTACAAGGTTGGGCCTCCACCTGCAGTGCCAGCATCCCATAGGGGCACCAGTTCGAGTCCCGGCTGATCCACTTCTGATCCAGCTCCCTGATAATGCGCTAGGGAAGGCAGTGGAGGGTGGTCCTGGCGCTTGGGCCCCTGCACCCATGTGGGAGACCCGGAGGAAGCTCCTGACGCCTTCCCTGGCCCAGCCCTGGCTGTTGTGGCCATTTGGGGAGTGAACTGGTGGATGGAAGACTTCTCTCTATTTCTTACTTTCAAATAAACAAACAAAAAAGCCACACAAACTGCAACAGGGCCCCCCTGATTCTGGAACCTGTGCCCATTCCTCAGTCCTGTCCTGGCAGTGTGGTCTCAGCTTATCAGTCTGCTGAATGGGCACAGGGCTGGCTGTCCTGTCTCCCTCAAGCCAGCACAAGTGCCATGAGAACGCTGGGAAGGCTGGGTGGCCACGGTGCAGACGGCCAGGACTTCAAGGTGGGCGTGCTGCCCTGTGCTCCGGGGCCAGCGGGGAGGGAGGGGGGATGAACAGGCTCTGGGGGCAGCAGTGTGGGCCGCAGCCTCTCTCTTGCCCCCGAGTCCTGTGTGAGCCCCACCTGGGCTCACAGCCCGGCTCCACCAGCCAGGTGACCTCGTGGCTCAGGGTGCCGTGCCTTGGTTTCCCTATTTGCAGAAGATCCGGCCACACTCTTGTCTCATGGCGTTGCGGTAAGTTCTAAACCCACAGCTACAGCGCCCTTGGAGCAGCTGCCAGCTGTGGTCACGCCATCGCCCGGGTGCCCCTTAGAGGGCTCCGCCTTCCGGCTCCAGCCCTAAGCCTTTCCTGGTGCCCCTTAGAGGGCTCCGCCTTCCGGCTCCAGCCCTAAGCCTTTCCTGGTGCCCCTTAGAGGGCTCCACCTGCCGGCTCCAGCCCTAAGCCTTTCCGGGTGCCCCTTAGAGGGCTCCGCCTTCCGGCTCCAGCCCTAAGCCTTTCCTGGCGTCGTTACGCTGAGAGAAGCGTCCCCGAGCAGCTGCCACCATTACTGCCAAGTGTGGCGCATTCACCACGGTGGTGCCTGCGTGCGGGAAATGAGAAATGCGTGAGGAACCTGGGGCGGGCCCAGCGCCATCTCAGGATCCCGCAGCAGACGCGCTGGGGTGCGGGAGGTCTCAGAGGGGCCTCAGATGTCCAGAAAGTTCTGTCATTGAGCCTGGGTATGGACCTGGACGGTGTAGCCCCTCTACCTTCTGGACCACAATAGCCCACAATGATTTTCTTTTAAAAACGGGTGGGGGGTGCAGCACTGTAGCAGGTAGGGCTGCTGCTTGTAGTGCCGGCATCCCATATGGGCACCAGTTCGAGTCCCGCCTGCTCCACTTCCGACCCAGCTCTCTGCTGTGGCCTGGGAAAGCAGCAGAGGATGGCCCAAGTCCTTGGGCTCCTGCACCCGTGTGGGAGACCCAGAAGAAGCGCCAGGCTCCTGGCTACAGCCTGTCCCAGTCCTGACTGTTACAGCCATTTGGGGAGCGAACCAGCAGATGGAAGATCTCTCTCTCTCTCTCTCTCTCTCTCTCACTTTGACTTTCAAATGGAGGAATAAATCTTAAAAAAAAAAAAAAAAAGCAGAGTCTCTGACGGCAGATGTAACCCCGCCTCTCCCCGCCTCCCCCAGCCCCTCTGCCTCCCCATGGTCCAGGCCCCCATCCCCTGCACCGCAGCCCGGCTCCGACTCCAGCCCTCAGCCACGCAGCAGCCAGAGGCCACCACAGAGACTGCAAATCCTGCTCAAAAGTCTCTCACCGGCCCCCACCCCCACCGACACGGTCCTCGTCCCCCAGCAGGCTACGGGGCACTGCTGCCGAAGTCCTGCCAGCCCGAGGCCTGGGCGCCTGCTGCCCAATGCCTGCTCCCTCTCCCACAAGAGCCCCCTGAAGGGAGAGGACAAGAGGGCACAAGAGCGTCGTGGCCGCCGACAGGTCGCGCTGCTCAGCCCCTCTGACCCTCAGTCTCCTCATCTGCAAAGTGGGCACAGTAACAGTGCCTACAGTGTCACAGCCACCGTTCTGGTTCTCTGCTCTTGCTGAGAGGCAGCAGGGGCCCTGGAGGCCCACCGCGGGGCTAGATGCCAGCCCAGAGAACCTGGGCCTCTGCGAGTGGAGTAGGAGTCCTGCGGTGCTGCTGGGGGGCACAGTGGCGCCGGCCACAGAAAGGCGGGCTCTGCCTGGGCAGGGTCGGCTGGGGCTCAGGGCGGGCATCTAGGAGGGGCGGGGTGGAGAGCCCACGTCGCCCCCTCCTGGTGGCCGCTCTGTCTCCATCCAGGCTGGGCAGGGACAGGGAGGCAGAGTGTGGAGCAGAGGCCAGGTTAGCATCTATGGCCTTGGTCGCCCAATGCCACTTAAGAGAAATGGGTGAGGGAATGGGAAGGGGGGCTCTCTCGGGGGGCTGCCAGGGCGGGGTGCATCCCACACACCCTCCTGGGTCCCTCCAGCCCCAACCACCCTGGACGCGGTCACGTGGAGCGCCCCCTGCCGGTCCTGGCTGCCCCTACACCTTCTGGGTCCAAAGCCGGGCTGTGGTCTTGGCTCAGCCTGGGCTATGTGGCCCCAGGGCCAGGGGCAGCTCCCTCAGCCTGGAGCAAGCAGGACTTCCACTTGGGGTTGGCAGCCCCAGTGCCTGTCCCCAGACGTCCAGGGGAGGATGTGGCCAAGACTACAACACCAGGCTCTCCCCTGTCCCCACCACGGGCCTAAGCTGGCCAGTGAGCCCAATGAGAGGTGCTGCACGCCATGAGTCATCAAAGGAACGCAAACGGGAACCATGCAAGCCGGCTGCTCTCCCACCAGAGTGGGGAATGCTAAAAATACCCACCCCGAGGTTGGCCAGGTCTGCACTCGGGGCGGGGGGGGGCTGAGCTCCGGCAGCCACTGGGAACGTTTGGCATGGCGTGCCGATGCTACATCCACACCAGGCCCCACTCCCAGGGACAGATCCCTGAGACGCGAGGGCTGGCGGCCACCAAGAGACCCCACAAGGCCGTCACAGCAGCTTTGCCGGCCACGTCGGAAACCATGGTGTCCACCCACGGGAAAGTGGCTGGAGGAACTGGGGACATCCGTGCCACGAAATGCCACACACAGCACATAAACCACGGATGCGGGCCACACACTGGCGTCACGGACTCAACATCCAGGGGGAAAGCACCTGACAGGCGGGAGGGTGCCGTCGACACCAGCATCCCACATGGCCGCTGGTTCGAGTCCTGGCCGCTCCACTTCTGACCCAGCTCCCTTCTAATGCTCCTGGGAACGCAGTGGAGGATGGCCCAAGTGCTTGGGCCCCTGCACCCATGTGGGAGACCTGGAGGAAGCTCCTGGCTCCAGCCTGGTCCAGCCCTGGCTGTTGTGGCCATCTGGAGAGTGAACCAGCAGATGGAAGACCTCTCTCTTTCTCTCTCCTTTTCTAATTCCAACTTTCAAATAAGTAAATAAAGCCAGCGCCGTGGCTCAACAGGCTAATCCTCCACCTTGCGGCACCGGCACACCGAGTTCTAGTCCCAGTCGGGGCGCTGGATTCTGTCCCAGTTGCCCCTCTTCCAGGCCAGCTCTCTGCTGTGGCCCGGGAGTGCAGTGGAGGATGGCCCAAGTGCTTGGGCCCTGCACCCCATGGGAGACCAGGAGAAGCACCTGGCTCCTGGCTCCTGCCATTGGATGAGCGCGGTGCACCGGCCGCGGCAGCCATTGGAGGGTGAACCAACGGCAAAGGAAGACCTTTCTCTCTGTCTCTCTCTCTCTCTCACTGTCCACTCTGCCTGTCAAAAATAAAATAAAAAAATAAGTAAATAATAATAATAATAATAAAACACACGAGTAAGGCCCTGTCTGCCTGAGCAGCTGCTCCAGGGCGGAGCCGCAGGAAAGGGGACCCCAGCAGGACACCTTCCCACTCGGCAGATGGGAAGACTGAGGCGCAGTGGCCCGAGAGGCAAGGCTTCTTTCTAGAATAAATCTCCCACCACCAGCAGGAGCAATGGGGCAGGGCCTCCCCGGGGAGTGCCCACCAGGAGATGGGGGAGGTGCGTGGAGCCTGCAGGTGGGTGGGGCCTGGGTCCCGTCTCCAGTGCCAGGTGGGTGGGGCCTGGGTCCCGTCTCCAGTGCCAGGTGGGTGGGGCCTGGGTCCCGTCTCCAGTGCCAGGTGGGTGGGGCCTGGGTCCCGTCTCCAGTGCCAGCGATTCAATTTCACCCACCAGGGAGGAGCTGCTTTTTCATGTCCATTCCACAGGCAGGAAAGTGAGGCTGAGGACGTGAGGTCACTTGTCTAAGGGCCCCGGGACTGTCCCACGGCAGAGCTGGAATTTGAGCACAGCTGATCTGGGTCCCAGGTGGGTGCCGGGAAGACCACCCCACGCTGTAGCTCCAGGCGGGAGCTGGGCAACGCCCCTCCATCAGGGCTGCAGGCCCAACCTCAAACAAGAGGCCAGCGGACAGGAAGCCTCCACTCTGCCGGCCCCCGGGCGAACCCCTGCACTGTCCACGGAGGAGAAGTTTCTAGAACCGGCAGCAAGGTCACAGAAGTGCATGGGTGACCGACAGGCACCAAGAGATCCTGTGAGCCGCTCTGCAGCGCCCCCCGAGACACAGAGGCTGGGGAGTGGGCACACGGGGCCCCGGGGCTGCACCCCACAACCAGCTTCTCTCCAGGAAGTTTACAAGGTTGAGACCAAAGGGGCCCTGGCCAAACCCGCCCCTCCTCCCACCCATTTTACAGGTAAGGGAGCCGAGACTGAGAGGAGAGAACCGCCCTGCACCGCCCAGCCGTCCTGGTCCCGAGAGATTCGGGGCTGGCGGGAGGTCCGGGAGCATGGGGGAGCTGCCCCATTTTGTAGATGGAAACGAGCCAAGGCAGTGGGTGGCAAACCAGCGCCTGATTCCGTGTCCCCCAGATTCTCAGACCCTCTTCGTCCTCACCTACTCCGGTGGTGGCCGCTAAGTGCCCGCCCAGCGCCACCTGTCGGCAGCAGGCCCCGCCCTCACCTGGCTGTCTCACCTCCCTGAGGGTCTAGAGTGAAAGAACCAGGGCTCTGGAGCCAGACACCAGCGCCGTCCCAGCCCAGCTCCACTGCTGTGTGACCCCGGCCCGTTCCGGACCCTCTCTGAACCCTCGTTTCTGGGTAAAAGGAGCGGGGGTAGAAAAGTACCTGCCCCACAGAGGTTTAATGAGGATTAAACGAGATAGGGCACCGTCCTGGCGCATGGGCAGTGCTCAGACAGGGTGAGGGCTCCTGCGCTCACGGCAGAAGTCCTGCCGTTCCCGGACCCAGCGTCTGCTCGGGGCACCACCGGGCAACCGCTCGCCACGACTCCCAGTGCGGATGGAGCGGTGCAGCCAGCCTGTGGGGCTGGGCTGGGGTGCTGCTCGCGCTCGTTTGTTTGAAGCGCTGTGGAAAACGAGTTTCACCGCACCCAAGTCTGTGTGCACACGGAACTCGGGCGTGCCCGCGCGGCCCGGCTCTCTTGGAAGTGGTTCTTGGCCACAGCCACAAGAAGTCAATATCCTCTGACCCAGTAATGCCACCCTAGGGATTCCGCCTGCAGGAATAAGCCTTAAAAAGAAAACAACAAGCGGCAGTCTGCACGGACCGGACCTGCCTGAGCCCTGGGCCCCAGCCCCCGGGGCAGGACGGAGCCGTGAGAGCCAGCCCGCATGCCACAGCGCTCACTAAAGTGGCAGTCACCCCGCGCCCTGGTGCGGATGGTGGAAAGGGAGAAAGTGGGGCAGTTAAGTGGGATTCCCCCACAAACCTCTCGGCTTTTCTCCAGTGAACAACAATAACAGCAAAAATAAAAATACAGAAAAGACAACGCCTTCCAGGGTGGCTCCCGCCGACCCAGTGGGGTGGGAAGGCGAGGGAGAGACACCCCAGGCAGGAATAGGCAGGGAAGTGTGAGAAATACGGGTGGAGGACAGCGACATCAGGGAAGGCTTCCGGGTGGAGGTGTCCCCAGAGCAGACTCCTGTGTGAGGAGCAGGTGATGTGCTGGGGGTGAGCCAGGCAGAAGCCAAACAGAACTGAGAGTTGGACCAGACCCCCAGGGCGGCCTGGGAGCAGGCTGAGGGGCTTGAGGAAGATCCTGGGGCTTCCTGGAGGAGGAGGGTGGGGGTAGAACAGACAGGCTGTGGCAAAGGTACAGATGCCACTGGGGAGGAGCCCAGGACAGCTGCTCAGAGCGCACCCAGGACGGCAGAGCTGTGGGTTCAGGTTGGGGCACTGAGCTTGGGGGCTGGCGGGACCCCGAGGGAGGGCACTGGACCTATGGGCCTGGAGCTCGGGAAAGAAACCTGCGTTGGAGAGTGAGGTTTTGTTCGGGGCCCCACAGTGGCACGGAACCACGGGTGGGCTCACCAGCGGAAGTGAGGAGACAGCCCGAAGGGCCCCAAACCGTTAAGTGAGGGGGAAGACGGACAGGTGGGAGAGCTGTCTAGGAGCCCAGGGATGGGGACCCGGAGGACGTGAGGATCGGACAAGAGTCGTGAAGTCCCCATTCAGCTGCTCAGCTTTGGGGATGGCGGCAGCGTGCCACCGTCGGGGAGGCGCACGGGGGAAGCCAGGGCTCCCCAAGCCTGGAAGGCCGCCCTGCTGCCGAACGCCAGCTGCCAGGATCCCCCAACCCCAGCAGGCTCACCAGAGGGAGGGCCACCCTGCCAAGGGCCGCAGGTGCAGGGCCAGCGCGGCCCTGCCAGCCCCACACGTGGGAGGAGCCACCTGTGCCATCTGGGCGTGGGGGCTGGGGCGACCGCAGGCGAGAGGAGCGTGGCTGAAAATCGGATCTTGTTTCTATGCACTAATAAAACCCGTGTTCTGAGAGGGGGCTTCGTTCCCCTTCTGGGCTGTGGCTGTGTTTGAAAAATCAGTAATATTGGAGCCTAATAATAAACATGGCAATGGCCGAACCGGACTGAGCCCAGGGCCGGGCCAGGCCCTGTCTGCCCCCTCCCTCTGGGTTGACTCACTGAATCCCCCCAGCACCCCAACGAGGCAGGCGCTGCTGGTAGCCCCATTTCACAGACGAAGGAACTGAGACCCCTTCCCCGTGGACTTTGCACTTTCCCCTGGTTATCCTCTGTTCCCGGCTCTGTCAGCATAAAACCCCAGCTCCCCAGAGCTGCAGCGGGGCAGAGGGGTGCTGGCCTGGCTTGCCCCTGCATCAGCCACGCACCTGAGCCGGCTTTCCCTCACCTGTAGGAGGGGCCGTGGGCTGTGCAGCCTGTGGGGCACAGGCTTCCTGGAGGACAGGTGTGCCCCAGGTAAGCCAGCCCCCCCCCCCCCCCCCGCCTGTCTAAACCATCTGGAAGTCAGTGCACAGCCAGGGGTAGGGGGCGCTCAGTGCCTCCACCTCCTTGTCCTGCTCAGTCTGTCTCAGGGTCTGACCCCCACTTCCGGGAACCCTGGCTTTGTTCTTATGGGGAAGCAGGTGGTCGTGGGGCTCCAAAGGGCAAATAACTGGGCCAGGGTCGCTCTGTGCAGGGCCCCAGGGCTCAGCCAGGAAAGACTGGGAGAGGTGAGTGTGGGAGGGGGAGCAGGACGGGGCCCCCTCCCAGGGCAGCGGGTCAGAGGCTGGGAGCAACGTCTGAGCTGCTGGCCGTGGAGGGTGGGGGGGCGGGGTTGTCTTGTGGGACACCCGGAGCCCTGCCCTTCAGACCCCAAGTCTTCCCACGTGACCATGGAACGCGTGTAGGGCTGGTGCTGCCCTGGGGATGTCCACAGCAAGGGAATAGGCTGGAGAGGCAGTGAGTGGACCCTGTTTGGCCCATTCTGCAGACGCGGAAACTGAGGCTCAGAGAAGGTGCCCCTGGAAGGAAGAGCATCCGGAGCGACTTTCTGGCGCGCCCCCGCGCCTCAGTCCCTGCGCCGGACACCTGCCTGCGTTCGCTACCCGCATCCGTCCGCCCGCCCTTGCCGGCCACGCACACGGGGCTCCGGAGGCTCGGAGACCCGCGGCGGCCCCTCCCACCGGCGGCTCCCCGACGGCGCGCCGCGCGGCGCTCACCTCGATGCGGTCGATGCGGTCCCGCAGGGCGCGCACCGCGTCCTCCAGCTCGAGCAGCAGCGCGGGCGAGTCCCAGGGCCCGTCGGCCATGGTGTCGCGGCGGGGCCCCGCGTCCTGCAGGCCTCGCGGCAAGCCGCTCTCGCAGCGGCCCAGCTTGCGCGTGAGCTCGTGGATGGTGTCCTGGTCCGCGCGGATGCGCGCCTCCTGCTGCAGCGCCGTCTGGCGCAGCTGCTCGGCCGTGCTCTGGAGCAGCAGCAGCTCCTCGCGCTCGCCGCCCGCCGCGCCCCCCGGCTCGGTCCCCGACGGGCAGGCGGCCGCCAGCGGCGTGCACAGGAAGCGGCTGAAGAGCGGCCCCGGCGGCAGCGGGTGCGCGCTGGCCGCCGGCGCCCCGGGCAGCGCCGGGGGCCCGGCCGAGCCGCCCGCGCCGTGCAGCGCGCTCAGGCTGCGCTGCGGGCCCGGGGACGCGGCCGAGGCGTTGTCGGTGCCGCCGGGCAGCGCCCGCGCGGGGCTGGCCGCCAGGGGCACGCTGGCGATGATGCAGATGACGGCACCGAGGAACGCCAGCATGCCCGCGGCCAGCAGCACTGCCAGGAACTTCAGCGTGAGGCGGGCGGCGGGGGCGCGCGAGGCCCCCGGCAGGTGCGGCGGCGGGGTCGGGGCGCGGGGCCCGGGGCGCGGGAGCCGGAGCCGGAGCCGGAGCTGTGGCCGCGGCTGCTGCTGCCGCCGCTCTGAGCCCGAGCGGCGGGAGGAGGAGAAGGCGGCGGCGGCGGCGGCGGCGGGGAGGGGGAGCGGGCGAGGCGGCCCCGCCCCACTCGCTCCCTCGGGCGGGCCGTGGCCCAGCCCCGCACCCGTTGCGTGCCGGGCGCCCAGCTGGGGGCGCCGCCGGGAAGACGGCGAGGGGCGGGAGACGGCGCCCAGGACTGGATCTCGCTACCGCGCAGGGCGCAGAGGGCGGCGCCCAGGTGGCCGCGCCGCGGGGCTCCCGGGCGAGCCCACTCGGGTCCTGCGCTCTGGCGGCCCCCTGGTCCCCACGGTGGCCACAGCTGCCGGTGCAGGGGCACTTTCCTGCGTGCGGGGCCCCGCGCCGACCGCGCTACCAGCTCGCAGGCTGTCCAGCCTCCTGTGGACAATGCCCATGATACGCACACGGGGAAACTGAGGCCAGGGAGGCCAGCGCTGCCCAAGGGCACCCGGGCTGCCGGATGGGGATGGAGCAGGAGCTGGAGAGGAAGGCAGGCCAGGCTGGGGGCGGGATTGACCTGCCTGGCACCTCCCACCTGCACCTGCCTGAAGGGTCACTCCCCTCATCCAGAAAAAAAAGTTTTGACTCCAGGGGTTCCAGAAAATTCATCATGCCGAATCCCTGGGGAGGGGCCCAGCAGCCCCTGTTAGGCGGAGGAGCGGAGGAGGCCTGCTGAGCCCTTAGACCAGGCACAGATGGCACCGTGGGAATGGGAGTGGGCCGTGCTGTGGGGGTGCTGGGGGAGTGTTTGACTTTCTCCTGTCAAGGATGTCTCTAAATATATTTTGTTAAAAATTAACTTGGCAATTAAAAAATTGAAAAAAAAAATTCAACCGTTCTTTGCAATCCAGTTCCAGCTCTGAGATCCACGGTGCCATTCCCGGCTAGTGTGGGTGCCCAGGCTGTGGGTGCTCCTACTGCAGCTGGGAATGGGGGGGCCTCTGGGGCAGAGGCAGCAGGAGACCCTTGGGGGCCCTGGAAGTGCGGGAGTCATTGGGGGTCCTGGTGCATTCCGCTGCATTCAGCAGGGAGCTGGATTGGAAGTGGAGCAGCCGGGGCTCCAACCGGCGCTGTGACACGGGCTGCTGGCATCGCCGGCGGGGGCTAACTCCCTGCGCCACAGTGCCGGCCCCTGGAATGGCTTGGCTCGTGCTGCAAACATGCCGCTGCCCTGCTGATGAACTGGGCAGTCAGTGCTCCCCAAACCGCTTAAGACGCAAAATTCCTCGCGGTGGAGGGCATGGATTCTGCATGAGTTCTGCAGCCAGAGGCTAAGTTCACACCCCGTCTCTGCCTGTTCCCGGTGTGTGACCTGGGACGGGTCATTTCATTAATTGTGGGGACAGTTACTGAGCCTGTTGCAAATCCTGCTGGCAGTGGTAGCTTTTTTGTTTTATTAATTTTTATTTGAAAGAGTTACAGAGAGAACGGGAGAGACGGAGAGAGAGAGGGAGAGGGAGAGATGGAGAGAGAGAGGGAGAGGGATAGGGAGAGAGATCGTCCATCTGCTGGATCACTCCCCAGATGGTGGCGACGACCAGGGCTGAACCAGGCTGACGCCAGGAGCCAGGAGCTTCTTCTGAGTCTCCCACGCGGGTGCAGAGGCCCAGCGGCTTGGGCCATCTTGTGCTGCTTTCCCAGGCCATTAGCAGGAAGCTGATGGGAAGTGGAGCAGCCGGGACTCACACTGGCTACCGTATAGGATGCCGGCGGCACCGGTGGTAGCTTTACCTACTACGCCGCAGCGCCGTCCCGCGGTGGCAGCTTTTGTCCAGAGCTGTCCTTCCAAGGGCGCCTGCGTGGCAAGTGACCATTGGGGGTGGGGACTGGGGAGCCTGTGTCCTGGTGGACCACAGGGCAGTTTGCTGCCAGGAGGATAAAGATGGTGTTTCTGGGGCGGAAGTCAGGCAGTTTTGCTTATAGCCATTGTAATAAAGGATCGGCCTTTCCTAGATTCATGGCTCCTTGGCTGTGCTGCAGACCTACTGTGTGCAGGATCCAGCTGGGCTGCCCTGGGGCCCGCTGTGCCGAGTAGTGGAGTCTTTTATCTCTGACTCAGTCCTCTGCCAGCCTCTGTGGTAGGCTAACAGTGGGGTGGCTTCTCAGGCCTTCCTGACACGCTCTCTGAGCCTTGGCTTTCTGATCTGTAAAATGGGGACTGATGGTCATGTGCACTTGGCCCCTGTACCCATATGGAAGACCAGGATGCAGTTCCAGGCCCCTGGCTTCAGCCTGGCCCAGTCTCAGCCATTGCAGCCATTTGGGGAGTGAACCAGCAGATGGAGGATTGTCTCTGTCTCTTTCTCTCTTCCCCCTTTCTCTATAACTTTGACATTCAGATAAATAAATAAATCTTCAAAAAAAAAAAAAAAACCATTTAAGAGCTATGATAGACAGGGACAGGAGATATGGGGGGCGGGGCTTGGCAGATGGGCATGCCCTGAGCTGAGACCCAATGACCCGAGCAGGAATCTGGGGGAGGTGACGTGTTCTAGGCGGAGGGCACAGCTAATGCAAAGGCCCGGAGGCGGAAATGAACGGGGTCTGTTCTCAGAACGGCAGGGACACCAGCGGGCCTGGAGCCCACTGAGCTCTGGGGGAGGGTCTTCAGGTTCAAGGAGAGCTGTGGGGCTGGCTGCCAGCCAACTGGACAGCCTCTGGCCGGGAAGGAGCCTGTGTTTTTAGAAGGCTTTTTCTGAGCCTGGGTCACAACGATATAAGAACGGGAGCAGGGGGAGCAGGTGGGGGCGGTGCAGCCATCCAGGGCGAGGGGTGGGGCCTTGGAGGGTGGAATGAGGAGGGCCAAGGACTGTGGGTTTGGCTTAGAGGGCACTCAGGCCCCCCTGGGGAAGCAGGCCCTGAGGTGGAGCTGGGAGTGTGAAGGGATTCGTGGGTGCGAAGTCCTATGAAACAGAAAAGGGAGAGCAGGCAGAGCTGGACTGGGAGAGTCTCGCACTCAGTCAGCAAAGCCTTGCTCATCCCGGTAGGGAGCTCCGGGCCATCCCCTGCACCTCTGCGGGCTCCGTGTCGGCTGGGAGCTGTCTCCACACAGCAGGATGGAGGGCAAAGTAGAAGGAGGTCTGCTAATCCCAGTGCAGGCAGGTGGGCCGCGAGTTCATCCTGGGGGAGCCGTGTGGGGCCCCTCCGTGGCAGCCACGGCCACCTCTTGTACAGCCAGGATCCTACCTGCCCGGTGGGGTGCCCTGCAGTCTCCTCACTGGGGTTGGTCTCAGGGCCCCCCACCACTCCATGCCAGCCTTGCTCTGGGTCCTCGCCTCTGCCATCCCACCTGCTGCATTCACTCCCCATATGGCCATAGTGGCCGAGGCTGGGCCAGGCTGAAGACAGGAGCCAGGAGCTTCTTCCCAGCCTCCCACGCAGGTGCAGGGGCCCAAGCACTTGAGCCATCTTCTGCTGCTGTCCCAGGCGCATTAGCAGGGAGCTGAATGGGAAGTGGAGCAGCCGGGACTTGAACCCACACTCATGGTGGGTCATAGGCAGCTGCTTAACCTGCTGGCCTGAAAGCCCCGCCCCCTTCTACAAGATGACAGGTCAAGGGCTGATTGGGCAACAGGTGCTTTCAGCCACAGGTGCGGGCACAGCGGGGCTCACGTGACCCACTCAGCCCAGTGGCCTGGGGTTTTGCCCAGGCTGGCGCTGAAGCCCTGCACCCAGGCCAGCTCTCCATCCTGGGAGTCGGGACTGCTGGTTGCCCTAGCGGTCTCCACACAGCCGTCAGAGCTGGCACAGAATGCACACCTTTCTCTCCTCCACACGCCCCGTCACAGGGCTGAAACCGGGTGCACAGCCTCATCTCTGTCTCAGGGCCCATCCTTGTGGGTGGTCAAGTTCCCAGGGAGTGAAGACGAGTCTCCTACCCGACCCCCTCCGCCCAGGGAGCGTGCTTGGGAGCCAAGGGGCTTCTTGCTTGGGGTGGGGCGGGGAATGAGGCCGGGACAGAGAGGGCTGCCTGTGTCCCCACCCCCACCCCCGAGCTGCCTCTCTCTCCCCCCTCTTTAAGGTTTTAACCTCCTGTAACCACCTGGAGAACCCAGCGAGAGTGGCTGAGACACTGCCCACAGATCCACCTGGTCACTGAATGGCGGGAGCCAGCCTGCCTACACCGCTTTGTATCCCCAGCCCTAGCTCCGTGCCCGGTACTTAGCAGGTGCTCAGAACAGATGACTGTCCTTCTTGTTTATTCCCAGTATACATTAGGGGCTTAATAAGTGTTCATTTCCTCTTGGACTTCTTTACCTGTGATGCCCCTGGGGGACCCATAGAGCCTCAGTTGAAGTCCCCTCCCTGCCGGCCCTGAGCAGGATCGGGTATCACAGGCTCACATGTGTGTCGGGTGCATACACCCCAGGCCAGGGCCTTCCCGGACTGGGGGACACAGGGCTCAGCTGGGGCCAGGGGTGCTCGTGGTGGTGCGGGAGTAGGGAAGAGAGGGAGGGAGGGGGGGTTGCTTTGCTCGCTGGGGAAGCCCCGAGATTCCCACCCAGAGTCTCTGCCTCGCTGGAGCAGCGAAGGGAGCCAGTGCCGCGCAGGTGGGCAGGAAGCGGGGACATCTGTTCGCACACAGGCGCGGGAGGGCCGAGAGCCGAGGAGGAAGCACGCGTCCTCCCTGCGGGCGCCGGGACTTGGCTGGGGAGTGCATGCCGGAGGCCAGGCCCAGGAAGGAGGCCAGGAGGGAGGCTGCTCATGAGGCTGCCTCTGCTCCCTGCGGCCGTGCCAGGCAGTGTGGCGGTGCCCGCAGCGGCTCCAGGGCACCCCTGGAGCCCCCTCCCCCCCGGGAACGGGTCTGTTTCTCTCCCTGCTTCTTGCTGTAACAGGCTGCACCTGTACATCCCTGGAGCACCGTGTTCTAACGGTCTCTGTCCCGGAGGAGAAAGTCAGAGGTCCAGCCATTGGCCTGGGTGTCGCAGGTGGACAGCTGGCCTTTGACCCCAGGTGCTGTGAGCTCCTGCCTGGCCCGTTCACCACTGCTGCACCTCCCCCAGCGGTCCCGGCTCCTGTGGCCATTGCAGTGGGCTTTAACTCACGTCTTCCCCGCGAGGTCCTGGAGTTCTTGAGGTCTGAACCCACTACGTGTCCAGGGTGGATCTGCGGCTTCAACGCGGTGAGGCTGGAGGAGGCACTGGCTGCTCCTCCCGGGCTTTGCCCGGGATTTTCCACTTTGCCGTGTCTAGTCTAACAGTGGAGCTTCAAGCTCCGTTTTCAGCGTCTCTCTCCCAGCTGAGTCTGCCCGACACTGGAGGAGGAAGGAGGCTCGGTGGTTTCGTCCACCAAGACCCCTGCTTGCCCTCCTCCCCGCCCCTGCTAGGTGCCTCTGGCCCCGTCAGGGTTGGAGCTTCCGGGAGGGAGGAGACGGAGGCGGCTGGCGAGTCTGACCTGGGTGGCGAGAGGATGGATGCGCTCAGACGGGGTCAGGTGCCTGGAAGCTGGCTCTTTCCTGCTAGGGGCATTTTTGGTGGTTCTTCAGGGACCCCCCGGCAGGGCCTGTCCTACCTGCAGCCCCTACCAGGCAAAGCGGCTCCCTAGTGGCTGCTGCTATGATTCCCCTTCAGAACCTGTCTTCCGGGGAGCCCACCCAACATGGGTGCCCCACAGGGTCACTACCCCTGCCCAGTCCTGCCCCATTCTGTCGGGCAGGTCCTACTTCAAAGCAGCCTTCGACCGGCACCCTGGACCCCTGTGTGGGCAGTAAGCCCACCCCTGCTCCGTGCACATAGCACACTAGCTGGCCTCACAGCTGCCCTTGGTCACCCGTCTCCCATCTCCCAGCACCTGCCATGCTCTCTGGTTCTGAGAAGCCCCCGCACTTGGCTTGAGGTGGGAGGAGCAGTGCCACCCCTGTCGGTACAGAGCCCCCTGCCCCAGGACCCCCCATACCGCCTGGCCAGCTTCCTTGGCTTCTTAGCTTTGCGGGGGGGGGGGATAGGAACCAGGAGGCATTTTTTTTCCGGCCCCTTTTTTCCTGGCCTCCACTTTGGCGCAGGTCACTCTATCCATCGTCCTCAGCTTCGGGGGTCTGGACCGGGGTGGGGGAGAGAAAGCAGGGCTGGCACGATGGACGGGAGGGATCGCACTTCCACTCAGGGGTCAGTTAGTCACAGCGGCTGGCAGCTCCCACCAGGGGAGGGGTGAGTCAGGCAGCCCGTGGAGGCCGGCGCGGGGCAAGGGGACAGCTTAGACTGTGGAACATGAAGGCGGCCCATCGAGGTGCCGCTGAGAGCTGGAAGCATGGACTTTGAAGTCGGGTGCGTGGATCTCATTCCTGGCTGCATGACTTACTCATGGCGTCACCCGGAGCCAGTGACTCAACCCCGTGGCTGGCCGTGTGGTCGGCAGCACCCAGTAGGAGGAAGCCCCAACGCATGGCTCAGAGCCTGGCCCGCGGCACACTGGGCAAAGCTCGTTACAGTCCCGTAAGGAAGGGGGCGTTGCTACCCCGCCCCATTGCAGAGATGGATAAACCGAGGCTCCAGACGGATCAGCAGTAGGCACAGGGTCCCTCACAGCCGGAAGCCCAGCTTCAGACCCACCTGTTGTGCCAGGAAGCTGCGGGGCCCCATCCGGGCTCCACTCGCTGCGGATCTCTGAGCGAGTTCTGCCCCTTCCTGGGCCTCAGCTCCTCGGCTGTGTTCCTGGAGTTGGAGGATTTAGTGAGTCAGTCCTGACAACATCATTAGCTACAGGAGACTTAGCAAGTTCCTGGCAAAGGGAATGAAAAGCTAAGTTCACTTGGGTGAAAAACATTGGAAACCCATGCTGAGTTTTTTTCATCATTCACATTCCCCATACAACGTGAGCAACAGAGAGACAGACAGGGAGACACAGATAGAGTGTGTTCACCCTCCAAGTGCCTGCTACAGCCGGGCCTGGGCGGCGGCCCGGGCTCCCAAGCAGCTGGAGTCAGAAGCCAGATGCGGGCATGGAACTCGGGCCCTGAGACGTGGGATGCTACCCAGACACCTGCTCCTCCACCCCAGTGAAATTATCGACGACCCCTCCCATTCTTAGAGTACTTCTCAGTTGGAGAGGCTAATTCGAGGAAGCCCATTTTACAGGTGAGGCTACAGAGAGGTGGCAGGGCTGGGAATGGGGGCAGGACACGAGGAGGTGGTGAGCAGGGAGCTGGGACGCGGGCAGAAGGCAGAGGACCGCGCAGGCCTCGGCTCGTGGGCCTGGAAGGTGTCCCCTCCTACCACCGCCTCCTTCAGTCCTCCCAAGCTGGGAGTCCTGCTCTGCTATGAGGCTGAGGAGCTCCGAGGCCCCGAGAGATGAGCGGTGGCCCTGGAGCCCCACCTGCCTCTGGACCAAGGTGTCCACGGCATCTGCTGCTGACGGGTGGGAGGGCGGAGGAGCTCCTGGGAGGGAAACGGAGCAGCAGCCGGATCCATCCCACCTGCTAGGTTGGACTCCTGGGGCCCGGCTGCGGGCTGTTGCCAAGGGAACCAGTGAGCTGCCAATCACACTAATGAGCCCCCCCACCATGGGGGCAGGGTCCATAGTCTCCTTCTTTAAAAGAAAGGTCCCCGCTTCCTTCCCAGAGCTGGGGTAACTGGGGCAAAGGGGGGTCCTGGCAGCTCTGTGTCCCCACTTCAGTAAGGGGGCACCTCCCTTGGGCTGGGACTCCAGACCCCGAGGCAAGTCGGGCAGGAGGGAGTGGGGGGTCTTGTCTTTATTTCTCAGCACCTCAGCACCCCCGCTGCCCGCCCTGCTGCCTTGCTCTATTTCTACCAGCCCGCCCTGGCTCTGCAGGGCTGTGTCCCAGGCCCTCTTGCTCATAAAAGCCGGCTGCTGGGGGCTGTCATTTGAACCGAGGCTTGTGTCTTTGTCATGCCCTGAGCCCCTTCATCCTTTGGAACAGAGAGAAGACTTTGGTACCAAGTTGTCTAATGAAGGCTGTATCCCAGGGGGATCCGGGAGGGATCTGAGGGCGCCCTGTTCCCATCCAGCCTCAGCTCAGATGGGCCGTGCACCTGCTGCGTCGGCCCTCCACTGGGCATTTGCACATCCATTCTCGCACCTCGCGGTTCTAAAGAGATATCTATCAGAAGTTTGGGGAGAGAGCAAGATGCAGGATAATGAGAGAGCTGAGTTTCTGTCTAAATATCTGAGGATTCGTGTTTTTTGACTTTTGATTTATTTAAGAGAAGGAGAGTGGTTCATTCCCCAGATGCCATAGCTGGGTCTGGGCAGGGCTGAAGCCAGGAGCCAGGAACTCCATCCAGGTCTCCCCATGGATGACAGGGGCCCAAGTCCTTAAGCCATCACCTGCTGCCTGCCAGGGTGTGCACTGGAGGGAGCTGGGACCAGGAGCAGAGCTGGGACTGGAATGCAGCATGCCGACAGGGAACATGGTGTCCGAACCAGCGTCTTAAAAAAAAAAAAAAAAGATTTATTTATTTATTTATTTATTTGAAAGGTGGTGTTACAGAGAGGCAGAGGCAGAGAGAGAGAGGTCTTCCATCCGCTGGTTCACTCCTGAGATGGCTGCAATGGTTGGAGCCAGGAGCCAGGAGCTTCTTCCGGGTCTCCCACTTGGGTGCAGGGGCCCAAGGACTTGGGCCATCTTCTACTGCTTTCCCAGACTATAGCAGAGAGCCGGATGGGAAGAGGAGCTGGGATTTGAATCAGCGCCCATATGGGATGCCGGCAGCGCAGGCAGCGGCTTTACCCGCTACACCACAGCGCCAGCCCCGCGAACCAGCATCTTAACTGCCGGGACAAATGCCCGCCTCTCAATTGTTTTTCTTATTCTAGTAAAACACACAACCTAACGTTTACCATCGTAGTGACTTGGACGTGTGCCGTCCCATGGAAGGAAAGCCTCTTACCGTGCCGCGTGGCTCTCCCTGCCTCCAGAACTCTTCTCGTCTTGCGATGCTGAGACCCTGTACCCACCGAGCGCCGCTCGCTACGGCCTGCTCCCCACCACGTCTGGCTGCCCTAAGCACCCCCGATGACGGGGCTCACACAGGGCTGTCTTCTTGTGCCTGGCTTACTTCACTCAGCCAGCCTGGTGTCCTCGGGGCTTCCCCGTGTGGTCCCAGGGGTCACAATCGCCTTCCTTTCCAAGACTGAATAGAATCCAATCGACACGGGCACCGCCCCGCTCCTCCGCTCCTCCACCAGGGGACACGTGGGTTGCGTCTGCACTTTAGTATGGCAATAACGCCGCCGGCAACCTGGGGGTACCAATATCTCCTGGAGACCCTGCTGTGTATGACCCCAGGAGTAGAAGAGCGGCTCCAAGGGGGATGCTATCTTTTTAAAAAGATTTTATTTATTTATTTGAGAGGTAGAGTTGCAGACCGTGAGAGGGAGAGACAGAGAGAGGTCTTCCTTCCCAAATGGCTGCAACGACCGGAGCTGCGCCAATCCGAACCCGGGAGGCTCTTCCTGGTCTCCCATGCGGGTGCAGGGGCCCAAACACTTAGGCCACCTTCTACTGCTTTCCCAGGCCATAGCAGAGAGCTGGGTTGGAAGAGGAGCAGCTGGGACTAGAACCGGTGACCATATGGGATGCCAGCACCGTAGGCAGAGGATTGACCAAGTGAGCCACAGAGCCGCCCCCCCCTTTTTTTTAGGACTTAACACACTGTTTCCCTCTTCAGCTGTACCACCTGATGTTCCAACAGAGCACAAACTTGCCAACTTCTACACCCCCCCCCCACTCATCCATCTTTTTTAACAGTGGCCCTCCTAATGGACACAGGTGGTCTCTCATGGCAACGTGGGTTGGCATCTCCCTAACGAGCACGTCCCAGGTGCTGACTGCAGGCCGCTTGGACATCCTCGTGGGGGAATGTCTCCCCAGTCCTTCGCCTGTTTCTGGAACAGGTGGTTTCGGTGTTGTTGAGTGCCCTGTGTATCCGGGATGCTAATCCCTTATCAGAGATACGATTTGCAAGTATTTCTCCCACTGTGTGGAAGAGAGTTTTATTCCTTTGTAGGGTTTGGTGGAAATGTAAAAGTTTTCATTCAGCCCAATTTGTCCATGTTGTTGCTTGTACACTTGGTATCCTAACCAAGAAATCGTCACCAAAGCCAATGCCGGGCAGCTCTTGCCCGACATTCGATCCTGAAAATTCCGCACCTTGCATTGCATTCTTCCATCCAGTTTGCACTAATTCAGGCATTTGCACGTGCATATCCAGTTTGCTCAGCACCACTTGTTGGGAAGGTTATTGTCTCACCATTGAAAGGGCTCAGCACCTTTGTCAGAAGTCATTTGGCCATAACTGCCGGGTGCGCATCTGGCTCTTCCCCCCCCCCCATTGGTCCTCACTGTCTCTATCCCAACAGCAAACGGTCTTGCTTATCGCTGGCTACTGACTTCTACTTAACATGATCTGTGGCATCGGAGTTGCTTTATGCCTTATGATACACACGGTGATTTTTGAAATTCATTTCGCTTGAATAGGGTGAGCTGGGTGCAGACCTCCACGCCCCTGGATCCTGCAGGCTGCTCTTGTCCTGTGGCCGGCTTCCCCGGGCACCAGGTTATTGTGGACTGTGAGCTCATGTGCATCTGCATTTTCTCTGGGAGAACCCTGTGTGGTCCCGATCACGGGTCTGGCTCTCGAGACGGCTGCTTTTGCTCCTGGCCCGTGCCCTGCGGTGTAATCGGCCCCAGGTTGGGTTTGTTTTAATTTTTCTTATTAATTAGACTTGCGAGCTCTCGGACCATGCGGAAAACACAAACTCTAAAGTCAGATCCGTGATTGGTGGTGGTGGGGAGTGTGGCTTGTCTACACAGAGAATCCTGCTTTTCCCAACAGAGGACTTGCGTGACATCTCTCTTTGCAAACGGCTGGTTCCTCCCCCATTTGCTTTGTCGCTGAGGAAGTGCATCTGGTCTCCCCCTGCCCACTCCCCCCGCCCCCCGCTGTGGCTCAAGTGACCTGAGCCGGGCTTTGCAGGTGGGGAGCCTGGTGAAGTGTGTCCTCCCCAAAGCCAGCAGTGTGCAGACTCGGCACACAGCCTCACGCCTGGCTCGAGAGAGGACTCAGCGATGTTTTTTGAGATTGATTTATTTATATGAGAGAGAAAGGATCTCCCCTCTGCTGGTTCACTTCCCGGAGAGTTGCATTAGCCAGGGCCAGGGCTGGGCCAGGCTGAAGCCAGGAGCCAGGAAGGACCTTCAGCCTCCCACGTGGTGCAGGGCTCCAGGCACTCGGGACACCGTCCACTGCCTTCCCAGGTGCACTGGCAGGGAGCTGGACTGGAAGCGGAGTCCCAGGTGGCGGTTGCCCCGCTGCGCCCCATGCCTGTCTGGCAGGCCCTCTGACCTCTGACCCCTCTTCTCCCAGACACAGCCCGGCAAGGATGGAAAAGCCAGGGAACTTCAGCTTTTTACTAGACGACCGAGTAACTTGGCAGAACTAGACGTCCTCGCCGCATCCCGCCCTGGCCCCCAGCCCCTCACTGACTCCCCGCTCTGGGAGGCCCAGGAGTGGGGTAAGGTGAGGGCCGGGGGCCAGGCCCGGCCCCGCCCGGCAGAGGACCCGTGCACGGCCCCTGGGCCACCTCAGAAGTGGTCTTTGTGCTCTGGGCACTGCCCACCCGTTCCGGTCCTTGGCACAAACCCTCTGATTCCTCGGAGATGTCGCCTTGGTCACCAGCAGACCCAGCTGCTCAGTGACAGCGTGACACAACGTGACACCTGCGGGGCCTCTGTGCGCCCAGGGTCTGGGGCCGGGAGTGGAGCCCTGCGCTCCTTAGGCACTTCCCTGTCTGGCTGCTTCTGCCCCAGGACACCTGCTCTGAACCGAGGGCTCCCTGGGCACTGGTGAGGGTCCCCAGCACTCAGCAGGTGTTCAAAACCCAGGCGCTGAACATGCAATTCAGGGGCCTGGGGGACTTCAGCCAGTCTGGGCGGCTCCCTCTGCAGTCGGTGCTCCGGCCATGGCCCCTGCTCACCCGCCTGTCCACCTTCAGCGCCCCCAGGCAGGGACACACTCACAGGTTCCTTGCTGGCCCCATCTGGGGCCACTAGCAGTGCGGGGTCAGCTGGAGTCCCAGCTCCGCCTCCCAGTCCCACAGGAGGAGGGGGAGGTCTGAGCTCAATGAGATGCCCAAGGGCCCACTGAATGCCAAGGGCCACGCTGAGGGCAGGGAGCAGGTGCCCAGCGCCCAGCAGGGCCGGGGCCGGGTGTGGGAGCAGCCCTTGCAGAGGGGAGCCAGGCCCTGGGCAGCGCGCCTCACCATGTGCGGGTCGGGAGGAGACGGGCAAAGGGGGGACTGGGGGTGTCCGGAGAGCGAGCAGCAGGGAGACAAGCCCCTGGGAAAGCATGGGGTGACTGCTTTTGGGGCCCACTCACGTGGAGAGGCGGCCCCCAGCACCCAGACATCAGCTGTGACGGGCCCCAGTCTGAGCGAGTGTCCCACGACGGGTGGGAAGCCCCGGCCTTCAGCTCTGCTCCAGCAGGCTTGACCTCAGGCAGGCCCCCGCCCCCCAGGGCATGCGGGAGGGGCTGCAGCAGAAATGACAGACACACCCCTTGCCGGGGCTGGCCCTCGGGTCCGGAATGTGACAATTTATTTGGGGGGGTAAAGGAAGTCCCCCCTTTCCTGGCATGGATACAATAAAGAGCAGCAGAACAAAACGTACAAGACAGAAATCGGCACGACCTACCCTCCCCCGGCCCCAGCAGGACGCAGGGGGCGGGAGGGGGGACCGCACCCTGCTCTGTTCCCGCCAGCCCTGCCCCACTCCCACCGGGCACCAACAGAAGCAATGTGGAGGCGGCCAGGGGCTGGATGGCTGAGAGAGAGAGAGAGAGAGAGAGAGAAAGACAGTGCCCCTCCCCCAATATAGAGCTATATATGTATACTTTATATATATAGAATCCATCCGTGCACAGTTCATTAAATGAGCTTTTCAAAAATTAAAAAAAAAATAAGATACATATTCCTTTAGGCCTTTGTGTCTTTAAATTAAAACCAACAAAAAAAAGTCTCTGCCTCCACTCCGCCCGCTTGCACAGCCGGCCGGGAGCCCGGAACGCAGCTCCCGCAGCGGCCTCGGGCCAGTGCGGCCCCGCCAGGCCCCCAGCCCCCTCCCACCCCTTGCTGATGCTCCCAGTGCTGGCGGAGTGCTTACTCCTTCAAGGCTGGGGTGAGAGGCCCACAGGCCTCGGAGGTGGGGTCCTTGGCCCCCGCCCAGCCGGGTCCCCACCCTGGTCTGCAGCTTGCTGTGGGCAGGACAGGGGGCCGGAGAGACCCTCGCCCGGAGTTTGAGGCCCTAGCTCTGGGCTTTCCGAATCTGAGGAGATGCGGAGGGAGACAGAACTAAAACTTTAAAAAACACCTTCCTCTCCTCTTGGAAAAAGTGATTCCTCGAGCCGCACGCGCGCCCCCCAGAGGCCGCCTTGGGCTGGCGCACGGGAGCCCCAAGGCCACACTGACCCGCCGGGCCTGCGCTGTCCAGCGTGGGCGAAGTGCAAAAACAAAACAATAAAACCACACACAGAAAAGCGGGAAACGGAGCTTATCCTTCCGGGTTCCCAGAGAGGTCAGAACGACGGGCAGCAGCCCAGGCCCTGGACAAAAGGCTCTTCCTCCAAGCCGGCCCCCCAGCCGGGGGTCAGCCCGCCAGCCTCCTGTGGGCTCCAGGGTCCGGGCAGGGTCGCACCATCCTCCAAGGCGGCCGGCCCGGCCCACCCCGGCGAGCAGCCTTGCTTCCACCCACCACCGCTGAGAGCTGGGGCCCAGATCATCACCTCTTCCCACATCAGAGCAGAGGAAGCTCATTTTGACCTTGACCCCTCTGCAGGGCCAGAACACAGAAGAGACCACAGCTGGTGCTGCCCAACACACCCATTTCACAGACGGGCAAACCGAGGGTCCCAACCTTCCATTTCAAACGGCAGACCCCGGACCTCACCTGTTTCCTATGCCACGTGGGTGGGGAGGGGGGTGCGCTTAAGCGGAGCTGAGCGATGCCCCACCCTGTGTTGGACACGGGAGGAGCCTGGGATTTGGGGACCATGTCACGTACAAAAATAAAGCGAACCAGACTGCAACTTCGGCTGGATAACTAGGCAAACTGAAGAGCAGCAGGGCTGGAGGGGGGGCCGGGAGGCTGACCTGTGCAAGTGGGTGGGGGCAGGGCGGCAGGTCCCTTCCGAGCGGTCACCGCCTGCGACAGCTTCTTCCCCCTCAAGGCTGTGTGCCCTCCTGGCCAGGGCAGCTTGGGCTGTCTTTGGGGTGGTGGGGAGCGAGGAGGGTGGTAGGGAGCAGCCTCCCCGAGAAACCGGCCCCTGCAGCTCCTCTCCCCCCCCACCTCCCCAGGGGCCAGCTTCGCGGCCTCCCTTTGAGCAAGGCTCGCGGTGGAGTCAGGGCCGGGCCAGCCGGGCAGGCCTACCCAAGGTGTGCCCCGCGGGGCCTGCGACACTAAGAGCCCCAGGCCGGCCCAGGCCCCCACCCCGCCCCCCACCCGCCCCTCACCTGTGCAATCGCTGCGTTACTAGTTTTTCTTTAAATATCTTTCTCCCCTCCCCCCCGCCCCACTAGGAATACCACAATATTTTTGTCTATTTCTTTTTTTTCCTCTTTTTTTGCTTTTTTTTTTTTGCAAAACTAATTCTTTCACTTTCCTGTCATAAAATCACCTCTGAAAACACAACTCTTTACAAAAAAGTCACGAACGACACGGACTCTCGGGAAAACACATTGCTATGGTCTCTGGAACACCTGTAGCTGGCACCCAGGCGGTCACGCGCTGGGGAGGGTGGGGGAATCACCTCCAGGAACAAGGCGAAATTCCAGCCCTTATTTGGGGGAAAAGCCGATTGGCACTTGGGCGGCCAGAGCCTACACAAAGGGCGGGGCGGGGAGGGAGCCCTCCTGCCTGCCAGGGCCCCCGCACAGGGTCTACAGCCGGGGCCAGGGGCAGCGGGCAGCCCCCCAAGGGAGTTTCAGGACAGAGTGTCCGCCCCTCCTGGGACCTGCTGGGCTCCCCTTCCTGCCTTCGCCCTCCGGGCAGAGGTACCAAGAGCTGCAGGCTCCGGCCACGCCCAGCTGAGGCCTGGGCAGTGGCCCAGGGGGCCAGCGGGACCGAGTCCCCTGCTGACGCCCGCCCTGCAGCGGGGGCCAGGTCTCTGCGCCGGCACGCGTGGCTCGGCTCCCCGGCAGCAGAAGGCAACAGAAGCAGCCAAGGGTAGCCGAGGCCTCCCGCCTCGCCGAGCCGGCTGGGCTGAGAGCCTCAGCGGTCAGAAGCACACGGAGCAGGTGGGAGATGCCGGGAGACCCTCAGGGACGGCGTCCAGGCCCTGTCTGTCCTCCCCAAACACCCAGGAGGAACGAGAGCCTTGGGATGGGGGTCTCCCCTGTCCAGCTCAGCAGCAGAGGCCTGGCAAATCGGGCAGACCACCCCCAGGAGCAGGGCAGGGGGCACCTCTGGGCCAGCCCCACAACAAACTGCCAGACTGCAGCCAGGGCCCCAGGCCCTACTGAGGCGAGGGAGGGGCCGAGCACCCATGCACGCGTGGCCCCTGCACGAGCACGTGGGACAACACCCCAGGGCTCACACTGCCGCAACAGGTTCTCGTGGCACCTTTGGTCAAGAACTGCGGGGCCTTCGATGCTGGGGTGCCCTGGCGGCTCTGGGGGGGCCTCACCCAGAAGCCAGCAGCTAGGACCCCCTCCCTGGTCCAGCTTCAGAGGCCCCCGTTGCTGCGGAGGGAGGGGTCTGCCTCCCCCCCTCCCCTCCTCTAGTGGCTTTGCCAGCTGGGCAGGAGGGGAAGGGAGCACGCCCACCAGGGGTAGGGGTCTCCTAAGGGCCCCACAGCTGCCGGCTTAGCACCGAGATCAGATGCTGTACACGGAGGCGAGGAGCAAGCTGGGGAGGCGCGGGGGTGGGATGTGGAAGGAGCAGGTGAGCCCCGGAGGCCTGCAGCTTCCCAGAGACCGCCCAGCAGGCCCCGCTGTGCGCGGGCAGGGACGGTACCAAGAGGGAGCACTTCTGGGTGCCCATGCCCTGCCCCAGTCCCAACCCGGCCCCAAACGGCGCCCACCCCCTGGCCTTCGGGGGGCTCCAGTTCCCAGCCCCATCACCCCGGGGTCAACACGGAGCCACTGGAGACAAGCAAAGCACAGGTAGCGAGGTCTGAGGGCGGGGACGGTGGGAGCCAGAGTGACTTCAGGCAGGAGGGCCCCCCCACAGCCCCCCGCCCGGGGAGCCCCCTCACTTGCTCCCCCCGCTGCCGCCCCCCGCCGCCCCCCGCGGCCGCGCCCCCCACCCCCGCGGCCACCTTCTCGAAATCCTCAGGGTTGCAGAATTCCTTGATGGTGACCGTCAGGAGGTTGCTGGTGACATCGGTGACGACGACGTTGGAGCAGGGGGACATCTCGGGGCGCCAGTCCCCGGCCTCCGGCTCGGAGGCTGCGGGCAGTGCCTGGCCAGCAGCTGCTGTGGCATCAGGGGGCACGCGCTTACTGGCAGCCGCTGCCTCGGGAGGGAGGGACAGGTCGAGCACCTCGGGCTGGCGCCAGTCGGGCGCAGGGAGGGTCTCGGGGAGCAGCTTGGGAGGCGCGTCGTCGGGGTCGGAGGAGGACTGAGGCGTGGAGCTGCGGGCGTCGTAGGGGGCGGCGGGGGCGGCCAGGAGCAGCCCGGGGCCCGGGGCACTGGCGGCGGCGGGCGGGGGCGCCAGCGGGGCGGCCGGGGGCTTGTAGAGCGCCAAGGCGCCCAGCTTCATGTGGCGGATCTGCGTGCGCAGGACGCTCTCGCTGAACTTCTTGCTCTTCCCGATGACGCGGTTCCGGGACGGCACCTTGGGGCGGGCGAGCGCCCCTGCGCCCTGGCCCGCGCCCGCGCCGCCCGCGCCCTTGTCAATCACTTTCAGGTTCAGGATGACGCGGCTGCGCTTGGGCTCCCGGGGCTTTACCTTGCGGTTGAGGATGCGCACGGTCTCGGAGAAGGGCGAGATGGGCGGGCGCAGGCCGGGGCTGCCCCCCTGCGGGTCCGGCCGCGGCAGGGGGCGGCGGGACATGCGGTGGCAGCGGCGGATGTCCTTCTTGAGCCGGTGCACGGCGGCGCTCGAGTGCAGCTTGGGCGTGGACGCGCTGGCGCTCGGCTTGACAGAGAAATGCACGTCACTGATGCGGAGGGCCTCGGCCTGGGCCCGGGCCTGCGGGCAGAGCGGGGGCGGTGGGTGGGACCTCAGGGCTTCGCGCTGCCACCTGGGGACCCCCAGCGCCAGCCACCCCTCCGTGCAAGGACGGGAGAGTCCGGGACCCCCGCTTGGAAAGGTTCAGGGAGGTGAAGCTACCTGCCTGGGGCCAAAGCCCAGACTCTGGGCTGGCTCGGCCATGGGCACTGGGGGCACAGCCAGCCTGGGCTGCCCTCGCTGAGGCAAGAGGGGGTCAACAGGACACCTAAAAAGCCAAGGCCCAACGCCCTCTCCGCAAAGGACCCGGCCCAGCCTGGCGCCGCCCTGCCAGCCACTCAGTGCCAGCGAGGACGGGTGGATCCTCCCTGCTGACCCACCGCCCGTCACCGTGACCCTGTGTGCCCAGGACCTGGCTCGGGAGAACTGATGACAACAGCCTGGAATCCAACCCAGATCTGGTGGGGAAGTCTCCCGGTGGGAACGGGCGCCCCCTACTGTCCGGGCCCAGACTGAGCTAGGCAGCGGCTCCCTCTCCCTCGCTACCTCCCTGAAGGCACAGGACAGGGCTCCGGGTTCCAGCTCCTGGTCGGAGCACACCCCGGTCGACAGAAGCTGTGCCGCTCAGCCAGCCCTGCCTTCCCCACAGGCACTAAGCACCCTGGGTCTCTGCTGCATCGCTAGGTGCACAGGGGCCAGGCATTAGGGGCATGGAGCCTCCCTGTGGGGGAGGCTGTGATGGCAGAGCCCGGGGCAGGCAGAACGGAGGCTGAGAGCCCGCGGCCGGAAGCTCCCCGCGGGCCAGGCCAGTGTGGCGAGAGCTGGGGACACAGCGGGGGTGTGCATCTGTGTTAGATCCTGGGACCCCCGCGGGGCAGAGGAGGAGGACACAGCCCCCCCCCCCCCCCCCGGCGGCCGGGGAGGCTCGGCAGGGCGGACTCTGTGTTTTGAGGTCTGTCCATCTCCCCATACTTAACCCTCTCCAGAAGAGAGTATCTGGTCACACTCATCGGCTGGTGTCTTCGCTCAGAGTGCTGCCTCCCACCCCCACCCCGAGCGCCACTGGGTGCCCACCTCTACCTGGGGCGGCTGGAGCTGCTCAGCCAGAAATCCCTGTGGCCACAAGGTGGCAGCACACAAGGCCAAGGCCACAGGCTACCTCTGCCCCCAACACTGGGCCCCTCCAACCCCTCCCCATTCAAAGGCAGGGGAACAGAGCCTCCTGCAGGCCTGTCCCCAGGGGCCTGGGGGATCCCCAACTTCTCTGACTCCCAGGGTTTAGCACCTCCCTGCCCCCCGCATGCCAACTGACCACTGAGTGAGTCCAGCAGTAACTCAGCCTTGGGGTGTGGGTGACAACAGGCCCTCCCTCATCCTAACCTGACCCACCACAGGGCACCCAGCACCTGCTGTGGGCAGGGCCGGAACTCGGCTCACGGGAGCAAGCATCTTCTGCCCGTCTCCCAAGTTTTCAGGAGCTATACATATTACTGTTGCCTCCAAAGGTTGTTGGTAAAAGGGATCGTCTTACTTCCTCCTCCTCCTTCCTCCCCGGATTGAAAATTCCTTGACCATGGGCCCTGGATCTGCTGGTGAATTAAAGCTGACTGCACGGCCATTGGGTGGCAGGCCTGGCTCTGGGGCTCCGCGAGCTGCACACTGGGGAGGCTAGAGAAGCCCCCACCCATTTCCACTCCACACTGGGGACACAGGGACCCATGTCGTGGGCTCCTGTTCCCTTCAGAGTGGCACTTGGCAGCCGGTGCCATGGGGGGTGTCACTGGCAGCTTTGCCACACTGCCCCCCCCCCCAGGCACGGAGCCATGGGTTCCGCCCACCCTGCTCTCCACAGCCCCTGGCAAAGAGCCCCCACCACGCTCAAGGCATTCCACCTGCCCCTCCGAGTCTGTAGCCCCCATAGCTTCCTGTTTGTGTGCCCACGCACCCCCCGCCCGCAGCTTGACACCTGCTTCTTAAAGCAAGGAGACAGGATGGGCCTCAGGTCGTCGCTTCCTCTGTCTGGGTCTTGATCTTTTCATCTGTGAAATGGGGCCCAAACTTCCCCCCTCACACGGTTGTGGAGAGAATCCAACGAGAGGGGCCCACAGCCAGCTCAGGGACAGCATTTCGTGACCCAGCTCTCGCGGTCGTTGCCGCGTTCGCCGCTAGAGGGCGCGCCGGCTGCGCCGAGCGGCTGTCACTCGGCCCGTCAGCCCCGCAGCTGCTCCGCCCCGCCCCGCACCGAGCAGCATCAGGGTTAGGGTGGCCCCACGGATCGCCCAAGGCGCGCGTCCCTCGCTGGCGGGCCGGGTCACAGAAGCAGGGCTCTCGGCAAACCAGCGTGTCTCTCACTTCTGCTCCAGGTCCGAATCCAACCCCGGCGCACACACGGTCCTCGGGGGTGCGGGGTGGAAGCGGGCCCCTTCCCCCTACTAGGCTCTGAGGGTCTGCGGTCTTGCGCCTCTTCTCTGCAGGGCCCTCCCCGTCCTCTGCAGCTCACGGCCACGCGGTCAGAGCTTCGCGGCCCCGCGGGGAGACCCCGGCTCGCCCGCCCTCCCTTCCCAGCCCCCCTCTCCGTCTCTGCGGGTCCCCCCTCCGCTGCGAGGCCAGCGACCCGCACACCCGTCCTCCTGGGTGCCCCCCACCCCGGCGGCCCCGAGTAGCGGGAAACCGTGGCTCGGAGCCGTAGGGGCAGCGGCCAGGCCGAGAAGACCAACTCCCGGGGTAGCGACCCGAGGTCAGGCCCCAGTGGTCCTGCGAGTCAGGAGGGGAGGCAGGCACGGTGCGGGGCTGGAGGCAGACAGGTGCGGCGCGGCAGGCAGGCAGGCAGGTGCAGGCCCGCAGGCGGCTTCCAGGCTGGGGAGCGGGGCCCTCAGGCTCGGCGGCGCCCCCGGAAAGGCCCCACACACGCTGGGCTCCATGGAGCGCGTCCCCCGAAGGGCCCCCCGCACGCTGGGCTCCACGGAGCGCGCCCCCGCCCTCAGACCCCCGTCCGCGGGACTCCACGGAGCGCGCCCGCCCTCAGACCCCTCACGCTGGGCTCCACAGCGTGCGCCCCCCCCCGTCCCCGGGCCCCTCGGGGGAGCGCGCCCGCGCGGCCTCGGCTCCGTCCACTCCTGCAGGCCCCGAGCCGCGCGGGGCTGGGGCCGGGCCAGCTTACCTTGAGCAGGAAAGTTTTGGGCTTGGGTCCCCTCTTCTTGGGCCCGTACAGCTCCCGCTCGCGCTCCCTGCGGCCGAGAGACGCCGAAGGTGACGCCGCGCCCCGCGCCCGCCCCGCGCCCGCGCCCCGCGCCCCGCGCCCCCCACTCACTTCTGCTCGAAGGCCGCGATGAGCCGCGAGTCCAGGATGTTCTCTTCGGGCTCCCAGGTGCTGTACCTGCCCGGCCGCACGCACGAAACCGCAGTGAGCGCCGGCGAGGCGGGGGCGCCCCGCACCCCGCGGCCTCCCCGCGCCCGGCCCCGGCCCCGGCCCGCGCCACTCACTTGATCGCCCACCCCTTCCATTTCACCAGGTACTCGATGCGTCCCTGGAAAACAGAAAACAGCAGGACGGGGCGATGGGGGTGGGGAGGGTGCGGGGCGCGGGGCGCGGGGCGGGCAGGGCGCGGGGCGCGGGGTGCGGGGCGCGCGGCCGCCGGACCCCCGGGCAGCGGCTCACCTTTCGGATCCGCCGCTTGATGATGGATTCGGCCGCGAAGACCCGCTCGCCCACTGCAGACAGCTCCATCTTGCTCAGCGGCACCCACAGCCCATAATACTCCCCGCTCCCGCGGCCGGTGCTGCACCGCTCGCGCACGCGCCGCAGCACCCAGGCCCCGGCGGGCGGGCGCGCGCTCGCGCTCCCCCGGCCAGCCGTCACGTGACCTGCGCGGCCCGCGCGCCTTGGCCGGGCCCTCCCCCTCCCCCGGGGCGGTTGCTAGGGAGACGGCGCGCTCGTGGGGCGGGGGCGCGCGCTGGCTCTTAAAGGGGCCTCGCCCCGGGGCGGGAATTCGGCTTGCGCGGGGCGGGCGCGGGGCCGGGCGTGGCGCCGTCCTCGCGGCTCCGGGTCGCCGACGCCTTCTCCGCGCCGGAGGAGGGCGGCGGGGCCCGGGAGTGTCCGCGCCGCTGCGTGTCCCGGCGGCAGGAGCGTGCAAACGGTTAAATGTGATGCAGCAGAAATGCGTTTGCTGCCGCCTCGCCAGGCCTTGCGGGAATTTCTTTAAACCATTATCCTCCCCCCACACACCCCGCCTTATCCATTATTTATGTATTCGTGGGAGTGTGGTTTTGTAACCAGGGCGGATGAGTTAAAACAAAAAAAACAGCACCGCAGGACAGGGGTGCGGGGACGAAGGCCCAGGCGCCCTGTGCGGGCTCCGGGGCGCGGGTCTCCTCGGGTGGCACCTGCCCTGGCCCCCCTCCCCCAGCCAAGCCGGGGGATTCCAGCCCCCCGCCCACGGCCGCGTCCCCCGCGGCTCCTCGGGCCGGGCCGCCATTGCTCCGGGAGACCCCGCTCCCCCCAGCCCAGGGCCTGGGGACCCTGGGGCTGCCCGGAGCCCACGCAGAGCGGCCCTGAGCCCCTTGCGCTCCGCTTCCCTAGCCCTGGACATGTGCTTTATCTTGCAGGACACCAGCAGCGTTTTTCTTTGTAAAAGCCATTTTTAAAGAATACTGATAAAAGAAGCAAGTGTCCAGGATCCGCATAAACCCCGTGGACACAGTGGGCAGCCCCGCAGCCCGGCTGGCGGCGCACGGAGAGCCTGGTGGACACGGCGCGTCCTCAGCCTCGCGGGCTCGCGTGTCCACCCCGGTCTCCCTCGGGGACGCCTTCCTTGAAACCCGTGGTCCTCTCGTGCGGCGGGGCGGGGGCGGCTCAGGGTCCAGGGCAGAGGTTTTCACCCTCCGGGCGGGGCCACACAACCATGGGAAAGGGCGGCTTTTGTTCCCTGAGACCCCCAGGTCTGTGCAGTTCCCCCCTCCCACCCAGGGGAGGACCCCTTTCCTCAGCGGGGCTGCCCTCCACGGGGACGCGTGAGTGACTGTGACTGAATGGGTGTGGCTGTGTGTGTGTGACTATGAATGTGTGTAGATGTGTGTGTGTGACAGTGACTATGTGTGTAGCAGGGTGTGTGTGTGTGACAGTGACTGTGTAGCAGAGTGTGTGACTGGGAGTGTGTGTGTGTAACCTTGTGTGTGTGTGACTATGAATGTGTGTAGATGTGTGTGACAGTGACTGTGTGTGTTCCAGAGTGTGTCTCTGTGTGTGTGACTGGGAGTGTTTGGCTGTGACCTTGTGTGTAGTGGAGTGTGTGAATGAGTGTGAGACTGTGAGTGTGAGTGTGTGTGGCTGAGTGTGTATAACTGTGTGACTGTAACTGAGTTGAAAGTGGGTGGGACTGAGTGTAAGTGTGTGTGTGTGTGGCTGAGTGTGTGTGAGTGTGGTTGTGGCTGAATGTGTGTGTGAGTGTATGTGTGTGTGTGGCTGAGTGAGTGGGACTGAGTAGGACTGAGCCTGAGTGTGTGTGTGAGTGTGTGGCTGTGGCTGAATATAAGGACCGAGTGTGAGTGTGTGTGTGGTTGAGTGTGTGAGTGTGTGTGTGGCCGAGTGGGAGTGGGACTGAGCCTGAGTGTGGGACTAAGTGTGTGTGAATGGGACTGAGAGAGAGAGTGTGTGTGTGTGTGTGTGTGGCTGTCGCTGAGTGGGAGTGGGACTGAGCCTGAGTGCGTGTGTGGCTGAGTGTGAGTGTGTTTGTGACTGAATGTGTGAGTGGGACTGAGCCTGAGTGTGGGACTGAGTGTGTGAGTATGTGTGAGTGTGTGTGTGGCTGAGTGTGTATGTGTGAGTGTGTGTGTGGGATTGAGCCTGAGTGTGGGACCGAGTGTGTGTGTGTGGCTGAGGGTGTATGTGTGAGACTGAGCCTAGTGTGGACCAAGTGTGTGTGTGGCTGAGTGTGTATTTGTGAGTGTGTGTGTGAGACTGAGCCTAGTGTGGATCGAGTGTGTGTGTGGCTGATTGTGTATGTGTGAGCCTAGTGTGGACTGAGTGTGTGTGTGGCTGATTGTGTATGTGTGAGCCTAGTGTGGACTGAGTGTGTGTGTGGCTAAGTGTGTATGTGTGAGTGTGTGTGGGACTGAGCCTAGTGTGGACTGAGTGTGTGTGTGTATGTGGCTGAGTGTGTATGTGTGAGTGTGTGTGGGACTGAGCCTAGTGTGGACTGAGTGTGTGTGTGTATGTGGCTGAGTGTGTATGTGTGAGTGTGTGTGGGACTGAGCCTAGTGTGGACTGAGTGTGTGTGTGGCTGAGTGTGTATGTGTGAGTGTGTGTGGGACTGAGCCTAGTGTGGACTGAGTGTGTGTGTGTATGTGGCTGAGTGTGTATGTGTGAGTGTGTGTGGGACTGAGCCTAGTGTGGACTGAGTGTGTGTGTGTATGTGGCTGAGTATGTATGTATGAGTCTGTGGGGAGGGGACTGGGCCTAGTGTGGACCGAGTGTGTGTGTGTGGCTGAGTGTGTATGTGTGAGTGTGTGTGTGGGACTGAGCCTAGTGTGGACTGAGTGTGTGTGCCAGGGCAGGAGCAGGCGCCAGGATGAAGCGGTGGCATCGCTGGTTGGTTCAGTTGCTTTGTGCATTCACCAACACATGGGAGTCTTGTGTTAAGCCCCCAGAGAAAAGGCACACACACACAGGTACACGCACACATGGGCACACTGCACATGCGTGCACACACATGGTGACAGGCGCCAGTGCTGAGCTGCGGGAGCTTCTCCCCATGTCTCTGAACGGTCACCAGCTGCCGCGTGGGTTAACATGACAGCCTGCAGGGCAGGAGTCCCCCCAGTGTCGCCAAGCTGCAGTCCAGGCCTGGTGGGGGCGGGCCCGGCCGGGAGCTCTGGGGGAGAATCTTCCTTGGCTTCAGGTGGGCTCGCGGCGTGGGCTTCCACCATCACGGCACCATCCCCCAGGTGCTCCCTCCTGTGGTTACAGTGGGGCCACCCGGAAACCCCAGGCCGGTCTCCCCATCTCAGTCCCCGCGGCCAGGTCCCTCGCCCCCAGGGGAAGCGCAGGGTGGGTAAGGGAGGTGTTCGTGGTGCTGGGGTTTAGGCGGCCTGGATGCCTTGCAGTGCGGGTGGGGGAGCAACCCGGGCCTGCAGGAGGCGCTGGGAGGACTTCTCAGAGGCGGGGACGTTTGACGTGGGACTTGGAGAGGCATCCGGGGAAGGGACTCAGCTGGAAAGCAGCCCAGAGCACGGGTGGGGAGTTCTGGGGCCAACCTGCATGGCACGCTGCTGTGCAGACACGGTGTGTGTGTGTGTGTGTGTGTGTGTGTGTGTGTGTGTGGAGGGGCTGGGAAGGGCCATGGGTGCCGCCTGAACGTGGGCTTGTGCTCAGAGGACAGGGGCTGTGCGGACACGGTGCGTGCGTGCGTGTGCGTGCGTGTGTGTGTGCGTGCGTGTGTGTGTGTGTGGAGGGGGCTGGGAAGGGCCATGGGTGCCGCCTGAACGTGGGCTTGTGCTCAGAGGACAGGGGTTGTGCGGACACGGTGCGTGTGCGTGTGCATGCGTGTGCATGCGTGTGTGTGTGTGTGTGTGTGTGTGGAGGGGCTGGGAAGGGCCATGGGTGCCGCCTGAACGTGGGCTTGTGCTCAGTGGACAGGGGCTGTGCAGACATGGTGCATGCGTGTGCATGCGTGTGTGTGTGTGCGTGTGTGTGTGTGTGTGTGTGCGTGGAGGGGCTGGGAAGGGCCATGGGTGCCGCCTGAACATGGGCTTGTGCTCAGTGGACAGGGGCTGTGCAGACATGGTGCATGCGTGTGCATGCATGTGCATGCGTGTGTGTGTGCATGCGTGTGTGTGTGTGCGTGTGTGTGTGTGTGTGTGTGTGTGCGTGGAGGGGCTGGGAAGGGCCATGGGTGCCTCCTGAACGTGGGCTTGTGCTCAGTGGACAGGGGCTGTGGTAGCGGGCAGGCGCCTGTGCTGACTTTCTCTCCCTCGACCTGGTGGCAGGCGGGCGGGCGGGCTGGCCGTGTGCCACAGCGCCTGGCATTTCACATAGGGGTCAAGGCTGGTCCTCTGGGCTGTGTGAGCCGCTGGCATTTCAGGGAACCAGAGCCGTTGGACACCAAGAATCAGCAGATCGGGGCCAGCGCCATGGCTCACTTGGTTAATCCTCCGCCTGTGGCGCTGGCATCCCACATGGGCGCCGGGTTCTAGTCCCGGTTGCTCCTCTTCCAGTCCAGCTCTCTGCTGTGGCCCGGGAGGGCAGTGGAGGATGGCCCAAGTCCTTGGGTCCCTGCACCCGCATGGGAGACCAGGAAGAAACACTTGGCTCCTGGCTTCGGATCGGCACAGCACTGGCCGTGGCAGCCATTTTATATATATATATATATATATATATATATATATATATATATATATATATAATCAGCAGATCGAGAGCGGGCTGACCCCACCCAGCTGGAGGCTTCTCCTTCCCGGTCTTGCTCAAGGCTGGAGTCTCAGCACTGGGTGCTGGCACGGTCTCTTCTCCTGACATCTTGTCATGTGCCAGCACAGCCTCCACAGCCGGGCTCCCGCCGTCTCCTGTTGCTCAGGGCGCCTCTCGAGGTGTGGGGAGCAGAAGGCAAAGCCCCAGGGTCCTGTCCCGCCTCCCCTATGCTGCTTGAGTGTGGGTGGGACATCCAGGCAGTGGTGGCCAAAAATAGCAACAGCTAAAGCTTTGTATAACAATGTTTCCCGGACACTTCTAGATGCTTTATGTGGTTTAATCCCCACACCCAGGAGGCACAGGTTGATCTTCCATTTCGTTTCTGAGGATCCTGGATTTGCACTCACACACGGAAGACCAGGAGGGCGCCGTGTGGCCAGCTGTGACGCCTGCATCCCGTGAGCCAGCTGCTCCACTTCTGATCCAGCTTCCTGCTGATGCTCCCGGGAGGGCAGTGGGTTCCGGCCACAGTGTGGGGGACCCCGATGGAGTTCCAGCCTCCTGGCTTCAGCCTGCCCCAGACCTGGCTGTGGTGGCCATTTGGGGAGTAAAATGGGGACAGAAGATTGTGTGTGTGTGTGTGTGTGTGTGTGTGCGCTCGCACGTGCATGCATGCACACATGGGTGTTTCCCTCTCTCTCACATTCTGCTTTTCATTCAAATAAATAAGTTTTTCAAAAATGTGGAAGACACAGAGATGATTAAAACTCAGGTTCTGGGGCCATGGCTCACTGGGTTAATCCTCCGCCTGCAGCACCGGCAGCCCATATGGGCGTTGGGTTCTAGTCCCGGCTGCTCCTCTTCCAGTCCAGCTCTCTGCTGTGGCCCAGGAAGGCAGTGGAGGATGGCCCAAGTGCTTGGGCCCTGCACCCCATGGGAGACCAGGAGGAAGCACCTGGCTCCAGGCTTCGGATCGACGCAGTGCCGACCGTGGCAACCATTTGGGGGTGAACCAATTCAGGTTCTGCCTGCATTCAGGGCCCCCCTGAAGACAGGATTTCGGAGGCGACCTGCGTCCCGAAGCAGGGAGACTCAGACCCTTAGGAATCCCCTGCCTCTGAAGCGAGGCTAGCTATTTATAGAAAGAGAGCATGGAGCCGCTTGGAAATAGGCCCGAATATGGTCTTCCTTGGGCGAGGGACTCGGGAGCGCCAGTTTTGGCCAAGGGATCTTTTGGGAGTGTGATTCTGACCAAGCCACTCCTCTGTTTAAGTCACTTCCAGGGTGGCGGAGTGGAATGACCTCGGCGCGCCCCCGCCGGCTGTGGGGGACGCTCCTGCAGGGAGACCCCTCCCAACGTCACCACTCCTGCTCCCTCCCCTGCCTTCCGTGGGTCCCGTCGATCCACCTGCTGTCTCCTGCCTGGTCCCTGGACCATTGCGCCTGCTCCCCCTCTCCCAGAGCTCCCGGTGCAGAGCTGGGCTGCCGCCGCCTCCTGCCCTCCCAGAGGTGCTGCCGCCCTTCCTTGAGCCATCCGAACGTTTGCCGGGTTCCAAGGACACAGGAAAGCTCTGCCTGGTCACTTACCACTTCCTCCTGGGAAGCCTAAGTTCCCGAGGGCAAGGACCCCTGGACCGGGACAGGGCCTGACCCGGGGGTAGCCAGACACTCAGTGGCACCAGTCTCGTGCCTCCCACTGTTCCAGGCACTGAGGACGTGGCAGGGAACAAGACAGAGGCTTGGCTCCTGTGGGAGCAGCAGACAGGCGATGAACACGTACAGCACGGAGACGATGTCCAGCTCAGATCTATGTTGCAAGGGGACGGAATGGGCAGCACGGTGGAGACTATGGGGGTGCGTGGGCCTTGTGAGGAGCCACCTCCCAGACAGACCCCCATGGGGAATGGGGGGCGGCATCTGAGCCGCAGGAGCTGCAGGTGTGTGGACTGCAGACCTGCAGGAGTGCAGGGAGCCACGGGCGTGGGGCAGCGCGGACAGGGAGGCTGAGGCCAGCGGGCCCAGGAGGAGAGTGTGGACCTTGTTCTTAGTGAGGAGGCTCCGGGGAAGGCGCTCAGGGCGCGAGAGGGGAGCAGGCGCCACACGCTTGGCATGGGCAGAGCCTGGGGCGGCTGCAGAAGCTCTGACCGCCAGCGGTGGCTCTTCTCCAGTCTGCAGCTGCCCAGCCACCAGAGCATTGTCAGGGGAGCAGAAGGCTCTCCCCCAAAACAGGAAGTCATGCTGGCTAATGAGGGCCACCCGAGCTTCTGCACAAAGACACCCCGAATCCTGCAGTGCCGTGCAAAGGATAGGTTGCCTGTGGCTTTCGGGGCAGGACTGACAGGGGGTCAAGGTCACGGCTCTGGGTAACTCACGGGTCACTACCGGTGAAACTCAGGGACACCAAGGCCCTGCCCAAGCCCCCTCGCCTTGCTGCGCCCTCCCCCTTCCCAGTGAGTGCGAAACAGAGGAGAAGTCTGCCGCCTTGCCTTTCATCTCACAGCCTGACCTCGCCCAGCGCTTCCTGGTGGGCTGGGACAGCCGTTGCTGTTTGCAGAGATTGTCAGGGATCTGGGGCAATGCTGTTCTCTCTAGATTCTCTGTGACTTCAAGGAGAGCTGCGGCGTTGGCACAGGTGGCCTCTCTGGCCAAGGCTGTGTCGTGGAGCCTGCGGGGGGCCAGTGTCCTGGCCTTGGTGCCCTGTTCCCCGGGCTGTGTGCCTCGGGGCTGGGGGAGGGGCCAGGAAATGTCAGTGGGGAGGCTGTTGTTTAATGGGGCTGTCTTAAGAGAGAAACTCCTGGGGGTGACATTAGGGAGAAGCTTCCCCCCAAGCACCGAGGAGGGGCTGCACCCCAGCCAAGCAGCCCAGATCCTGGGCGGGGGAGGGGTTTCCCAGGGGTGCACAGGTCTCACTCAGGTCTTCCGTCCTCTTGTTCACTCCCCAAATGCCACGACAGCTGGAGCTGGGCCAATCCGAAGCCAGGAGCCAGGAGCTTCATCCGGGTCTCCCACGTGTGTGCAAGGGCCTAAGCACTTGGGCCATCTTCCGCTGCTTTTCCCAGGCCATTATCAGGGAGCTGGATTGGAAGTGGAGCAGCTGGGACACAAACCAGCGCCCATATGGGATGCCAGCGCGGCAAGTGGCAGCCTTACCTGCTACCCCGTAATGCCAGCACCACTTACTCTTTTTTAAAAACAGCTTTGTTGGGATGGAATTAGCATACAATATGGCGTGTATGTATGTAAAGTGCAGACTTGGATGAGCTCTGACCTGTGTAAGACAAGCATGTGACATCATCACCATCATTAAGACACTGACCGTATCCATCATGCTCATTCTCCTGCCCCTTCCCAAGTCCCCCTTGGAGAGCCTTGGTGCCTGCCAATCATTGACCCCTTATTGCTGAGTGTGTACGTTTGTGAGGCTAGACCACAGACCACCCACCTGCCTGGGTTAAAGGCGCCTGCTGAGGGGTCGGCACTGTGGCGAAGCAGGTAAAGCTGCTGCCTGTACGCCATCATCCCATATGGGCGCTGGTTCATGTCCTGGCTGCTCCACTTCTGATCCAGCTCCCTGCTAATTCTCCTGGGAAAGCAGCAGAAGATGGCTCAAGGGAGATCCCGAAGAAACTCGTGGCTCCTGGATTCCGCCTGGCCCAGCGATGGCCACTGAAGCCATCTGGGGAGTGAACTAACAAATGGAAGGGCCGGCGCCGTGGCTCAACAGGCTAATCCTCCGCCTTGCGGCGCCGGCACACCAGGTTCTAGTCCCGGTCGGGGCACCGGATTCTGTCCCGGTTGCCCCTCTTCCAGGCCAGCCCTCTGCTGTGGTCCAGGAGTGCAGTGGAGGATGGCCCAAGTGCTTGGGCCCTGCACCCCATGGGAGACCAGGAAAAAGCACCTAGCACCTGGCTCCTGCCATCGGATCAGCACGGTGCGCCGGCCGCAGTGCGCCGTCCGTGGCAGCCATTAGAGGGTGAACCAATGGCAAAGGAAGACCTTTCTCTCTGTCTCTCTCTCACTGTCCACTCTGCCTGTCACAAAAAAAAAAAAAAAAAATGGAAGATCTCCCTCTCCCTCTCCCTTTCCCTCTCCCTCTCTGGAACTCTTTCAAAATATGTAATTTTTTAAAGGAGCCTGCTGGTTCTCTGGGGGTCAGCTGGCTGGCCCAGCTTGGACTTGGCTTCACACCGTGATGGATCCAAGTCTGCTCCATTCATGTTTCCCAGCTTCCTTGGGCCAGCAGGCCAGCCACACAATGTGCTTCCGTGGGCAGAGGCAGAAGCACAAGTGGGCAAGTCCCACACTCCCGATGTGACCACAAACATCCCATTGACCAATTTTTGTCACCTAGCCAAGCCCAGCATCAGTGGGCTGGGGAAGTGTGATGTGCCCACAGCGGGAACGGAAGGGTAGCAAACACCTGCCAAACAATGAATCAAACCTGAATCCCCAGAATGCATTGCTCTCCTGTTCTCCGGGCGCTCCCCACTCCTCGTTCCCACTGTCCCGCTATCTGGTTATCTTTTTAAAGTACCTACCCTGCCTCTCCCTGAAGCGGCAGCAACCCGCTGCCAGGCCTTTCTGCATGCCTCAAGGCCAGGCCACCGTGAGTGTGAGGGCTGAGCAGGACAGGGTGCACGGGTGCCTGGTGCGGCTGATTCTCAGACCACCCGGACTTAGGCCACATCTCGTGGAGGGTGACAGCAACGTGAAGACAGCTCTGCACGTGCAAAGATGTGGAACGCTTACCCCGTCAGTATTTTGAGAAAAAGCTCTTCAGTCCTCTACTCCAGAAAGAAGAGAAGGGATGCCAAACAAGATGAGACATGGGCTTTTTGCAAAGATTTATTTATTCACTTACTTAGGAGGCAGAGAGAGAGAGAGAGAGAGAGAGAGAGAGAGAGAGAACGCTTCTATCTGCTGGCTCACTCCCCCGGTGCCTACGACAGCCAGGGCTGGGCCAGTCTGCAGCCGGGAGCCAGGAGCTCCCTCCGGGTCTCCTATGTGGGTGCAGGGGCCCGAGCACCTGCTGCCCCCCAGGTGAGTTGGCAGGGAGCTGGACTGGCAGCAGAACTGCCCAGACTCAAACCAGGTGTTGTGAGGTTCAAGCCTCTGTGGTCCACGGCCGCCCTGCGGTAGAGGTCCTCCAGCGGATGTCTCCTTGTCCAGTTGTCTTAGCTCACAGCTGTGGGCAGAGCTCCGAGAAAAATCCAGCCCCGGGCAGGGTGCACTGCTGCTCTTGTGCGATCCAAGGAAGCCCCGGCTCCCGCTCCCTACACCGTGGGCCCGTCCAGTTGGGTCCTTGGGAGGGTGTGGCAGAGCCTCCCACCCGGGGATGAAGCCATCCCCCTGGATCCGGCCGGGGAGGGGCCTTCGCTTCCCTCTGCCCGGGGAATCTCCAGGCTCTGGAACAGTCTGGACATTGCAACACGCTCAGCCATCAGCACCGCGGCGTCCACCCCGCCCTATCTGCGTGGGCTGGCCGTGCCCACGTGTGGCCTTCATTCCGTCGTGGGCTTGCGTGTCCCTTCCTGAAAGGGGGTGCAGAAGGTCAAGGGGCCTGGGCTCAGAGCTTTGCACACAGAACCCGGGGAGGCTGTGCAGAGCGGAGGCAGTGACTCGAGGCCCGCTCACTCTGCCATCGGTCCCGCGAGCCGGGTGCTGGGGAGACACAGGGAAGGAGGACAAAGCCCTGGCCCATGAGGTGCCAGCCGGGCCAGGCCACGAGCAGAAGCCCAGGATCTCTGCCCGGCTGAGGACAGAGCTGCCCGGCGGCTGCAGGCCCGGGGCGGGGGTGCAGGGCACAGCCAGAGGCCGCTGCATTATCACAGATGTCAGAGCGCCTTCCAGCCAGTCCAGCCACACGGTCCCTGGGCAAAGGCCACGGAAAAGCCGTTCTGAACAGCACTCCCCAGGGTGGAGCCCTCCCTCGAGGGAGGCATCTGTGTCACAGAATTGGAGCTTTCAGTATCCTCGGCATAGGTTGGTGATGTCACCATCCTTCCTCTGTCACCAGACGCCCCTGGGCCTGAGCAAGGGAGACCCTGTGCATTCGAGACCCCCACGTCAGTTCTCCCCAAAATGTCCTTTACCCTGGCTTTTCTAAGTGAGGATTCAGAGCCCAATCTGCTTACGTCCTTAAATCTCTTTTAATTTAAAGCTGTCCCTGTTTCCCTAGCATGCACGGAAGGGCGCAAGCCGCTGTCCCACGGCTTTAACCAGCTGGTTTCCTATCACAAGTGTGGCTGGGCCTCGTGTCGCCTGTCGAGCCCCCCTGGTGGGGAAAGCAGCCAAGGGAAAGAAGCGGGTGGTGAAGGGGGAGACGGGGCACCCACTGATGCTCCACCTCGGAGGGCGGAGGGCGTCCCGCATCCATCCAGCTCCACAGTCTTTCTGAGCACAATGGCCCATTTACAAACGTTGGCCGCTCATCTCCCTGAACTTCTGTTCATGTCAAAAGGTTGATTGGGCCAGCACCGAGGCTCACTTGGTTAATCCTCCGCCTGCAGCGCCGGCATCCCATATGGGAGCCGGGTTCTAGTCCCAGTTGTTCCTCTTCCAGTCCAGCTCTCTGCTGTGGCCCGAGAGAGCAGTGGAAGATAGCCCGAGTGCTTGGGCCCCTGCACCTGCGTGGGAGACCAGGAGGAGGCACCTGGCTCCTGGCTTCGGATCGGCTCAGTGCTGGCCATGGCGGCCATTTGGGGAGTGAACCAATGGAAGGAAGACCTTCTGTCTCTCTCACTGTCTATAACTCTACCTGTCAAATAAATTAAAGAATAGAAAAAAAGGTTGACTTGGGGCCCCCCACGTTGTGGTGCAGCAGGTTAAGCCACTGCCTATGACGCCGCCGTCGCATATGAGCACCTGTTCTAGTCCCAGCTACTCCACTTCTAATCCAGCTCCCTGCTGATGCTCCTGGGACGGAAGCAAATGATGGCCCAAGTGCTTGGGCCCTGCACCCACATGGGAGACCTGGATGGAGTGTTCCAGGCTTCTGGCTTTGGCCTAATCCAAATGTCTTTGCAGCCACCTGGGGAGTGAACTAGCAGATGGAAGGTCTCTCTCTCTGCCTCTCTCTCTGCCTCTGCCTCTCTCTAACCCTGCCTTTCAAATAAATAAATAAATCCTAAAAAAAGAAAAAAGTTAGCAGGACAGTTGAGCAGAGGCTGAGAAAGTGGGGAGAGAGGAACTGTTACAGACAAGAGCGGCAATGAGAAAAATGGAAAAGAATTGGAAAGCAGATGTGACCAACGAAGCCAAGTTCTGCTTTTTGAAAATACTGAGAAAACACTGATAAAACGAGGGAAGCCTTGGAAAGACTAACCAGGAATCAGAGACGGAACTCATCGTTGCAAGGAAGCGTGATTTCAGATGAAGAATAAATGCGAAAAAACAGGCTATTATGAGCAACTTTATGCTAATGCTTCTGGTCCTTGAAGTCAAATGCATGATTTTACGTCTACAAGTGATAAAAGTTGGCTGCAGAAGAAATTTATAAATGAAAACAAGTCTGACCTGGCCATTGCACATTCTGTCCCTCCCTTGAAGTGTCACGTGGAGCCCCATGAAATATGCATAATTACTGGGTGTCAGTTAAAAACACATATTTCTAATGTAAACAATATGTTAACCATTTAAACAATCGAATTAATCATCAGATATGTTCATACCCAAGAAACACCAGGTCCAGACTTCAAAAAATAAATAAATAAATCAGGGGCATTTTACCAAACATCTAGGGAATCAGTACTTTTAATCAAAAACAAACTCTTCCAGAGAGTAGGAAAAATCCCGGCGCTCTAATTACTGTATGAAGTTGGCTTAGTCTCGGTCTGCAAACTAAAAACTGTTTGAGGAAGGGAAATATAGATCAGCCTTTCCATAAACAACATGTCAGCAAGCTGAGTCCAACCATGTACACAGGGGATCGCTCCTCATACCCAGGTTGCACTAGGACACGTGAGAAGTCAGGAAATGGAAGGGATAGGAGGGGGAAGCCTGCACCATCTCCTCGCGAGACACAGGATAAGGTCCAGCCTCTGTCTGTCGTTTCAAAAATTCTAAGTAGGCTAAGAGCGCAAAGAAAGTCTCTTAATCTGATCACAGAGCCCTCTTCTCTTAAACTCACACCCCCGTAAGTGCTGAGTGGCACTTTAATACATGCTAACGTGTTTGGATCAGTAACAAGGCCAAGACGCTTACTTTCGCCATTTCTATTCGAAGTCCAGATAGAGTGGGGCCAGGAAAAATAAATAAAGAGCAAAACTCGGAGCAGAAGAAACAAAACTGCTATTTCCTGCAGCTCATTTGGTGACTGTCCCGGAGGGGAACTGCTCGGAAGAGTGGCTGCGCGCGGCAGGTACCCCAGAAGCGTCTGTGGAAGGAGCGACTGCAGAATTGATGGAGAGAAGTGTGGGAACAGCATCCGCCCGGGCAGCGGATTTGTCTGCTTCCATTGGCTTGTATACTTTGAAGTTGTGTTGACTTTCAAGTTGGAATGTTTGTATCGACCTGGCAGAACTTCACCATTACATTGCAGCTAACTTTGTAACCAGTGACTTATTTTTGACTTTGGCTTCCTTTTCCTCTTTGCATATTAAAATATAGATGTCTGCTTTCTTTGGGTTACTATCTTCCCAATATATTTTCTATCCTTTTACTTTCAAACTTAGATTTAGGTTTTTTGTTTTGTTTTGTTTTAAGATTTATCTATTTATTTGAAAGTTAGAGTTACAGAGAGGCAGGGAGAGAAAGAGATCTTCCATCTGCTGGTTCACTCCCCAGATGGCCACAACAGCTGGAGCTGTGCCGACCTAAAGCCAGGAGCCAGGAGCTTCTTCCAGGTCTCCCACGTGGGTTCAGGGGCCCAAGGACTTGGGCCATCTTCTACTGCTTTTCCAGGCCATAGCAGAGAGCAGGATTGGAAGTGGAGCAGCTGGGTCTTGAACCGGCGCCTTTATGGGATGCTGGCACTGCAGGCAGCAGCTTTACCCACTAGGCCACAGCGCCAGCCCCTAGATTTAGTTTCTATATCAAACTGATATGTATGTTACTATATCTGATGTAACAAAAGTCAATTATTTTTATGTGAAAATCACAGAACATAAAATGAGCCCTTTAAAGAGAACAAGTCAGTGGCACTAGCACATCCACAGTGTTCTGCATCTCTCTTTCTATAGAGTTCCCAAACGTTTTCATCACCCTAGACGGGGATCCCGAATCCGTGAAGTGGTTGCTCCTCATACCTCCCCTGTCACCTCCCCTGACACACGGCGATCTGTGCTCTGCCTCTGCGGGTTCGCCTGTCCTGGACTTTTCATGCGGATGCAGTCACAAACAGCGCTCCCGGGCCCCCCGGCTGCGGCAGGCGGCTCCAGCCCGGCGCTCCCTTCAGTCCTTCGTCCTTGGGCCACACTTGCGCCATTTCCGCCTTTCAGCTCTGTGATCGGTGCTGCTCTGAGCGAGTGTACACACGTATGCGTCTGCACACTTGTTTTCAATTATTTCGTGTGTATCCCAGGGAATGGAATTACCGGGTCATATGGGCATTCTATATTTAACTTTTGAGGGACGGCCAAACTGTTCTCGGCGGTGGAATCACTCCACATCCCATCAGCAGTGCACCAGGGCTTGGATTTCTCCACATCCTCGCCCAGACTTTTCGTTTTCTGTGCTTTCTGTGACAGCCATCTCAGGGAGTGTGAAGCAGCGTCGTGTGTGGGTTCGATGTGCATTTCACTACCTAGCAAAGCAGAGCATCTTTGCACGTGCTGGTCGGCCACTCACATATCCTATTTGGAGAATATTTATGCAAGACCTCTGCCACTATTAAATTGGGTTGTTGAATAACGAGTGATGAGACCGAAGCAGTAACTAACGATCCCCCATCCAGGAAAAACCCAGGATCTGATGGCTTGATTGTAGAATCCCACAAAACACTGAATTCCAGTTCTTCTCTAATTACTCCAAAATACACTCCAGACTCACTCTGTGAGGCAAGTACTAGCCTGAGAGCAAAATGAGACAGAGGCACAGCAAACAAAGATGATACAGACTAACAACCCTGATGCAAAAATTCTCAACAAAGCGCTAGCAGATCCAGTAAACAGTGCATCAAAAAGACAATACAGCATGGTCGGGCGGGAATTATTTTAGGGATGCAAAGACAGTTCGACACTGGCAAATCAATAAATCACATCACCGGAATGAAGCACAAAACCACACAATCAGCTCCATCGTTACAGGAAGAGCATACAATACGGTTCAGCAGCTCTTCATGATTAAAAAAACAAACCCTCAGCGATTAGGCATAGAAAGAACGTATCTTCCCTGGAAAGGGCTACCCATCAGAAAGTTCATGGAAAACTGGAGTCAGGAGTTAAAAAATGGAAATTTCATCTCTCAACACAAGCACCATCGAATTCAAGAGACTTCCGTAAACAACGAGATGATGCTCATTGTCCGTCGCTAGAGCATCGGGGTCCTGGATGTGCACCCACTGTCTGCAGACTTCTCTACAGCATTCCCTGAAAAAAAGGAGTGGCTTGAGCAAACTGCTTCAGATGAGGCAACACGAGGAAGCCACGTGAAGGCGATCAGGACAGCGGGTGCTGCCCAGAGATTTCCCACGGGCCCCTGTGTGGGGAGGAGTGGGCAGGAGCCGGGGTGTGGGCGCACCCCCGCATCTTCCTGCTGGAGCTTCTGCTAACTTTCTCAAAACTCTCTGATAACCAGATGCTGTCATTGTTTGAGCCCCCTAGAAAGTCAGCAAGCAAAATGCCTTGAGCATCCCCACAATCTCTGGCCATGACCTTGGCTCTTGACGGGGCCACGTGCACCTCTTGGTAGCCGTTGCTTGATTGCGCTCCGTCTTCAGGGTTGTACTGGCAAAGCCACTTCCGTCTCCTGTCCTAATTCCTCAAGGAAATGCCTCAGGAGCCTGATTGCCACCTGCAGCTGGTCTGGGCACAACGGTCTTGGCATCCATCGAGCCGAAAGGTTGCTCCACTTTAATTCTGAAGTCCGAGTTGTGTGAACGGAGCCTGTAGGGATGTTCATGGTGTTGGCCGCTGTTTCTGCTGCCTTTAGTTAGAGCATGAAGCAGGTGGATCATTTCCTCAAACGGATGGGAATGGTTTGCCACTGCAGGGTTCATCGCAGCGTCTCTTCAACCCTCTTAAAATGCATGTCCCATCTGTAAACTGCTGGTTTTTAAAAAAGATGTATTCTACTTATAAAGGCAGAGAGAGAGAGAGAGAGAGAGAGAGAGAGAGAGAGAGAGAGAGATCTAGGTCTCTCACATGGATGCCAGGTGCATTAGCAGGGAGATGGGTCAGAAGCAGAGCAGCTGGGACTCAGACCGGTGCTCTGACCCGGGATGCCAGCGTCACAGGTCTTGGCTGAACCCACTGTGCCGCACGCCAGCCCCTAAACCACTGATTCCCGGGTCATTGTCCTACAGACTCTGTAAAGCATCCCTGACGTCACTTCTCCCAGCCAAGCTCCACCAGGAAATCTGGTGCTTGTTCCTGCTTCAGTTTGAGCAGAGTGGACGTTACTCTGTTGGGGCTCTTTTCACACTGACACCCGCCTTCCTTCTTCACACTAGATCCAGTGTAACGTGTTATAACAAGAGGACGGGGACCAGCCCTGTGGCGCAGCGGGTGAAGCCACTGCTTGCAGTGCCGGCATCCCACAGGGGTGCCAGTTCGAGTCCCGGCTGCTCCACTTCTGATCCAGCTCTCTGCTACAGCCTGGGAAAGCAGTGGAAGATGGCCCAAGTGCTTGGTCCCCGCACCCGTGTGGGAGACCTGGAAGAAGCTCCTGGCTCCCAGCTTTGGATCAACTCAGCTCCAGCCATTGCAGCCAATTGGGGAGTGAACCAGTGGATGGAAGACCTCTCTTTGTCTCTGTCTTTAACTCTGCCTCTTAAATAAATAAAATATTTTATGAAACTTAAATGACATTTTGTTATCAAAGAGTACATTTCCAAACAGACAACTGTATTTCAAATCCTGAGATCATCTCTTAAGTGCAAAACGCCATTAAGGAAAAATCCTCTCTATCCATAAAATCATCTTCCTTCTGAGTTGTCTCTGATTAAACACATACTTAAACCTCACTCTGTGTTCAGTGCCTCTTGATAGACTCAGATTCTTTATTGAAATACCAATAATTGCTCTCTATTTTTGGCTACAATATTCCAAGTTCGACCTGATGAGAGAAATATTCATTTTGGTTCATTTCTGATTTTTCACATGTTCCACTTTTAAGAGACAAGTGAAATGCTACCATTTCTCACCAGTAGAGTAGATCTGCTTTCATTTTTAAAAAAATTTTATGTTCTATTTATTATTTTATAAATTCAAAAGGCTAGTTTACTCCTTCAAGGTCAAGTTCAGTTTATACTTTTTGTCGTTCTGTGCAGTCAGCAGATCATGACAAACTTGGCTAATTAAACCACTTCTGCCTGAAATTGTATTTATCAATTTAGCATATTCAGTTTCCTGACCCCAGTAGTGGCAGGTGACAGGACAGACTCCTCCCTTGCCTGTGTCTGAGAGACGGACGCAGCCCCTCGCCAAGGCCACCGCGCCCACCCTGAGAGCATTTCACACAAAGAAACTGTTCTCCCCCCTTGCTAGCTCTGTCATCTGGGCAGGTGTCTCTCCCAGCACACCGTGCGTACACCTGGCCGGGGACCAGCTGGGTGAACGAGCGAAGGAAGCGCTCCCTTCCCTCCGGCTCCCTTCCCTCCGGCTGCTGACCTCCAGGGCTAAGCCACTTCTTCCCCAGCTCTTTTCAAAATGCTGAGTGCTGTCCCCTCTCTTCACCCTTCCTCTCTCCCCCCCCATCACCCTTCATCTCTCTCTCATCATCCTATCATCTCTCTCTCTCTCTCTCTCTCTCTCTCTCCTTCCTTATTTTTTATTTCCTTTTTTTTTTTTTTTTTTTGACAGGCAGAGTGGACAGTGAGAGAGAGAGACAGAGAGAAAGGTCTTCCTTTGCCGTTGCTTCACACTTCAATGGCTGCCGCGGCTGGTGCGCTGTGTGCACCGCGCTGATCCGAAGGCAGGAGCCAGGTGCTTCTCCTGGTCTCCCATGGGGTGCAGGGCCCAAGCACTTGGGCCATCCTCCACTGCACTCCCGGGCCACAGCAGAGGGCTGGCCTGGAAGAGGAGCAACTGGGACAGAATCCGGCACCACGATCGGGACTAGAACCTGGGGTGCTGGCGCTGCAGGCGGAGGATTAGCCTAGTGAGCCACAGCGCCAGCTTCCCCTTCCTTCTTTCCACCCCAACTCTCTCTGTGAGCAGATGGGGGAGACCCCGTTGATGGTGATTTTTCCCACTTCAGGAAATGGGGAGAATTCACAAACAAAATTCACTCTTTAAGAGGCAGTAATGCAATGGCTCCAAGTGCTCATACACTCTCGGAGTGATGCGGAGTTTCAGAACACGCTGGTCACGTCTGAAAGCAGCCGTCCCCTACGCTGTGAACAACACCGCAGCCCCCGGCACTGCGCGTCTGCTCGGTGTGTCTGCACAGTTCGCTGTTCTGACCTCGCCTGTAAATGGGCGCACGCAAGACGTGGCCCTTGTGTCTGGCTTCCTACACTCAGCGTCGTGCTTCCAAGGGTCCCTGTGCTTTGTGGGTACCTCAGTGCTGCATGGCTGGATCGCAGAGTCTGGCCTGTGCCCGTGCCCTAGCTGATGGACACAAGGTTGCTCCTATCTCGGGGCCATGAGGAACAACGCAGCAGTGGACGTTCAGGCTCCGGGGTTTGTGCGGCTCTGCTCTCTGGAGCGCATACCCAGGAGCCGAGCTGCCGGGTCAGGGGGTGGGCTGTACTGGAGCTGTCACCTGCTGCCTCCCGGGGTGCGGATCGGCAGGGAGCTGGATCAAGAAGCAGAGGGGCCGGGACTGAGCCAGGGGCTCCAGATGGGAGGCGGTGTCCCCAGCAGTGGCCGAACGTCCTGCACCACAACTCCCGCCCCCGGAGGACTCTCTTCTTGTTTCCTTTGCTCGCAATCTGAGTCATTTTTCCATTGTCTCAGGAGTCTCTTCTGAAACACAGAAATTTGAATTTGGATGAAGTCCCTTCTGTCCATCTTTCCTTGGTTGCTCGCGCTTTGGGAGCCACATTGAAGGAACCACTGCCGAATCCCAGGTATGTCTTCCTCCAGGAAACCGCGGGCTCTCACAGCGCCCTCCTCCCGTCGTCTCCGATCACCTCTCTTCTCCTTCACAGTCTCCAAGCTCCACCCGGTCTGGCTTGCTGCCTTCGGGGCTTCCCCTGCTCCGCACAGAGGTTCCGTCCCAACGCCCCTGCCTTCCCCAGTCCCTCCTTTTCATCCCTGTCATGTCAGGACGACACGGTGACCGGCCGACATTGCTTCAGTCCTGCTTGCTGTGGCCGCTGACGTGAACTGACCCAAGCCCATCTGGCCAACTCTGAGCTGTTTCGCCGGGGACCCGTGACTGTAAAAGTCTGAGGTGGGTAAGTGGGTGCCGTGCGGGTCCCCACTCCGCATTCAGCCAAATAGGAAGATGCTGAACTTACAAATGGTCTCGGGCCGGCCGGTGGAAAGCAGCTCTCCATGCTAATGAAGCCGCAGCAGCCTGTGTGGTCAGCTGCTCCCACCACATCGCGCAGAGAAGGCACGGCCGAGGTCGGCTCAGCGGCACTCCAGGAGCATGGCTATTCTTCTTTAAGATTTATTGATTTGAAAGGCAGAGAGAGAGTGAGAGAGAGACAGATGGGGAGAGAGGTCTTCCATCCACTGGTCCATTCCCCAAATGCCCACAACAGCCAGGGCCGGGCAAGACTGAAGCCAGGAGCCAGGAGCTCCATCCCAGTCCCTCACATGGGTGGCGGGGGCCAGAGCACCTGCTGCCTTTCCCGCTGCATCGGCAGGGAGCTGGATTGGGAGCGGAGCAGCCGGGACCCACGCCAGCACTCTGATATGGGATGCAGGCATGCAAGGTGGCTGCTTAAGCCACTGCGCCACGACGCCCACCCACAGGCAGGGGCCGGTCGCCCCTCTGGTTGGCATCAGGGAACACTGCCGGGTCTAGGGAGCTCGCTGCACTCATTACGGTTCCTGTCCCAGGCACAGGCGGGTGAGGCGTCTCTAACGTGAATCAAGGGTCCTTAATTTAACCTTTAACTAGAGTCATCACGCTAATTAACAGGTTGTTAACTTCATCCGAGGAGAGTCACTTCTGACGATCGGTGTGTTCATTACCGGGCCTGAGGGGGTCCCCAGGGGCCCCTAGGTGATGCCAGATGACCTCGCGGGTCCCGTAGCCAGACGGTGGGCGCTGTTACCGTGAGAGTCCGCTGGCTGGGCTTTGTCGGAGAACATTCCTCTTTACTCCATTCTCAGAGACGGCGTCACTGACACCCACGTCTTGGCTGACTCGTCCCTTTCTTTCCATCAGCTTGCGGGGAGCTCACGGCCGTCAACGGCTGCTGAGGAATCTGCTTTCGTGGGCGATCCGGCTCTCTCCGTGCCGGCTCTGCAGGCTTCTCTGATCTTTGTGGCCGTGTGGAGCCTCCACAGAAGGACCAGATTGCCAGTTACCCTCTGGGCCTGCAGGATGGCCAGAGCCAAGGATCCAGCCGAGCACGTGTGACCAGAGACTTCTAAAGTAAGCTGGGATGAGCGTGGGCTGGAGGAGACGGCCGCACAGAAACACAGAGGCCCCGAGGGCTGCAGGCACTGGACCGGCCTCTAATCCCAGACCAGGGGTCCATGAGATACCTGGGAAATGGCCAGAGAAATAAGACAGGGGTCGAAGTGGACAGCAGGCTACGTGCACTTGGTCTCTTGTGACCAAGCAGAGTGCTGGTGCGTGTCCCAGCTACCTCCCTTCAGATGCAGCTCCCTGCTAACGGCCTGGGATGGCACAGGTGATGGCCCAAGGGCTTGGGTCCCTGAACCCACCTGGGAGCCTCAGATAGGGCTCCTGGCTCCTGGCTTCATCCTGGCCAAGCCCTGGCTTTTGGGGAGTGAACCAGTGGGTAAAAAGTCTCTCTCTCTCTCTCTCTCTCTCTCTCTCTCTCTCTCTTGTTATTCTGCCTTTCAAATAAATAAATAAATAAATAAAGCTTTTTTAAAAAAAGAAGTAAAAGACATAATCACACACAATGAGCACTGGAGTGGCCACACAGTGGAGTCCAGTGACTGCAGGCCGGGTAAGCCGGAGCTGACATAACCGGAGGGGCCAGGCACTTGGCCTGCACACCCCACACTGTGGCCCCAGTGAGGGCTTCCTCCCTTCCCTACCAAGCGCAGCTGCCGGGCTGTGGGCTACCTGTGGCCAGAAGGGACAGGAGCCTGCTGCGAGGACATGACCTGGACAGGCCAGCCTCGCACCTGCAGAAGAGCGGGTGTGGAGCCATCACCTGCACCAGCTGAGCCCCTGGGCAAGAAGCCCCGCCTGGACCACACGCTTCAGGCCTGACTGACCCACCGTCTCTGCCACCTGCCCCTGCGGCCGCCCTGTCCTTGGAAACCCTGCTCACTGCCTGGTGCGGGCACGGAGCACGTTTGGATCCAGAAATCTGTCTTTCCCCAGGACGAACCCGTCCCCGTCACCAGCTCTGGCCGTCTTGTCAGTAACAACAGCAGAGTCCCTGGTTTCAGTCCCCGGCTCCGCCTGGTCCCAGCTTCCTGTCAGCGCAGACCCTGCAAGGGTGGCGCTGATCTGGGCTCCCTTCCCGCCCCCAAAACAATCCTAGAAAGCTGCACCGTGCTGACGTCAATCAGCGAGACAGATGGGTGGGCCACTGGCGCAGCAGTTAAGACAGAGCTTGGGACGTCCAGATCCCCTGTCTGAGCGCGGGGTTCAAGTCTCAGCTCTGCTCCTGACTCCAGCTTCCTGTGCCCTGGGGAGGCGTCCAGGTGATGACTCAAGTACCCGGGTTCCTGCCACGCACGTGGGAGACCTGGACTGAGCCCTCCGCTCCTGGCCGTGGCCTGGCCCAGCCCTGGCTGTGGCAGGCATCTGGGGAGTGAACTGGCAGATGGAAGGAGCTCTCGCTCTCTCTCTCTCTCTCTCTCTCTCTGCCTTTGAAACAAAATGAAAATTATGGGGCCAGCTCTGTGGCATAGCGGGTGAAGCGGCTGCCTGCAGTGCCGGCATCCCATGTGGACACCGGTTTGAGTCCCGGCTGCTCCACTTCCGATCCAGCTCTCTGCTATGGCCTGGGAGAGCAGTGAAAGATGGCCCGAGTCCTTGGGCCCCTGCACCCGCATGGGAGACCCGGAGGAAGCTCCTGGCTCCTGGCTTCAGGTCAGTACAGCTCCAGCTGTTGTGGCCATCTGGGGAGTGAACCAGCGGATGGAAGATCTCTCTCTGCCTCTCCTTCTCTCTCTGTAAATCTGACTTTCCAATAAAGTAAATAAATCTTTTAAAAAATAATGAAAATTAATGAATGAAAAAGGAAACGTAGAAAACACCATCGGAGCAGAGAAAATTCAGAATTGCTAGCTGTGAGCAGGAAGTGAGAGGGTCAAAGGGTCACTCTGAGATAAGGAGGTCGTCACTTCAGCCCTGGAGCTGGGGCAGTGAAGGGAAGACAGAGAATCTCTAAACCCCAGCGGCTTCCAGGGGGCCCCAAAAAGGAAAAACCACAAACCCCACGGAGGAGTCACTGGGAGGCTGAGGCAGGTGTCCCTCAGCTGGGATGGGGGCCCCACAGACGGCCGGGAGGACACGCAAGCTGGCTCCCACTGGTGTCTCGGCCGAGCGATGCTCCGTGAGCGATGGGAACATGGCGAACTGGCCTCAGCTACTGCTGCTGGGCAGAGCAGCGGGAGTGAAGCAGGAGGCAGACGGAAAGGAGCCGGCCCTGCCCTCTTCCCAGTGTCCCGTCACTCCCCGACTCTCCCTAATGGCAGAGTCTAAGGCGACAACCAGAGGCTTAGCAAGGGGGTGCAGGGTTCCGAGCTGACCCACGAAAGCTCAGTAAGCCGCCGAGGCCCACTTCGTGGCTTCTCAGAATTCCTATGCACACATCTGATTTCATACGTAAGAAAACAGCTCCTGGGGCCTGCGTTGTGGCACGGTGAGCTGAGTTTCTGCTTGCGATGCCGGCGCCCGTATTAGGACACGGGTTTCAAGTCCCTGCTGCTCCACTTTTGAGTAGCTTCCTGCTACTGCACCTGGATCCCTGCCACCTCTGTGCGAGACCAGGATGGAGATCCTGGTTCCAGCTTCAGACCCGGCGTTGCAGCCATTTGGGGAATGAACCAGGGGGTGGAAGACCTCTCTCTCTGTCTCCTGTTCCCTCTGTGTTACTCTGCCTTTCAAGTAAATACATTTTAGGGAGGGAGGGAGGGAGGGAGGGAGGGAGGGAGGGTTCCCAGCAGCCGCGTCTCCCTCTCTGGACAGTCCTAACCCTTCGCACCAGGCACAGCACTCTGTCCCCTGAGTACTGCATGGGAGAGGAACGTCTGACAAAGCTGAGGTCTAACCGGAGGAGGACGAAAAGGTGCGACCGTGAACAAGCGCGCACACTGGTGGCGCACCGCGGCGGCAAGGTCCCTGGCTGCGGCCGTCTGTTTCTGGACGTGCTCGTGTGGCCACTGCGGGCGTCTTCCACGTTTTCTTCCACTCCTCATTCTACACAGCCTGCGCACTCCACTGGCTGGGGCTCTGTGTCTACGCAGTGCGAGGTCTCCGAGTGCCCCCCTGGCTGATTGCCGTAGCTTTCATTAAGCTTTACGTTGGACGTGGATGCTGTAAGGAGCCTCCCAGACCACGCTCCACTTCAGAGCTGGTCCTCGGTCCGTCCGCCACGCAGGAGCAACCCCTCCTCAGGAGCAGTTCCGCCTCTGTTCTCCCCCGGGTCCGTGGCACGAAGACCCCCATGGCCAGCGGAGGGCCGGACGTCCAGCTCCACGGGGCTGCGGGTGTGTCTTCTGGTGGAAGCACTCCTGGCTCAGAAGCCATGGCCTCCAAGCCCACGGAGCTCAGAGTCTGGCGGATGGGAAGCAAAAATTCAGACGCCACTCACGTCTCCTTCCTGGTCTCAGCTGATGGGTGCGCAGCACCATGTGTAGGTTTTGGACTGTGTCCCGGATGGTGGAACTCCACCTGTTCATGCCTGGAAGCCTGGAGGGTTTTCTCTGCGGAGGTCATGCACTTTAGCAGGCATCTGGGACCATAAGGCAGAGTTTTGGGGGCAAAGACAGGGAGATGAGAGCTGAGACTTGAGACCAAGGCAGAGAGCTGCGGGGAGAAAGCGGAGAGAGGCCCGGCCTTTGTCACACCCGGGGCCGTGGGTGAGGAAACAGCCATGAGAAGGTAGGAGTGGCCGGGCCATCTATAAGGGCAGTCTCAGGAGGGCAGGGAGGAGCCAACAGCTCCTGTCCACAGAGAGGCAGGCACAGAGGGCCAGCCCCACTTCTTAGTTAAAAAAAAAAGAATAATAATAATTTATTTACTTGAAAGGCAGAGTTACAGAGGAGAGAGAGAGAGAGAATTTTCTGTCCAATGGTTCACTCCCCAAATAGTTGCAACAGCCGTGGCTGGGTCAGACTGCAACCAGGAGCCAGGAGCTTCCTCCGGGTCATCCCACGTGGGTGCAGGGGTCCAAGCACTTGGGCCAACTTCTGCTGCTATCCCAGGCCATAGCAGAGAGCTGGACTGGAAGTGGAGCAGCCGGGACTCGAACCAGCAACCATACAGGACACTGGCGTTGCAGGCGGCAGTTGAACCTGTCACGTGCGGGCCCCAGGTCAGCTGCACTGCCCGCCTGGCCCCGGCTTCCTTGCTTGGGGCCTTCTCTGCGAGTCCTGCAGCCGAGTGGCATTGGCTGGCTTTAGGCTGAAGCACAGAGCACCATGTGACCGGGCTTAGGAATCATTCCTGGGCAAATCTGCCTACCCCAGCCCTCTGTAACTGCCTCGTTCTCCACTTGTGGGCGCCCACAGCAAGGGCTCCTGGGTATTTCTGATCCTCGGGTTCATCTGCCAGCCCTGCAGGGAGGGAGGGAGAGTCGTGTAAAAGTCCACAGCGTGAGTTCTGGTGAGAACTCAGTTACTCCTGCAGGAGGGCTCTGACCAGCCCTGGTGGGCCCTTAATGGGACCCACCTGTGTGGGGGGGGGGTGGAGTGGGCGGGGCATCGGGTGCTGTCCGTGGTCCTGAACCACAGATGTCCTGGCAGCTCCAGCGTTCCACTTTCCTTGGGGCAGCGAGAACCCAATGAGCAAAGTCGTGAGAAACATCCGGGTCCTCAGAGGAATCCCGCTGCCGAGACACTTCTCGGGGGGTGGGGGGGAGACTGGGGGGCATCATTTCCACACTTGTGTGGTGATCTAGACCACCTAACCCCCTGCAGCACTTCCTCTGGCGGGGAGTCTGTCGCAGGGGTGCAGACGCAGGGCCGGGAAGCCCTGGGGTTCACATCTTGCCCGTGCGGAACTGAGACACTGGGTGGAAGGGAGGGTCTGCCCAGAGCGCTCAGAGTCCCCGCCTCTCAGGAGGAAAGAGGCCAACGGCGTGTGACTTGGGTTCTTCCCTCAGGGGGAATTTACCACAAGTTTCCCAACAAGAATCAGGATGAGGAGCCAGAGTCTGGCACAGAAATTAAGATACCGCGTGGGCCGCCTGCATCCCCTATCACAGCGCCTGATTCCAGCTCCCTGCTGTGGGGGAGGCAGCAGGAGACGGCGAGGACCGGGCTCCCTGCCCCCACGTGGGAGTCCTGTATGGAGCGTCAGGCTTCTGACTGCGGCTGTTGTAGGCACTTGGGGAGTGAACCAGAGGACAAAAAGGTTTCTGTCTGCCTTTCAACTCAAAATGAGAGTACATAATTAAAAAATGCATAAGTGAAAGTGAGGCTCGCAGACACGGGGCCCTAGGCTCACAGACACGTGGCCCTAGGCTCGCAGACACGTGGCCCTTCCTTCGTGAGTTCGGAGCCCACGCCCAGGTCCGGCTGATCCCGAGGCCACATGTTCCCATCGACACCGGACACTTCCACCTTGTGCACGGAGACGCGAATGGCATCTCTCACTTGCAGTCTGGAGATCAAGTTGAGAAGCTGGGAAAGCGATGCCAGCCGTAGCTGATCTGGGAGCGGAGCCGGCGGGTCTAAGGGCGGGGAGGTGGGGCAACGCTGGGCTCCCCCCAGCCGGGCCTGGGGTTTCCCTTTCTCAGCCCTCATTCAGGGTCACGTGTTTCCAGAAGCAGCGAATGACTTCCTACAACAGGAGTCAAAGGCAACGCGCGCAGCCCCTCTGGCAGCGGAACAAGCAGGCCCAGGTGGGGCGAGGTGGGGCTGCTCTGAGAACCAGCTTGGCAGCCACCCCGGCCTCCGTCGGGATCCAGAGGCCAGCTCTGGGCGCTGTGACGGCTAAGACGACCCGCGGGGCTGTCCCGACTCTCCTGGGCGGAGCTGGGAGCCCAGCCCGGTGGCGCCCCCAGAGCCACCGTCTCTCTGCTCCCCGTCCACCCGCACGAGTGGACCGGGGAGCGGGACAGCCCACAAGGCAAGCGGCACCAGCTCCTGTCAGGAGGCCGCGGCTCCCGGGGCACGGAAGGTCGGGGCACGGGGCCGAGGGCGCCTCTGCGGCCAGCAATGCAGCCCTCGACCGAGGAGCCAGAGCAGGGGGAGACGGGGAGCCAGGGCAGGGGGAGACGGGGAGCCAGGGCAGGGGGAGACGGGGAGCCAGGGCAGGGGAGAGGGGGAGCCAGGGCGTGGGGAGACGGGGAGCCAGGGCAGGGGGAGACGGGGAGCCAGGGCGTGGGGAGACGGGGAGCCAGGGCGTGGGGAGACGGGGAGCCAGGGCAGGGGGAGACGGGGAGCCAGGGCGTGGGGAGACGGGGAGCCAGGGCGTGGGGAGACGGGGAGCCAGGGCAGGGGGAGACGGGGAGCCAGGGCGTGGGGAGACGGGGAGCCAGGGCAGGGGGAGACGGGGAGCCAGGGCGTGGGGAGACGGGGAGCCAGGGCAGGGGGAGACGGGGAGCCAGGGCAGGGGGAGACGGGGAGCCAGGGCAGGGGAGACGGGGAGCCAGGGTAGGGGGAGACGGGGAGCCAGGGCGTGGGGAGACGGGGAGCCAGGGCGTGGGGAGACGGGGAGCCAGGGCAGGGGGAGACGGGGAGCCAGGGCGTGGGGAGACGGGGAGCCAGGGCGTGGGGAGACGGGGAGCCTGGGCGTGGGGAGACGGGGAGCCAGGGCGTGGGGAGACGGGGAGCCAGGGCAGGGGGAGACGGGGAGCCAGGGCGTGGGGAGACGGGGAGCCAGGGCAGGGGGAGACGGGGAGCCAGGGCAGGGGGAGACGGGGAGCCAGGGCGTGGGGAGACGGGGAGCCAGGGCAGGGGGAGACGGGGAGCCAGGGCGTGGGGAGACGGGGAGCCAGGGCAGGGGGAGACGGGGAGCCAGGGCAGGGGGAGACGGGGAGCCAGGGCGTGGGGAGACGGGGAGCCAGGGCAGGGGGAGACGGGGAGCCAGGGCGTGGGGAGACGGGGAGCCAGGGCAGGGGGAGACGGGGAGCCAGGGCGTGGGGAGACGGGGAGCCAGGGCAGGGGGAGACGGGGAGCCAGGGCAGGGGGAGACGGGGAGCCAGGGCAGGGGGAGACGGGGAGCCAGGGCGTGGGGAGACGGGGAGCCAGGGCGTGGGGAGACGGGGAGCCAGGGCAGGGGAGACGGGGAGCCAGGGCAGGGGGAGATGGGGAGCCAGGGCAGGGGGAGACGGGGAGCCAGGGCAGGGGAGACGGGGAGCCAGGGCGTGGGGAGACGGGGAGCCAGGGCAGGGGGAGACGGGGAGCCAGGGCAGGGGAGACGGGGAGCCAGGGCAGGGGGAGACGGGGAGCCAGGGCGTGGGGAGACGGGGAGCCAGGGCGTGGGGAGACGGGGAGCCAGGGCGTGGGGAGACGGGGAGCCAGGGCGTGGGGAGACGGGGAGCCAGGGCGTGGGGAGACGGGGAGCCAGGGCAGGGGGAGACGGGCGAGGCGGGCAGCCTGCAGGCGGCGGGGCCTCCCCCAGCCTCCGCGCCGGTCAGCACAGCCGGCCTGAGGCCAGCCCGCGCCCTGGCTCTGCCTCCTCGAAGGGGAAAGGCCGGAGAGGCGCCATCGTGGGGCGCTCGCTGCGATGGCGGCCCCTCAGGGGCACGTGGGCTTGTCGGGGTACGCGAGGGTCCCCCTTTTCACACCACCAAGTACTGCGTGGGCCTCCGACACACTCATAGGTCACCAGTGCGCAGCAGGAAGGGGCTGCGTTTTAAACATTAGTAACCGCTTCCTGTCACGTCAGCCACAGCTTCCTCCACCCCGCACGCGCGGGCTTCGCTGGCTTCCGGCCAGGGAGGGCAGGGCCGGAGCCATCAGTGGGTGGGGGGAACCCCTCCCCAACCGCGCTGTGATTGGCTCAGGCGTGGGCACATGACCTCTGCCGGCCAATCAGTGACTCAGGGTTTTCCCGGGGAATGCCGGGAGTCCCGCGCGGGCTGTGCCGGGAGGCGTGGCAGCGCCGCGGGGGAAGGCAGCTCTGGAGGGAGGCCAGCCCTGGGAGGCCGGCGAGCAGGGCCAACAGGCACCTGACCCGGCCGCAGCCCTAATTAGCCCTGTCCTAATTAGCTCCATGTGTTCGAGCCGCTGCGCCCCTGGCCGCGGGCGCCGGCCCTGCGCACTGCCTGTCTTCCCCCTGCAGGCTGAACCGGCCGGCCCAGACGGTCGGTCGTGGCGTTTGGTTTATGGCTTCCTTTAATCACGGCCCGGTCGCGTTCTGCCGACCGTGAACTCCTCCTCTGTGGACACAGCGGCGCGAGGGGCAGCCTCCTCGTCCCCGGAGCCCAGCCCGCTGGCGCGGATCCCAGACGACCATTTCTAGCCCGTGACTCAGGGCGCCAGTCCTCGAGGATGAAAAGCCTCTTATCAGGCCTTGGCACGGGAAACCGGAGGACGGGCCCCGCAGCATTCTTGCTCCACGCCGGCCCGGCCCGCGCCGAGGCCCGCACGCCGGATGAGCGCGGGGCTGCCACCCGGCAGGGCCCCGGGGAGCTGCGCCCTTGGGTCTCCTGCAGGCGCAGCCCTGCCTGGCATGGACAGGACTCAACTGGGAAACAGCTATGGCTTCAGACTGCTATTGTAAAGGTTGAATTAAAAAATATTTATCTGGCCAGCGCCGCAGCTCAACAGGCTAATCCTCCACCTGCGGCGCCGGCACACAGGTTCTAGTCCCGGTCGGGGCGCCGGATTCTGTCCCGGTTGCCCCTCTTCCAGGCCAGCTCTCTGCTGTGGCCAGGGAGTGCAGTGGAGGATGGCCCAGGTGCTTGGGCCCTGCACCCCATGGGAGACCAGGAGAAGCACCTGGCTCCTGCCTTCGGATCAGCACGGTGCAGCGGCCATTGGAGGGTGAACCAATGGAAAAGGAAGACCTTTCTCTCTGTCTCTCTCTCTCACTGTCCACTCTGCCTGTCAAAAAAAAAAAAAAAAAGGAAACAAATATTTATCTGCGGGGCAGGCAGTGTGGCACAGCAGGGGATGCCAGTTTCTCCTTAGTGCGCCTGGGAGGCAGCGGATGATGGCCCAGATACTGGGGTTCCTGTCACCACGTGGGAGACCTAGAAGGAATTCTGGGCTCCTGGCTCCTGCCTGGCACAGCCCTGGCTGTTGTGGGCATGAAGGGAGTGAGCCAGCAGTTGGAGATTTCTCCCTCCCATTCTCCTGCTCTGCCTTTGCAATAAATGAAAATAAACATTTAAAATAATTAAAAATTATTTGTATAATTGGCAGGGACACACACACACAGACAGAATGTTCTTACTAGCTGGTTTACTCTCCAAAGGAGCCCAAGGCTTGCCAGGGCCAGGCCAAATCCAGCTCCCCCACGTGGTGGGACAGGACCCAAATAGCTGAGCCGTCACCAGCAGCCTTCAGAGTGTGCATGAAGCAGGAGCCTGTAGCTGGGAGCCGAACCAGGACTCAAACCCTGGCACGCCACTCTTCATCTTAGCCGAAAGGCCGAGAAGCAATCTGGCACCCCAATATGTGTATGTGGGCCCCCAGGAGGTGTCGTAATCACTCTGCTCAGTGCTACTCCCAAAGCTTTGATCTCACCGGTCACGTGATGAGGGCTGGCGTGCGGGGCCAGTCAATGAAATCTCGCAGGATTCTCTCCGCAGTTTTCACGGGTGGCTGCGTGTGCAGAATCAGTACCAAGGACTTTGTCCTACAACACGCGGCTTGTATCCCACGGCCAGGTGGACACCTGAGGGTTGGCTGTGTTCCCAGTGCTCTCCTGGGATCTGTGCCGGGCACTGGTACTAGCCGTTACTTTCCACTTTGAAGATCCTCTTTTGAGGCAGGAATCCATGTTTGTGACAAGAAGACACGATGCAACATAGTAGCTACAAAAAGCCACATAGCAGAAACCGGAACAGTAACTTGCAAACAAGAAACCCTATGCTGATCTGATTTGGGTTCCTTTTTTTTTTTTTTTTTTTTTTGACAGGCAGAGTGGACAGTGAGAGAGAGAGACAGAGAGAAAGGTCTTCCTTTGCCGTTGGTTCACCCTCCAATGGCCGCTGCACTGTGCTGATCCAATGGCAGGAGCCAGGTGCTTCTCCTGGTCTCCCATGGGGTGCAGGGCCCAAGCACCTGGGCCATCCTCCACTGCACTCCCGGGCCACAGCAGAGAGCTGGAGGAGATTTTTTGTTGGTAGCTTCTAAGATTTTTTTTTTTAATTTTTATTCCTGGTGTCCCAGACTTTCACCAGGTGTGCTGTGTGGGACAGTAGGACGAGGGAGGCAACTGGAAGCAGATGAGTAAAGTCAAGCTCTTTGGAAAAAATGTATCGCTGTTTTTAGATCATTAATACTTTGTGTTAAGTCTTGGCTTTCTTTCATTAAATTTTTATCTGTTTGAGAGACAGAGTATCCATCGGCTGCTCCCTCCCCAACTGCCCACAATGGCTGGGGCTGGGCTGGGTTGAGCCATCACAGCTGCCTCCCAGGATCTGCTCTTCCACCTGCTGGTCCAATTCCCAAAGGCCCACAGAGGACAAGGCTGGGACAAGCCAAAGACCTGGAGCTCAACGCAGGTCTCTCACGTGGAGGACTTGGACCATCGCCTGCTGCCCCCTCCCCGCCAGGTGCACACTGGCAGGAAGCTGGATCAGATGCAAACCAGGCACTGTGACGGGATGTGGGTGTCCCCGGTTGTGCCCTCAGGTGGGGACCGGATAGGAAAGTGACCGACAGATGGGCCCTCCCGCCGATGACAGGGGTGGGGTGGGGTGGGGTGGGGGTGTCTTCCCTTCTCCCAGCCGAGTCATTGGCCCAGGGCTTCACCAAGAAGCTGAGCGAGTGCGGGGTCAGCGCCAGCACTCCTGTCCTCCCCCTCCCACGTCTGTGGGAGTGAACGTGTGACTTGCTTTGGCCAATGAAACCTGGGCAAAAGTGACACTGCCCCCAGAGAGGAGCTGTAAGGCCAGCAGGGGTCCTGGGTGGCATGCCTGTCCCGTTAGGATGCCGTGTTCCAGCTGGGGGCTCCGTGTATGCCTGCACCCCTTGGTGAGGACAAGGCGGAGACCCCACCTCACCGTCACCATGCTGTTCACAGAAGTCAGAAAAAGCCCTTGCACAGCGCTGTGGCACCGGCATCCATGAGAGTGCTGGTTCAGGTCCTGGCTGCTCCACTTCCGATCCAGCTCTCTGCTGATGCACCTGTGGAAGCAGCAGACGATGGCCAAGTGCTTGGGCCCCTGCACCCACGTGGGAGACCTGGAAGAAGCTCCTGGCTTTGGATTGGCTCAGCTCCGGCTGTTGCAGCCATTTGGGGAGTGGAAGACCTTTCTCTTTGTCTCTACCTCTTTCGGGAATTCTGTCTTTCAAATAAATAAATCTTTAGAAAAAGAAAAGAAAAAGGCTTTGCAGATTTAAGCCACTGAGATAGTGGGGGCGGGTCTTGTAGCATCGCCCAGCTCTTCTGGAGGCCTTGGGGTGGGGCGGGGGGCACATCCAGGAGAGAGTCCCTGGCTGCAGGCTGCTGCTGGTGGGCCCAGCCTGCTCCCCTGCCCGTGGGTCCCAGCTCTGCCCATTCTGGCTGCATCGGTGCGGGTTTTCAACAAACACAAGTGCTTCTCACTGAGCTAGAACCACCAGCAGGGGTGCGCTCTTTCTGTGCCCGGTTGAGTGCCTCGCCCGGGCTGCGTATTCCAGCTTCCTGCTGCTGCCTGCCCGGAGGGGCTGGGGCCTGGGAGGCCAGGGTGAGAGCTGGGGTCCCAGCCCAGGCAAGGCCGCTGCGCATTCGGGGCGTGAAGCCGCAGCTGGGAGCTGTCTCTCGTTAAGGAAGAACGAAAACTAAGGTCGTGTTGGGTCCGAGGTCTACGTGGCGATTGATTAAACGTGAAGATTTGCTTACTCTTTAAAGATTTCCGATCTCTAGGTCCCAGCAACGGGGGCGCGGGGCGGAGGCGGGGCTCCGCAGAGCGCGGTGCCCCAAGCCCGGTCCGCGTGCGCCCCCTGCGGGCGGCGGGCGGAGCAGCAGCGGCAGCCGGGGCTGGGCTCGGGGCCGCAGCCCGGGCGGAGCGAGCGGAGAGCGCGGAGCCTTCCCCGGCTGGGCGGTCCGAGGAGGGGGCGGACCTGGCGGCTGCAGCCCGAGCAGAAAGCGGGAGACGGCGGGCAGGTCTGAGCAAACCCGAGACACAAGCGCAGAGCCCTGTGTTCCCGTGTGGGGGGACGCGGCCAGCGGTACACCTGTAGCTGCGGGCACCTGGCGGCGGCAGGTGCGCTGCTCCCCACGCCTGCAAAGGGCGGAGCGCCGCGCAGGTGATGCACAGCGAACTTGCCCTGCAGCGCTCACGGGCGAATTGCACGTTTTCCAGATGCTTCAAAATCCTCTTCCAAAAAAAAAAAAAAAAAAGTGCACAGAATTTTAATAAGCCGAAAACCACGTGGCTTTTTATACAGGCCCTGACTGTGCCCTCCTCCTCCTGGCTTTGCGATTGTCTTTTGTTTTTCCCAGTATCCAGATGTGTTGTCCAGCTGACATCAGCCTGAGGCTTTTTAAAAAAATGTTTAATGCTTATTTGTTTTCATCTACTTGAAAGGCAGTGAGAGCTTCCATCTGCTGGCCCATTCCCCAAATGCCTGCTACGGCCAGGACTGGGTCAGGCTGAAGCCAGGAGCCAGGAGCTCCATCCGGGTCTCCCATGTGAGTGGCAAGGGCCCACGCACTTGGACCCTCACCTGCTGCTCTCCGGGTGTGGGTCAGTGGGAAGCTGCGCAGGGAACAGCGTAGCCAGGACTTGACCAGATTTCACCCGGGGGGAGGGTCTGCTTCAGGAGGGGGCTTTCGGCATAAGAAAGGGGCGTGGCCTGAGCTGGCCCGCGCTGCCTGCTGGGGTGCTGGGTCACACCTCAGCCACAGGCAGTGAGGAAGCAGCCCTAGGCTGAAGCCGGGAGGTCGCCGAGGTCACCCAGAGCAGCCGGCCCGAGTGGGCGCCCGCAGAGCCGGAGCCCCGGCTGCCCCTGTTCTCTGAGTCGGCACTGACCCTGGATGTCACTGCAAACCCTCGGCGGGACACCCACGCTTCGCCTCCCGCCTCACCAGATCCTGGTCCGCTCTCCATGTTTTGTTTTGAGTTTCTTTAAAAATCCTGGGGCCAGGAGTGTGGTTGGCCCCAGCAAGCAGGCGCGGTTTGGGTGAAGCACCTTCTGCCACCAGGGAGAAGTTCCTCCCCCGGGGCTGAGCACGGAGGGGGCTGACGCCGGGTAGTCCGTGGCCCTGGCGGCCTGGCCTGGCTCTCCCTCTGCTGCCAGCGGGTGGAAGGGAGTCTCTGGACACGGGGTGAGGGCTAGGGCGGTCCTTTCTGCTCCCGGCTCAGTGACCGCTGTGGAGCACGGGTCGCCGGGGCACTGGGAGAGGAGGGCAGAGAGGGTGGTGGGTGGAGCAGCCACAGAGCGGGGGACTGTGCACTGTACCCCAGGAGGCTCCCAAGAAACCATTTCAGCCGACAGCACCACCTGAATGGATGGCAGTTCCAGGTAACTTGGACCCCTCCCCTTCCTTTCCTTAGACTGACTTATGTGAAAAGCAGAGTTGGAGAGAGAAATGGAGAGTGGAAATCAAAGTGGAGTGAGTGTGGCTAAAAGCTAACTGCATGATTTCCTGCTTCTGTAAAGATCAGTCCTGCTTGCTTGCTAATGGCTAGCTTGTGGAACTGTGGGGCTGGCCTTGTGGCGTAGCAGGCAAAGCTGCTGTCTGCAGTGCTGGCATCCCATATGGGCACCGGTTCGAGTCCCGGCTGCTCCACTTCTGATCCAGCTCACTGCTATGGCCTGGGAAAGCAGTAGAAGATGGCCCAAATCCTTGGGCCCCTGCACCCATATGGGAGCCCCGGAAGAAGCTCCTGGCTTCGGATCGGCACAGCTCTAGCCGTTACAGCCAACTAGGGAGTGAACCAGCGGATGGTTCACTGATGTGTGGGGCCAATTCCAACTCTATCAACCCAGTGTTCTGCCCAAGATTAGAGAAATGTGCCGCATCACGTTTATCTTACAATGACATCCTGGGCCTGGTGACTGCATGACAAGAAGTTTCAAAATTGTGAGCCCGAGTGGACAGAATTCTATAAAACGCTGTGTAACTCGCCATTGGGGACCGCACTCTGGTAGGGGGTGTCGGTCCCGATCGGTTGCCTCGCCTCTCAAATAAAATTTTAGCGTGTGACTCACTGGCCTCTGTAACAGAATGTTACAGAGGGAGAGGGAGAGGGGGGGGGAGGGGAGGGGGAGAGACGTTGGTGGCGCCAAAAGGCAGTGTGACCCTGGGTGGGCTGCGACCTCCCTCCCTGGAGGGGTGCTCAGCCCGACCCCCCCGGCCACGCCCCTGGGCGCGCACTTTGCTGATGTTTGCACGCAGCACAGCCTCTCCTCTGATGGTGCCGCTGTCACATCACGGCAATGCAGGGGAGTCAGTGTCCCAGGCGCCGAGGTAGATTTTGCATTCTGGGTCAGTTTCACCCACCCCAGGGATCAGCGTGACTCCTGTCCCACCCGTGCCCAGGCCCGCTGTGGAAAAGAAAGGCGCCTGCACATTTGCAAGTGCGTATTAGCAATGTGGAATTCATGATGCATTCTCACTGAATCGTGGGTGCGTCTTAGCATTTCAGTGCATCGATCGGGACTGAAGACCAATGAAAATAAGGGGTTCGTTACTAAACTGAAAACGATTCTGATAGGATGGAGCATACTCCTACTATCGGGTGAAATACCAGGGTATGCTTTCAAGGAGAAAGGATTGAACTCTGATTTTTCAGAAACGTCTCGTTCCCATCCTGAGCTCATCGCTCCAGTCCCTTCTGGGGCGCCTGCGGACGGTGGGGGAGGGCCGTCTCCGTGGTCTCCATTCCTTGATGTGGAGCTTTTCTTTTGAGGCTCCAGGGGGGGCTCCTGCCCTATTCAGAGACCCTGGATCCGGGAGACATTGAATGGAGCAGGAAGTGAGGTGGCTGGGAAGGTGGAACAGAGAGAGCGCTGGGCTGGGTTAGGATGACAGAGACAGTGGTGATGATCAGGAGGATGACGCTGGCGAGGAGAGGAGGAGGGACTGGGGAGGGGCGAGAGGGAAAGGGCGGGGAGGGGGGCAGCACCTGGAGGATGCTCTGCAGCTCCCTCTGCTGGAGCTGGCATTGCATGTCCAGCCCGGGGCTGGGCTGGAATGGATTCCTCTGGTTGTCCACAAAGGTGTTCCAGCAGAATTGAATCTCTAGAACAGGGCAGGAGAGGTGATGTCAGCTGCTGGCCATGGGGAGGAGAGGCAGCTCGGGGGGGGGGGGTGACCCAGGAGCAGGCTGTCCCCATCATCACCTCAGTCTCCAGTTCCATCCCCGGGTGCCTCGGCTCCTTCACCAAACCCTCTCTGTGGACTGCAGTCAGAGTTCTCTCTCCTCCCCCTCCCCACGAATCCTGCCCAGCCTGTGGGAGCCGCTCCCTGGGCCCCTTCGCTCCGCCCTGCTCACCTGCGGGGGTCATGATGGCTATCTGTGCCCCGGCCCCCTGCAGGTCTTGCAGCCCCGCTCTGTAATCTGTGCGCCAGGTGTAGATGCGGGCGGCAAAGATGCGCAGGCTCACGTGAGCGTTCTGCCTCAGGAACTCAGCCACCGCCTGCGCGCAGTCGAAGCAGGGGCTCCAGGAGATGAACCAGGTGACCCTGTAGTGCTGGGCGGGGTCCAGCCGCCAGGCAGGGACCCGGTCCAGGAAGCACAGCTCCGCATGGCGGCGGAGTGACGGGTCTGGATAACTAGGCTGCGTACAAAAGAGGGGAGAGAGGGGCCAGCAGCCTGTGATGAGGGGGTCCCATACAGGCACCGGTTCGAGTCCCGGCTGCTCCACTTCCAGCTCCCTGCTAATGTTCCTGGGAAAGCTGCAGACGACGGCCCACGTGCTTGGCGAGCGAGGCTTCCAGCACAGAACTGGAGGGTTGCAAAGGTCTCAGGAGTCAAGACACATGATTTTTCAATGCTGTATTTAAATTAGCAAAATCAATGCAAAAATGCAAGAATTCTAAGATTGAAAAGTAAAAAAAAAAAAAAAACAGCAACCATTTAAACAGGAATGGACAGTGTGGTTGGGCAGTCATGGGGCCTGGGACCCTTGGCCAGGACATCTCAAGCAGCATGAGGGTCCTGTGGTGACCAGAGGAGCACCCGCACCCAGACCACAGCCAATCGGCCTCCCAGCCAGGGGCTGTCCCGGTTCAGGGGTCCTTTAGCCTGGTCAGTGCCTGCTCCTCCGCCAGTGACCCGAGACCTCCTGAGATGGTGGTGCTTTTTGCCCCAGGAAGATCTTTGCGAAGACTCTCTGCGGGGTCGTGTGTCCCTGGGCCTCCCAGTGGAGCCATTCTGCAGGGTTTTTTGGGGACTTGCGGCCCTGGGGGAGCCGTGGCACCACTCTGGAGTTGGTGGATCTGCCCCCCGCCTGGCCCTTGTGCAGCCGCCTGTCTGTGCTGCCCTGACCCCTCCTCAGAGGCACAGCAGGAAGGGAGTGGCCGAGGCACTGGACCTGTGCGGCCAGGCCTGCAGTGTGTGGCTTGTTTCTGACTTGTGCCACCCCTCAGTCAATTCCAGCTGCCGACTCTGAAGGTGGCAGGAACTGTGGGGTTCAGTTCACAGGTGCAGCCCGGAACCTTCTACCTGCGATGCCCCTGGACCGGGCGGGCCCTGCGGCCTGCAGCTGGGCTGGGATGCTCACCTGATTGCGCAGGAAGCCCTGGTGCTTGGAGCTCCCATCCAGCTGCTGCACCTCGTAGCACAGGTAGGTCTCATTCAGCCCCCAGCCCCCATCTTCATTTGCGAAGTGAGCCATGAATGTGCCTTGATCCAGCAGGGGGCTGCGGACAGTGGTGGGAGAAATGCAAAGACAAGCCCCCCCCCCCCGGGACGACACCTCACGCCTCCCCCCGCACCCCTCCCCTCTGCTCCGGGCTTCCCGAGGCACGTGTCAGGGGAGGGGCTCGCCGGAGCCACCCAGCTTCTCTCTCTGGCCCTCTGGGGACCCCCTGGAGCATCCGCATGGCGTCACCAGGGTCCCCACACTGCTCCCGGCCCTGGCTGCCCCCCAGCGCCTGCAGGAGGTGGCCCCTGTGAGGCCGACCCTCCTGCTGCAGGGTGAGCCTGTGCCGCGCTGGGCACGCAGCAGACGTCCTGAGTGGGTCCCCGGGAGGGGGCAGAGAAGGCCAGGAGCTTTTCTTCTCTGACACTCCTTGGATTTGCAAACTCAGCTGTGCTGGAGGAGAATCTGCATAGCTCCCTCACCCCTCCCTCGGCCCTGTCTGGGAAGGGATGTCCCAGTTCTCTGTCCTTGACTGTACCCTCACCGGTGTCTCTCATTCTCTCACCCACGCAGTCTCTCTCGGCTCCCATCTTGGTAAGTCCAGGACTTGGCGGCCCTCTGCTTCCTCCCCTCCCCCCACCTGCAGTTTTACTGTGCGAGGGAAGCACCACTCCCCCCCCACCCCGTCAGAATCCAAAGCTCAGCAAGTGTTCGTCTCTGCACAGTCACCTTTGACAGGGCTGCTGGTGCAGTGATCTGACGCATGGGCTGGCTTTGTGGTACAGCCAGTTAAGCCCCTTTCTGCAGCGCCGGCATCCCCTATGGGTGCAGGTTCAAGCCCTGGCTGCTCCACTTCTCACCCAGCTCCCTGCTAATGCACTTGGGAAAGCAGCAGAAGATGGCCCAGGTGCTTGGCCCCCTGCACCCATGTGGGAGACCCGAACAGAGTTCTAGGCTCCTGGCTTTTGGGGATGAATCAGTGGATGGAAGATTTCTCTCCCCCCTCCCCTCCCTTTCTCCCTCTCTTCTTCTCTCCCTGTCTATCTCTAAGTCCACCTTTCAAATAAAACAAATCTATCTTTTAAAGTCTTCCTGTGTCAAGTTCAAGTCGCTTCTGCAGCCAGGCCCTGGCACCTGCATCCCACGTGCAGCTCATCAGAAGGGCCCCCCGCCTGTCTCCCCCTAGACACTCCTTGACCCTGTTTGGAAGTGAAAGGGGCAGATGGGGGGTACCAGAGTGGGTTTTAGGGGGAGAGGACCAAGGGCAGTCCTGAGGCTGCACCGGGGGACAAAACCATTGCTCCATTCAAAGGAGGGGCTGCATTGTCTGCCCTTGACCTCCGAGACATCCTCAGGCTGTGGTCCATGGAGGTGGCCAGGTCCCCAAAGAGAACTGGAAGAGCTGCTGTGGAAAGGAGTGGAGACCCACCGCAGCGCAGCCCAGCCCTTCCGTCTCCCTTGGACCCGCTGCCCTCGAGCCTCGCTGCGTGGTGTCCCACTGAAGGCGCCACTCCTCCTGGAGCCCCGGGCAGCCCCTGGCCCCGCGTGGGTCGCCCGCCAGGTCAGCTGTCTCCTGGGCCTTCCCTTAGTTTGCTAGCAGGGCAGGGGCCAGGGTTTCCTGGAGCCTGGCGTGCCCTCCCTCTGAGCCGGCCCCCCGTTCTGCTGCCGCATCCCCCGAAGCACGGGAAGGGGCTGGAGGAGCCCCCGGGCTGCGCGTCCCCCGTGGGGCTGTGCGTCCCAGCGGCTCTGTGTCGTGCACTTGTACTTCCTGCTCCGGCTGTGGACGCGTAGGCTGGGGCCCTGGCGCCGCTGCCCCGCGGGTACCGAGCACTGCAGTCACCTGCTCATGGGAGGCGCCTGCCTTCCCCAGGGCTGCTCGGCCTCCTGTGCCGCCTTCCTGCGTCTTGAGCTGCAGCGAGTGGGGAACCCGCAAAGCCGCCTGCTTAGGAGACCGCGCCAGCCCTGGTGTCCCCAGCCTCCTGGTTGGTCCACGGTCCTTCCTCACTTCCTCACTTCCTCACCTCCATTCTGGAAAGAAAGTCTCTTTTCCGGAAGTCCTTTGACTGTGGCGTCGGACACCTGTCTCCCCGAGGGTTTCAGCCATATTTGTGATAGAGAGGGGCGCTCTTTGCACCTGTGCAGTGTGTGGGAGACACCCAGCCTGCCCCCCCCGCCTTCCTTGTGAGGGTCCACGTGGGCATCCGCGGGGCTCTGAGGACCACGGGCAGCAGCCCTGAGCCCCACACCCGCTGCCTCCTGCCCCCTCTGTGCTGAGGTGTCCCCCCCGCCCCGCCCAGCCCTCCCTTGTCTTCCCGAAAAGCTCTTCCAGTCAACATGCATGTGCTTTGGCAGAGCTGAGAAAGATCCAGAAACCACGCTGTCCACCTCCCAGAGGTCTCGGGCCCGAGCCTCCCGGGCCAGCCCTGGGCTGCGGAAACATGGAGCCGTTTGTCCTGGTGGGAGAAGCAGAGGGAGCCTACCTGGCCCGGGGCCCGAGTGACTGACTCACAAACACACGGGCGGGTCCTTTCCCCAAGTTCAGTGTCAAGTGTACAGGGACGAGAGAGGCACAGGTGGGGAACGCCCAGCCCATAGGCCACAGGAGGCTCGCGAAGTCATCTGGTCTGGCCTTCCCTGAGCAGCTACCGACGGGACTCAAAATCCGATCAATCTATAGCAGGCTAACGGTGCACAGCCCGCGGCGATGTCATAAATATTTAAATGGCCCTTGGCAGAAAACATGCCCCCGCCCTGCCTAGAGAGCAGCAATGGAAAGGGCAGGGTTGGGTGAGCCTGGGGCAGCGAGGAATGAGTGCGTCGTCCTGACCGTGTCCCCCATGACCACGGACAGCCAGCAAGGAGCAGGACCCGTGACTGGCTGTGGAGGTCAGGCCCAGAGAGAGGAGAGTCCCCGTGGCCCCAGGAGCAGTGCCTGGAGGGAGCGGCTGAGTCCCTGGGGTAGGCTCAGGGGCAGAGGAGCCACACGGGGCAGGCAGTACCTGGGCTCCGGGGCCGCATTGTCCTCCATGTCCCTTCCCGGCTCCTGTCACTGGCGCAGCCTTCGGTGGCTCCTCTCTCGCTCCTGGGCCCCGGAGCCTTATATGTCATCGGAGGGACCTGGAAGTTTCTGGGTTGGCGGTGCTGTACCCCACCCCTTCCAGAGTTCAGGCCACACAGGCCACTGGTAGAGACGGAAGTTCCCAGCTGTGTCCCCGGGGCTGGCCCTGGTGTTGATGTCCCTCCCTGGTGACAGCTCCAGCTGGAGCCCTGCCCACAGGTTCAGGGACAGAGAAGATAGGTGTCCACACCCTGACAGAGCCCCACCCAAGACCCAGTCCACGTGAGCAGGCTCTGGGACAGCCTGGCCCACGACTCACTGCAGGCAGGCAGCATGGGGCGGCCCTGTGTGGGCAGCTGCAGCGTCGGGGGAGCTGCCAGGCCTCTGTCCTGGGCTCTGGGGGGAAGAAGGGCGCCCGGGTGTGCTGAGCCCTGCCTCCGGTCAGCCCTCCCAAGGACCAAGACCAGAGAGGAGAGTTTGAGCCCATTACTCAGAGGAGAAAACAAAGGCAGGAGAGGTCGTGTGACCGACCCCAGGCGGCCCAGCAAGCGGCCTCAGGGACGTGCGGCCACTGGCTGATGTTTCTCTCCCAGCCCCAGCTCTGGCGACAGAGGTGGTCCACGGCCCCTCCCTGGCCCTCCTGCCTGCACAACGCACACCTGCCTTCTGGAAGATTCTGCCACGTGAGCCCCAGGGGGCTGCCCCTCTATCTTTCTGGCTCCTTTTAGGCCACGTCTGTCCCACCCAGAAGAAGCCCGTGCCTTGGGGACAGTCCTGTCCCGGCCGCCTGAACTGAGCGCCTGGCTCTGTGCCTGCGCAGGCCGGCCAGCGTGTGCTTTAAGGGCAGAAGCTCAGCCCGGTGTCCCTGGCCTGGGGGCCCTCAGCTGTCCCCAGACCTCGTCCCCTCTGGTGCTGAGGACCTTTCTCTGTTGCATCTCGTGCATGGTTTCCTGGGTGATGGTGTCCTGGGGGCGTGCGTGGGTCTGACTCCCAGCTGCCCTTCCCGGTCCACACTCACACATCGCACACCCAGGGCGTGCACAGCCTCCTGGACCTCAGCAGGCCGCTGTGCAGCACCGGGGTCCCGGAACAAGGGCCGCGGCTCGCCCCCCACCCCCACCCACCTCCCACAGGCCTGCCCTGAGCAGCCCACCTCAGTGTCAGGACACAAAGCCTCCAGCAGGGGGAGGGGGAGTCTGGGTTCCTCGTTCCCGGTGGGACCCTCAGGGTCTCCAGCTGCCTCTCCCCTAGCCTCAGTCTTCACCCCAGGCCCCCAGGCGGGTGTACCTGGGGCTCCGGGAGCAGCTACCACCCCCGGGCTTGGGCTGCAGGCGGTGGGACCTGCATGGGTCCCGTGGGATGATACATTGTTTCTGGACTGGGTGATTCACTGATGGACAGAATTCCCCCTTCGTAGTAGTAAAGTCACTATTTGCCTTGGTTAATAACCGTGTGCCAGACACAGTCCTCAGCGCGGGACCTTCACCTATCATTTAACCGCCCCGTCTGCGCCCACGGCCGCTCACTGTCATTGCCGCTGTTCGCCAAGGCCGAGGTCCCTGGGCAAGGAGGGGCAGTCCTGTCTTTCCAGCTCCACGGAATCCACGGACTGTTCACGGGAAACCAACGTAGCTGCCAAGATGCGGGAGACACGGGTCGGGGGTGGGAGGAGGAGCCTGATGGGGATGGGGCAGCATCAGCAGACGGTGACGGTGTATCTGGGGACAGAGAAGAGAGGGTGGCCGGCCAAGGCTGGGGACACCCAGGAGGGGCCTCAGAGAGGGAGAGGGACAAGCAGGGTCTCAGAAGGAGGACACCCGGGGTCCCCATAAGCCCCTGTCCTGGTCCGCACCCTCTGCTGCCCCATTAGAAGGGTGTGCTGGTCTTTCTGCCCGGGATGAGACATGAGGTCTGGAGGTAGGCAGCTATCTGAGAGCCACGAGGGACCAGCAGCAGAGGTGCACCAGGGTCAGGCAGCAGGCCTGGGTCCTGACAGCTTTGCTGGGTACAAAAGACGCTCTGGGCAGCAGAATCGGCCGTAAGCAAAGTGACCCCGGGAGCCTGCGGGAGAGCGCTCGCCCGGCAAGGAGCACACAGCCGCACCTGTGGCCGGCACCGCTGGTCAGGAGCTCACACTCCCCCAGAACAGGCTCCCCCTTCCCAGCGCAGCTCGTACAGCACCCCAGCTCAGTGCGCAGGCCCGAGCGCCCACTCTGAGTGTGCACAGCACAGGGAGCTCCTCACAGAGGCAAGGCCTCGGCGTCCACCCCGCCTGGGAGGAGGGACGCCCCGGCTTCCGCTGGCTCCGAGCTCAGGGTGACCCCCCGGGACAAGTCAGGGTGGCAGAGGCGAGGAGCAGACGTGGCCTCTGGTCCTTCCTGAAGGGCTTTGGGGAGGGGTCTGTGCTCTGCTGGTGGCTCCCGCCGGCCACAGCAGGTGCACTTGGTGAAGCGAGTTTATCATCAGCCGTAGGTGTTTACTCTGAACTGAGCGCCGCCCGGGCTCCAGTCCACAGTGGAGGGGCTGGCGGGGAACACAGGAGCAGTAAACGGGAGACACACGGGGCTCAGCCCCCGCACCAGCGCCCTCCTCCCTCCCTGGTCTCCTCTGCCCCGCTGCACGGTGGATTACGGCAGGCAGCTCCCCTCCGGTGTTCCAAGGGGACTCCGAAGCCTAGGATATGACAGAGAACGGGTTGTATGTGCAGATGTTAAGCCCCTTCCCTGTGCCACGCATGCACACACACGTACAGTCCCTCACTCTCAGTGGCACGAGAAGGGAGCCCCTCCCTGAGAACTGAGACACACCCGGTGCCTCTCTCAGCTCTGGCAGGAATCAGGAAACTGTGACATTTCTCCCCACGGGGAGGGCATGGGGACACCTGCGTCATTAATCCTCATACTTAGGTTTTGGTTTCTGGGTTCTGACAACAGCCCTCCCTCCAGCTCAAGAGCAAATAATCAAAAAGTTGGGCACTAGCCCAACCCCGAGGAAAGAAAAGGGGCCTCACTCAGTGCCCCAGGCCCCAGTGCCCCAGGGCCTGGGTCTCCCCGGCCTCTATCCTGGCTAGAGGGCGAGATTCAGGGCCTTCTGTGGGGGCTGCCGACAGTGACACGCTGTGCACCTGCCACCCAGGGATTTCAGGGAGCCACGAAGAATATGGCGTTCTCATACCTCGCTCAAGAATGGCCCTAATGTAGCAGCACCCTGTGCCTTCGCTAGATCTGAGCACCCTTCCCTGGGAGGAGGAGGGAATGCCAATGGGGGAAGGGCGGTGGGGGAGGAGGAGCAGCCGTGATGGGAGGGCGGGAGCCGCTTCACCCTGAAAGGACCACAGTGGAATGTGCCGGTCCCCATGGTCTCCGCAGAGCAGGGCTCTGGTCACCAGCGCTTCCCGGCTGCACAGGTGGCCAACAGTGGGGGATGAGGACCCCTGCTGCTTTCTGTCTTTGCCCTCAGTCCCACGGCCAATAATTAATTCCTGTTGACTTATCTGCACTGTGCACCCCCAGTGCCTCCTTCCCGTCACCCGGAGTTCCCAGTGCCCCCTGTTCAGTGTCTGCTTCCCCCTCTCCCCAGCGGATGCACTGACCCTTCCCCAGAGACACCCGGGCAGGTCCCTGCGATGGGTGCTGTTTGACAAGCCCTGCTCTGGACACACACACACGGGCTCACACATGCACACGCACACGGCTGACTCCTTGCTGGCACACGATTGCCCTTCCCAGCCCCTCCCAGCTTCTCCCTTGCACTGTGCCCTGGTTCCCATTCTGCTCACAGCACCTCCCATTCCCCCTGCCTGGGCCCCTCTCAACCCTCAGCGCTCAGCCCATGTCACTGGCCCCGGCCTCTGGAGCAGCGACACACGGCCCCCACTCCCTGGGTGTGGCAATAGCAAACAGCGGCTGGTGACCGACCAGCAGGCCAGGGTGGCAGGGCCCGGGAGCAGGCAGATGGCCACAGACATTCCACCTGTCCTCAGAGAGCTCCTTACCAGCAAACAAAGGAATCCCGGGGCTGCCGGGGAGGCGCTGCCCAGCTGAGCAGGTGCAGGGGAGGAGCCCGGTCCTGGGCCAACGGCCAAGATACCTGCTTGGAAACAGCTCTGCCCAGAATCCATCCCTGGAGGCTGACTGGGGTTGGGGGCAACGACCAGACGTGTTTCAAACAAAGCAGGTGTCATCAAGACTCTGCCCACACAGCACTCGTCGGTATGCCGCTGGCCAGTGAGCCGTGGGGTCGAGCTAGGGGCTGATGCAGCAGGGAAGGCACTGGATGCAATTGGCAGGAGGAGCGATTCATGGGTGGGGGCGGCTGCAGCTCCCCCTTGCCCCAATGGGACTCCGCTCTCCCATGCCTTGCCTCCCCTCGCCCACCCTGGATGGGCCCAGATGAGCCACAGCCCCCTGCCCCCCTGCTGACCTCCCCTGCCACGCCCGGGAGTTGGGTCTTTTAATCTTTGCCTTTTAGAGCGGTAAACTTCCTGTGTACCCTCTCAAGCCGCTGTCTCAGCTGCTACTGGAGAGGCTGCCCCAGCCCGTTTGCCCCCGGATAACCAGCTCAGTCCCCCTTGGGAAAGAGGGAGAGGGCAGTCCATGCGTGAGACCCTTTCCCCGGTGGCCCCGCTCCCTCGGTCTCTGAGCCCTGCTGGCGCTGTCAGACTTCAGTGGGGCCCCATGGGCAGAGAGAATCCTTGCAGTGTGGAGCGAGGCCACCCCTCATCCACAGAGGTGCGCCCAGACCCTCAGTGGACACCCGAGAGGGCGGATGGTACGGAGCGCACGCTCCTCTGTGACAGGTGGCATGAGAAGGCGGGCCCTCGGTCTGTCTCTCAGCGGCCCCGCCCCCAGCAGGTAGCATGGGGCTCGTGGAGATGGACACCGGGAGGAGCAGCGGGGCAGAGCGCATGGTGGAGGTGGAGTCTGGTGGCCACAGGTCTCCTTGGCCTGCGATTTACATCTTGGGAAATGGGGCGGTTGTCCCAGCTCTGCTTCCAGCGTCCTGCTGTGCACCTGGGAGGCAGCAGATGACGACCCCAGTGCCTGAGGCCCTGCCACCCGCAGGCGAGACCCAGAGGGAGCTCCAAGCTCCTGGCTTTGACCTGGCCCTGCTGTTCCAGACATCTGGGGAGTGAGTCAGCAGGGGAAGATCCCTGCCTGTCTCTGTCTTTCTCTCTCGCTTTCCAATTAAACAATGAATAAATGTGATGACACACCACAGAGAAAACTAAATAAACTTATGCATCATTTCTGAAATTCCCCACTAATATTCGTGGGCCACAATGGATCATAGGTAACTAAAAACAAAACAAAAAAATAAGGGGATAAGGGGAAGTTATTGTATGTTAGTTACCATGATACTTAAAATGATTGGAATCCATTTATAGATCTATATAGATATTAAAATATTTTACATAGATGGACTAAAGGCTTCCAGTAAAACATTCAGTTCATCAACAAATTGAGTCACTGCCGTGAGCAGAGAATCTCCCCCCAAGCCCCGCTCACACGTCCTGCTCCCAGGCCCCTCGGCAGGTGTCGGCTGGCAAGTTTGCCGTGCCAGGCCGGCCCCTTGTTCGCGAATTAAACACGTTTGTTCTGGAGCAAGACATCTGGATCTGAACCCCAGCTTCATGGCCGCGATTGGCACAGAGCTCTGGTGACACTGCCTGGCACGGGTGGCGTCTCCGTGGAGGTCACCATCGCTGGAGTGCCTGGTGGGCCACAGGTGTGCCCTGAATAGTAAGTGGATGAATACCATCTCATTTTCTCGTTGATTAGCTCTTTAAAAAAAGAAGGGGAAAAAAAGGATGTCTTTATTTGAAAGAGTTACAGAGAAGGGGAGAGACAGAAAGATCTTCCAACCACTGATTCACTCCCCAAATGGCTGCAACGGCCAGGGCTGAGCCAGGCCAAAGCCAGAGCCAGGAGCTTCACCCAGCTCGCCCACGTGGGTGCAGGGGCCCGTGCACTTGGGCTGTTTTCCACTGCTTTCCCAGGCGCGTTATCAGAGAGCTGGATCAGAAGTGGAGCAGCCGGGACACCCGCCAGTGCACTTATGGGCAGCTGCTTAACCCACTGCGCCACAACGGGAGCCCCAAGGTGACCTCAGGCTGCCCAGCAGGCCCCAAGCTGTCTTAGGGGAGTGCAGGTGTGTGTGGATGTCAGCCTGACTGGGAGGGGCAGGGCAGGGCAGGGCTGGCAGGCACCCAGAGGACACCAGGCAGAGCCTCTGAAAGCCCAGCGCACAGACTGGATGTACACATGGCACACACTGGGCTCCACCCTGCAGGTGCCCTGCAGGCTTCCAGATGGCTTCCACCCAGATGGACGAAGCACGCTGTCACGTGCTGGAAAGCCAGGAGAAAACCGGGTGCTCCGACTCTGGGGGCCTGCTTTGCATAGGCTCTGCGAAAATGGAGGAAGCTAAGACTCAGGAAAGGGGTCGCCAACCTGTTCCTAAGCCCCTGGTCTAGTGGCATCTCTTGTGGGAGAGGCGACAAGGTGGCTGTCATGGGGTCCCCATGCGAGCCACAGGGGCCCGGCAACGCAGTGTAAGATGCCCAGGAGTGAGGGGGAGGGGCAGGTTTTGAGGATAAGGAGACGTCCCCCATGCAGGGCGCAGTGAGCGCAGTGGGTGCGTGAAGGACAAGGGTGGCCTGGAAGAACCAAGGTTCCACGTTTTCAGGGCGGGGACTCGAGCAGGGAGGGGCCCCGTGCCTTGGACCCCAGTCTCACTCCCGGGGCTGCTGGATCTCCCTTACACACCGTTCCCACCAGGAATCACGACTGTTGAGGCCCACAGGTGCGTTATGCGCCCGAGCCTGAGGAGTCTCCATGAGTTCTGACTGGTAAACTGAGGCTCAGATCTAGAGACGTGGCCCTCTCAGCCAGAGCTGAGCGCATTCTTAGGAAAAAGTCCAGCTCCCATACATGGAGACAGTAGAACGACCAAGGAGAAATGATCAGGACAGCTCGTGACAGTACCTAGTAATTTCTAGCAATTTCTCAGTTCAAATGGACACTGGCTCGGGGTGACCTACTGTCCACCCTTTGAAGCCTTTTCCTCTGAGAAACTAAGGATTTTGCCGTTTTCTGCTCACCTCACCGAGTCTGCCTCCCCTCCCCGCCAAGCATCCGCGTCTCCACCTCTTAGGGACGCGACGGGTGTTTCAGGAATGTGCAACCTGGGTGTCCGTGTCCATAAAACAACTCGTGATGCCGGTGCCAGGGACGGTAGAGCAGACTGCGCGCGCTCTTCCTGCTCCCACCCCACCCCATCCCCGCACCACTTCACATACTTCCTCCTCCACCTGTGCCCACGCCTGAAGCTGAACCCGGTGCCTGGGCAGTGGCTCCGCCTCCTCACAGCTCCCTCACCCCCAGGCTGCAAGACCAACCCTCAGGGGTTCTTTTTATCCGGGTGTAAGCCCGGTGATTTCTGCGCCCCACACCCCTGGGAGGGCCAGCTGGAGGATGTGCATAAAGTCGGCCATTAAAGCAAAGAAGAATGTAAAGTGTCGGCCGAAATCAATAATTCTAAATACAGTGTCTTGTACTATTATCCTTTTAAGAGCTTTTCATTCCTGGGAGATTCTGCTGCTGATATCTTCAATGCACGCTGTCCGGAAAGTTCATTCAAAATATTTGCCTACTCTGATCCGTACATAACAGTAACAGCGGGGAGACTGTTCTCCCGTCCCACTGCCAGCTGAGGTCGGGAGGTTTCCTGGACGCCAGGGCTGCGGAGAGCAGACAGCTCTGTAAGGACGCTCATGGAGTCTCAGGACAGAGCAGCCGTCGGAAGCTTCCCTGGGCTCTCGCTGATTCTAGGGAGCACTTACTTGATCCATGGCTGACTCCCACCCACGTGGGGAGGCCTGGATGGGATCCCTGGCTCCTGGCTTTGGCTGGCCCAGCTTCAGCCACGGGAGCCACAGGAGCTAGTGGATGGAAAATCTCTCTCTCTCTCTCTCTCCCCCCGCCCCGCCCTGCCTTTCTGTAACTCTACCTTTCAAATAAATTAATTAATCTTTGTAAATAATCATCTTGCAGAGGTAGAGAACTTACGATGTCTGCATCGTGAATCGATGTCTGGGATTCCCATCGGCTCTGCTCCCGACTCCTGCTTCCTGCAGCTGCGGACCCCGGGAGGCAGCAGCGAGGGCTCCAGTCCTGGGCCTCCTGCCACCCACGGGAGACACACGGGTTGAGGCCCAGGCTTCAGCCTCACCCAGCCCAGCCCTGGCCACGGTGGATGCTGGAGGAGTGAACCAGTGGACGAGAGCTCGCCCTCTGTCTCTGTGTGCTTTTCAAATAAACGGGGAAAATGTGTAAGATCCATCACTGAAAAGTACAAAACCTCACTAAGGTTTAAAAAAAAAAAAAACCTGATTAGTGGGAGAGCTACACCGTGTTTGCGGACGAGAAGACTCAATGTCAGAATGTTGATCCACAGACTTGACGCAAACAATCTCAGCCAAGGTCTCGGGTCAGCGTCAACTCTTCCGCCCCCTTGTGGTAGCTCCAGGCTGCACGCCCTTCCTGTGTTTCAGGGTGGGGCGCAGGGGTTCCTGGGGGTGGGAGGGAGCAGGTGGGCAGCCTCTCTGTCTAGCGGAACAGCCGGCTCACCTCCAGGGTGGGAAGCTGCCACTGAGCCTGCAGCTGCTGGGCCGACCCCAAATCAGCCTGGAACTTGTCTGGCCCAGGAAGGCCCCCCTTGGACGTCCCGAAGTCTCTCTGTGTGCCCCGCAGCACACAGAGATGGCTCAACCCGCCCTGCCACTGCTCAGTGTAGCTTCCTATAAGAAACCCCTGTGAGAAATCATTTCCATCCACCAGAGTTCTGCCCCCTGGCTGGACCCTGAGTTGCCCACCCCTGCAGTGCTGGCCTCCAGCGTGTCCCCAGGAGTGCTTGTACAACGTGCATGCTCACTGTGCTTCTTGGAGAATGCGACAAAGGCTGAGCCCTGCTGCTCCCTGTTCCAGGGCCCAGTGAGTCTTGATTTCCGTGGAGTTTAAGTGAGCTGCGCGGCTGGGTGTGGGGGCTGGGATTTCAGCCACATCTTTGCCTCTCCTCCATCACTCCCACAATGGAGATAAAAATCCTGGTGGAAACCGGGCACATTTATAAAACATTGAGTTTTGAGAAAAACATCAGACTTGTGGAATATAGCTAAAATTGTATGAGGATACTTTAAAATGTGTGGGTGAGGGGCAGGTGTTGTGGACGGTGGGTTGAGCTGTCATCCCATATCAGAGTGCTGGTTCGAGTCCCAGGAGCTGCACTCCGCTTCCGAGTAGTGCCACCGGGAGGCAGCTCAAGTACTTGAGTTCCTGCAACCCACTGGAGCTCCTGGCTCCTGGCTTCAGCCGCGTCCTGGGCTGCTGCGGCCATGTGGGGAGGGACCCAGCAGCTGGGCGATCTGTCAGTCTGTCTGCCTCTATCACTCTACCTTTCAAAGAAATAAATCTTTAGAAAAAAAGTTAGGAGAAAATGGAATTAAAGGTAACTTTATTTTGGTGCAACACATTTGTGAAATCCATGCATAGTTTTTGACAGTGTGGATTTTCCGTGAACTTTTTGAACACTTCATACTTAAGAGAATTTTGGTGTCACTAAACGCATACATTAAAAATGAAAAAATGAGGCCAGTGCCACAGCTCAATAGGCTAATCCTCCGCCTTTTGGCGCCGGCACACCAGGTTCTAGTCCCGGTCGGGGCACCGGATTCTGTCCCGGTTGCCCCTCTTCCAGGCCAGCTCTCTGCTGTGGCCCGGGAGTGCAGTGGAGGATGGCCCAGGTGCTTGGGCCCTGCACCCCATGGGAGACCAGGATAAGCACCTGGCACCTGCCATCAGATCAGTGCGGTACCCAAAGTCGTTTACCACCAAAGCTGATTGGCTGCGCAGCATCAGGGGAGGTGACAACTGATGACGAGTGTACAGACATATGGCTGGTCCTGTAAAAAATCACCCCCTAAAATGACCTTTTAAGTTAATTGGTTGGTCCTTACGCCCTGCCCCAGTAATCCTGCGGTCTTGTGCTTTAAAAGGCTTTGCTGCACGTGCAATAAACGGAGTTCTAGCTTGCTTGACTCGACTCCCCGCTGCGTCTGACTGTCTCCGGGATCAGGAGGCTGGGGAACCGGCGAGCGGCGCACTCACCTTTCTTTGGACTCAGTCCATCCTCGTTCGGGTGGACTAAGACCCAGCACTGGAGCAGCTAAAATGATCTGGATTCAAAACTGAGTAAGGGGCTGGCGCTGTGGCGCAGCGGATTAACGCCCTGGCCTGCAGCACTGGCATCCCATATGGGCGATGGTTCGAGACCCGGCTGCTCCACTTCCGATCCAGCTCTCTGTTGTGGCCTGGGAAAGCAGTGGAGGATGACCTGTTGGGAGCCACTGTGCTGGTTTCCCTGTGTAGGCCTTTGTTAAATTAACCTTCAACTGTGTTCCTGTAAGGAGGATTCACTAGAGAATTCTATTTGTACAGCTCATTGATATGGTTAGCACTTCATAAACAAAGTCATAGACAAGTCAGGGTCAGTCTTGGCCTGTGGAATTCCTGGGGGGAAAAAAGGTCACAATGCTCTAGGAGAATGATCAAAACAAGGGCACTCCACTGAAATTAACTATGTTATGACTGTGTTAAAAAAAAAGCCTGATAAGTTGCTTGCCTGTGTTGTTGACTTCTGTATTGCCTTGAGTTGCAGCTGGTTATGTATAAAATATCACTGAAATGCTGGAATAAACGAGACCTTGATCAGAGGACTGTCTTGGTCTCCCTTCTCGTGTCTGGTTTGTCTCCCCATTCAGGTCTGCCCTCCTCATGTTCCAGTTGACTACCCTGCGGGCCGGGGCAATGATCCGAGTGCTTGAGCCCCTGCAGCCGCGTGGGAGACCTGGGAGAAGCTCCTGGCTCCTGGCTTCAGTTCGGCCCAGCTCCAGCATTGAGGACATTAAGGGAGTGAACCAGCAGATGAGAGATCTCCCTCTCCCTCTCCCTCTCCCTCTCCCTCTCCCTCTCCCTCTCCCTCTCCCTCTCCCTCTCCCTCTCCCTCTCCCTCTCCCTCTCCCTCTGTAACTCCATGGCTGTTGCAAGCATTGGGGGGGGAGGGAACCAGTGGATGAAAGATCTCTGTGCGTCTGTCTTTCAGATAAACAAAATGGAAAGACACAATGATACGCCACCATAACAGCCGCTGTTCAGCCTGATGCTGGTCCCAGCCAGGGCCCTGGACTACAACAGAACACACCAGGGTGGAAGACTGGAAAAGAACAGAAACGCCTAGAAAAGTAGACAAGCTCTCAGCAAGGGCGGGAGGTCGAAGGTAAACACAGAAAAATTCATCGTGCTCCCGACACCAGCAGCAAAGCCTTTTAAAAGTAGACGAAGGCTGCAGCACCGCCCGGAGAGGTCCATTCTGGAGCCTTCCCTGGACACCTGGACGCGCTGGCTCGCGAGGGCGCAGCGACTGATCCCACCAGGGCTTGGCAGGGCGGTGACAGCTCGGGGGACAGCCGGCTTCCTCTCCTCTGGGCCGTCCTGGAAGATGGTGCTGAGTGAGAGCGAGTCACCAAGGATGCCTCTGAGGGCTCCCCCGTCCTGCGTCCGAGCCAGCCACCCCAAGAGGAGGAAGCAGCTTCCTATTAGGGTGTGGTTATCAGCCGAGAGGGAGAGCAGGGACCACAGCTGCACGTGAAGATAGTCCCTGCCGTTGGAGACAAAGGGATTCAGAGAGATCTGTAGCAGATCTAGGGCAACATAATATCCACTTCATGCTGTGGGTTGTAACACAGGCTGGCTTTCACCTTCTGTACTCTTGTCCTCCTTTGCAATATTCCTTAACTGAAAACAAAGTTGAGAGGGAAGATTGACGTCATTCCAGATACCGGGCCTGGGAAAGAGCTTGTCCAGGAGGGCACGGCTGCTAATTCCTGGCAAGCACCCCGGGTACGAGGCTGTGCGGTTCCAGACACCAGCCGGGGTGGATGGGGCCCCACCGTGCCCTGAAGCGTCTGTGCCAGCTCAGAGCTCGGACTGCCCTGAACCTGTGTGCACCTGTTCAGGTCTTCCAACAGCAGGTGTTGTCAGAGTGCCCTTGGCTCCGTGCGAGGTGATGCTTTGGGGGTGATGCTAATGGGGCATTTGGACCCAGAGGGAACCCAGAGTGTACCTGGGGTATGACTGGAGCCCTGGAGGCAGCTGGCTATGGTCCAGCCCTTCCTGACGATATCAAAACAGCAGACAAACCCCAGAACAATCACTGTTTCTGTGTCTCCCTCCTCCCCTTCCCTTCTTCCAGATCCTACAGAAGGATTTTTGGAGAAACAAAAGAGGGAGCTAAATTCTGGGGGGAAGAGCACGCTGCCCTAACCCCGTGGACACCCCTCTCTGCTCAGCCCCCTGCCCTGTTTCCTGCCTTCTCAAATCCCACCCTGCCACACAGCCCCCTCCTCTCACTCCCAGCTCCAAGACAGCCCCTCCAAAGTGTGGCGGCTCCATTCTCCCCGGGTTGTCCTCCCCTAACCTGCACCCCAGCTTCCTCCTGAGCCCCTGAGGCCTGCCCAGGCCCTTCCACACCCTCCACCAGCGCTGGGCCCCAAGCCCTGAGAGGAACGGGGTGTTGTGGACCCCACCCCGGCATCCTAGGAAAGCCCCTCCCCTAGAAGTCTGATGGGGAATGACTGCCAGTGTTACCAAAGGCTCGTCCCCATCCTGGGGCTGAATCCAGTGACAGGACAAGGACGAGGGAAGGCAAGTCTGATCTGGAGCACCATTGCACACAGCAGGCCTATGGACACTAGCGGCAAAGGAGCTGTGCCCAATGTCAGAGCCGCCGTGGGTGCCAAGGTTAGCCCAATGTCAGAGCCCCTGTGGGTGCCGAGGTTAGCCCAGCGTCAGAGCACCTGTGGGTGCCGAGGTTAGCCCAGCGTCAGAGCACCTGTGGGTGCCGAGGTTAGCCCAGTGTTGGAGCACCTGTGGGTGCCGAGTTTAGCCCAGCGTCAGAGCCCCTGTGGGTGCCGAGTTTAGCCCAATGTCAGAGCCCCTGTGGGTGCCGAGGTTAGCCCAGCGTCAGAGCACCTGTGGGTGCCGAGGTTAGCCCAGTGTTGGAGCACCTGTGGGTGCCGAGTTTAGCCCAGCGTCAGAGCCCCTGTGGGTGCCGAGTTTAGCCCAATGTCAGAGCCCCTGTGGGTGCCGAGGTTAGCCCAGCGTCAGAGCACCTGTGGGTGCCGAGGTTAGCCCAGCGTCAGAGCACCTGTGAGTGCCGAGGTTAGCCCTGCCCCGGGTTGGGCTGCTCTGCTCTGCCTGTGAGAGCAGTCCAGATAAGAGTTAAAGCACGCCCACAGAACAAGCGAAAGGGGAAGGCAGCCACGTCACCTTGACAGAGTGCTCTGTCCCAGCGGCCCCGGGAGCATCACTTGTCTGGATGCAGTGCATAGAGCATGCACCTTGGGAATCTGCCGCCCTGCAGCTGACCACGGTGAGAGCTGAGACCAGACCCCTGTCGCGCACAGGCAGGCCCCCGCCTCTCGACGTCGCCCTCGGCCCACGGTGTCCTCGCCGGTCCTTTACCAGAAGGAGCTCACTGACTGGAGGGAGCAGCCCCACTGGCCCTGCAGGGTTCTGATCCCCGCACTCAAGGCGCCATAGCTCCCCCAAGGCATAACCCTTGCTGGCCAGTCCTGTCCAGAGGGGATTGTGGGAACTCCAGGCCGGGGGCAGAAGGTGACTGCCGCTCACATGCAGCCCCCAGACCAACCCGAGCCACCCGGCCACCACACATTCCCTAAGTGCACAGCATCACCGACCAAGCAAAGGAAGGCCATGAGTGCCGCGGACCAGCCAGGAAGTGTGCACGAGCTGACCACGCGCCCTCAGCCCCGCCCTCAGTCTCTAACAATAAGAACCTTCTCCCCTACCCCTCAGGAGCCTGGGAAGTAAGCAGTGGCTGCCCGGCTCCTTGCTCTGTGCTGTGCCATGCACACCGTCCGGCTATACCACCCGGTATCAGTGGCTGGCTTTCTGCGCAGCGAGCGAGCAGACCCAGGTTTGGGGGTTCTGTAGCAGCTCCTCCAGCTGGTTTGGGGGTGTTGCTCTGCAACAGATGTGACCCCTGGAATGTTCACATTACCCTGCACCCAGCAATCCTCACCACAGCAGACACGCCCAGTGACAGTGCGGGGGGTGGGGGGGTGGGGGCAGGGCCGGCACTTGGCTTTCTGGGTAGTGGGGAGAAGATGCTATTTTTTTCCCCAGAAACTTTTTATTTAAGGAATACAAACTTCATGCATTTCTTTTTTAAAAAATTATTTTTATTTATTTGAAAGACAGAGTTACAGAGAGAGGTAGAGCCAGAGAGAGAAGTCTTCCCTTCCACTGGTTCACTCCCCAAATGACCGCAACAGCCAGAGCTGAACTGATCCAAAGCCAGGGGCCAGGAGCCTCTTCAGGTCTCCCACAGGGGAGCAGGGGCCCAAGGACTTGGGCCATCTTCTACTGCTTTCCCAGGCCATAGCAGAGAACTGGATCGGAAGTGGAGCAGCCGGGACTTGAACCAGTGCCCATGTGGGATGCTGGCACTGCAGGCTGGGGCTTTAACCTGCTCCGCCACAGCACCGGCCCCTCATGCATTTCATTGTTAGGAATATGGTGATTCTTCCTACCACACTTGCCCTCCCACCCACACTCCCACTCTCCCCCTCCTCCCTCTCCTATTCTCATTTTTATTTTTTTAAAGATTTTATTTATTTTATTTGTTTTTTTTTTTTTTTTTGACAGGCAGAGTGGACAGTGAGAGAGAGAGAGAGACAGACAGAAAGGTCTTCCTTTTTGCCGTTGGTTCACCCTCCAATGGCCGCCGCGGCCGGCGCGCTGCGGCCGGCGCACCGCGCTCGTCCGATGGCAGGAGCCAGGAGCCAGGTGCTTTTCCTGGTCTCCCCATGGGGTGCAGGGCCCAAGCACCTGGGCCTCCTCCACTGCACTCCCGGGCCACAGCAGAGGGCTGGCCTGGAAGAGGGGCAACCGGGACAGAATCCGGCGCCCCGACCGGGACTAGAACCCGGTGTGCCGGCGCCGCAAGGCGGAGGATTAGCCTGTTGAGCTACGGCGCCGGCCTATTTATTTTATTTGAAAGGTAGAGTTACAGACAATGAGAGGGAGAAACAAAGAGAAAAGTCTTCCTTTCGTTGATTCACTCCTCAAATGGCCACAACGGCCGAAGCTGTGCTGATCCGAAGCCAGGAGCTTCTTCCCAGCCTCCCACATGGGTGCAGGGCCCACGCACCTGGGCCATCCTCTACTGCTTTCCCAGGCCATAGCAGAGAGCTGGACTAGAAGAAGAGCAGCCAGGACTAGAACCCGGCGCCCATATGGGATGCCGGCGCCGCAGGCAGAGGATTAGCCTACTGCGCCACAGCGCCGGTCCCTCCCATTTTAATTTTGTGCTAAGATCTACTTCCAGCTAACTTTATACACATATGATTAACTCTATACTAAATAAAATTGTATGAAAAAAAAGTCCCTCCACAGTCGAGACAAGGGCTGTTCAAAGTCACTGCAGCCCGAGGCATCAGTTTCACTTCTGCGGACGACCTTTCAGGTGCTCTGTCAGTTTCCACAGACGCGAGAAGATGCTATTTCGGGACTTGCCTGCCACGGCAGGTGGCACAGGACCCTGTTACCAGGCGTGCCTCTTTCAGTTTCAAGCCCACTCGGCACACTTGCCTACACATACCAGGTTTCAGAAATAAGATCGAGCCAACAGGAAACGTCTCCTTTGCAATAGATGACAGGAAGCAGCGTGACTGACCGAGTGAGCATCAGCCTTCTGCTGGGGACGTTCTTGACAAACATGGCCACGCGGGACTTCCCAGCAGCCTGCCTGCAGGTGGGCGGGATGCTGCCCACGACGGTGAGGCTCCGCCGCGTCGGGTTGATCAGGCGAGGTCCGCGGGGAAGGAAGGCGTGGAGCTCAGACGGGCCTGCCTTCGAGTCTGGTGCCTCCTGTCCTCCGTGCCTCACCGCCACTGCAGAGCTGGGTCTGGGGACGCCTCCTTGGTGCAGGGTCACCATTACCGTTTTCCCTACAATAGGTCTTACTTCTGGTGGCTGGTGCTATGGTACAGCTGGTTAAGCCACTGCCAGCATCCCAGGTGAACACTGGGTCTTGTCCCGGCTGCTCCTCTTCCCATCCAGCTCTCTGCTGTGGCCTGGGAAAGCAGCGGAAGATGGCCCAAGTGCGTGGGCCCCTGCACTTGCATGGAAGACCCGGAAGAAGCTCCTGGCTCGGCTTTGGCATTTGGGGAGTGAAACAGTTGATGAAAGGCCTCTCTCTCTCTCTCTCTCTCTCTCTCTCTCTCCCCCTTTCAAATTTTTTTTTTTTTAATGCATCTCCTTCTAGTCTGGTCAGTGAGCTATTTATCCATTTTCTACCATTGTCACTAGCCTTTGTCCATCTAGTTTCAGTCAGAAAACTTGACCTTGAGAAAGTCCTGGTAGTCAGTCCACTTTGGGCGGAGTTGGGATGCTGTCCCCCGCCCAGACGCCACCCGTCATCCTCTCCAGCTGTCTCTAGAGCACACAGCTGTGCACCGGGAGCAAAGCCCTGTCAGAGGATGCACTGGGCAGGCGGACGAAGCACACACTGCCCACTCACTCCGCCAAACATTCCTCAGTGGGCGTTCCGTCCTCGGATGGAGTCCAACCACCAGAGGGTGGCGCGCGTGTTTTGCCCGATCTCTGTCCACACGGCAAGCCGGGAGGGGTCCGTGCGGGCAGTGAGTCTGTGTCTCCACACCCAGCTCCCCCACAGCTGTGCATCGTGCGGCAACCGCACGCCGGGCCGCGTCCTGCCTCTGCCACTGGCAGCTGTCTGTCCTAAGCCGTCTCTGCCCTCTTAGGAGCCTTTGTCCCCAGCAGTCCCAAGGGATGGCTGGCTTTCTCCTCTACCCTGGGACAGTGGAGACCCAGCAGGGGGCCAAGCGCAGAACCAGGGACCCTGAGCACCCCTGTCTGGGTGTCTTCGCAGCGCGCCCCTCCCCCGGGCACTGAGTCCCTCATTCAGCTCGCTGGGCAGGGGTGGGGGTGAGGAGGCAGGGACCCCGCCGGCCCCGTCCACGAGGGGAAGGGCATCCTTGGGACCCCCTCCCTCCCTCTGGATCACTTTTGAGGGTGCTTGGAAAACTTCGTGGGAAATGCAGCGAAAGGTGAGGTTTAGCTGGGGGCAGTGCCGTCCGTGCCTGCACAGGGTCCTTGGCAATCTGCAGGAAAAGGCGCATCACGAAAACCCACGAGTGGGCATCAAATCGCGTTGCACCCAGATAAACGCAGCTTCTAACTCTCTTTCTCCCCAGCTTACTTTCTCTTTCACTTCGCACCGAGGGGCTGTCTCTGCAGGGAAGTCCGGCTCAGCTCTGCCCCGGGGACAGGGGGAGGGTCTGAAATGTGGGCTGAGCCACCCTGGGCCCTCCCATCCCCAGCCCCTGCAGCCCGCTGAGGAAGCAGGAAGAAGGTGGGGCCTGCACTCAGATGGAGCCATGAGGTCGCTCACCGATACAGTGGCTCCCAGAGAGGAGGAAATGGAGTCCGGACGCCCAGGACCGAGGGCAGGGCCGGGACAAGCCTGCCCGGGACACTGCGGCCAGAATCCCCAGCACAGGTAGCCCCGCCTGCTCCGTCCCACGCCCCCCAGCCCCACCCCCTGCACCATCTTTGCTGGTGGCCCCTGTGGTGCCTCTACCCTGGGCCACCTCCTCCTCCTCTTCCTCCTAGCCCAGCCCTGGGTCCTCTCCCTCTCTGGGCATCTCTGCAGCACCCAACATCCCCTGAGGGCCTCCTGGCCCCTCTGAGACTCCTAAATGGGCCCCCACCCCACCCCTGCCTCCACCCAGCCGGCAGGGGGTACCCCCCATCCTGGAGCTGGGCTGCACCTCCCTGCCACGCAGGGGTGCCAGGGGGTGGAGGAGAGGATGAGGCTGGGGTTCTGTTGGTGCACTTTGTTGGGGTAACGGTTGTCACCCTGTCGTCACAGGCACACCATGGCGGAAAACAGGCAGGGGTGGGGGCGTAGTTCCTGGGACAGGGTACTCCTTCGTGTCTGCCACCACCCCTGTAGAGAGGCCCTAAACATGGCCACCACCTCAGTGGTCACCCTTCATCTTCCAGAACTGTCTCACTGCCGTGCAAGTTAAGTGGGGGACCTGGCATCATCAGGGCAAATGCTCTTTTTTTTTTTAGATTTATTTATTTATTTATTTATTTATTTTTATTTATTTATTTTTTATTTTGACAGGCAGAGTGGACAGTGAGAGAGAGAGACAGAGAGAAAGGTCTTCCTTTGCCGTTGGTTCACCCTCCAATGGCTGCCACGGACGGCACGCTGCGCTCATCCGATGGCAGGAGCCAGGTGCTAGGTGCTAGGTGCTTTTTCCTGGTCTCCCATGGGGTGCAGGGCCCAAGCACTTGGGCCATCCTCCACTGCACTCCTGGGCCACAGCAGAGGGCTGGCCTGGAAGAGGGGCAACCGGGACAGAATCCGGTGCCCCGACCGGGACTAGAACCCGGTGTGCCGGCGCCACAAGGCGGAGGATTAGCCTGTTGAGCCACGGCGCCAGCCCCTAGATTTATTTATTTATTTGAAAAGCAGAGTTACAGAGAGGCAGAGGCAGAGAGAGAGAGAGAGAGAGAGAGAGGCCTTCCATCCACTGGTTCACTCCCCAAATGGCTGCAAGGGCCAGAGCTGGACTGATCCGAAGCCAGGATCCAGGAGCCTCTTCCAGATCTCCCATGTGGGTGCAGGGGCCCAAGGACCTGGGCCATCTTCCACTGCTTTCCCAGGCCATAGCAGAGAGCTGGATTGGAAGTAGAGCAGCCGGGACTCGAACCGGCGCCCATATGGGATGCTGGCACTTCAGATGGCAACTCTACTGGTTACACCACAGCACCAGTCCCCTGATGCTCTTGGGTTAAAGCGAGGTAAAAAAGAAAGCCTTATCCCCACCACCCACTCCTGCAAGGTGACGCGACGAGCTGTGGACATGGCCTGGCCTGGGTGGTTCTGGTGACGGAGCAAGGGCAGGAAGCCTTAGACCCACGCTGACCTCTCACCTACACACAGCAAGCAGGTCCCCAGGTCCAGCCCTGGGCGGCTGGACACACCCCTGTCTGAAGGGTCCCGCCATCAGCTCCTCCCAAGCCTTCTCCCTCCTATCTCACAGGGTCCAGGCTCAGCCTCAGCCCGAACCTGGCTCACACTGTCATCTCGCGGGAGCTGCAGAGCCAGCCCAAGCCCGCCTCTATCTCCACAGCCTAGCTTTAGCTCAGACCCCCAAGCCCCTTCCTGCTAGTTGTAAGGGAGGGGCTCTCTCTCTCTCTCTCTCTCTCTCTCTCTCTCTCTCTCTGCCGTGCGTTCCCCTGGGAGGAGGCCCTGCCAGGCTTCATCCTTCTGGTTTGGCTGTGGCTTCAAATGGGAAGACCCCGAGTGTGTCCGCGCCAGCTCTGGAATGTGGCCGGTCCCCCCCACTCTGTGCCTCTGCTTCTCCATCCACAAAATGGGCCTGCCCTGGCAGGATGGGGGCAGGAGTCCCTGAGTTCAGATACAAGGGATCTTCAGATGGTCCTGGAAAATAGATAGCGTGCGAAGACCCTGCGTGGATTTCACAACTGTCTCATCGCAAGATAATCTACTCTTTTCATTCCATTTTGCCACGGATCCTTGGAAATGCCCTCCCGCCAGGGGCTACCCCTTCCCCTGATGTGGAAAGCAAGAGCGCAGAGACACGCCGTCCGTTCCGAGTGGAACTGAAGTGCCGAGAGCTCTGATTCGGGGCTGGAGGGGCTTTTTCTCCCCACCTTTTGGTGCATTTTTCTCCTTTCCGATGGGATGGAGGGATGAGCGCACGGGAACATTGGGCTCTTGGGGGGGTGTCCCATGGGAAGGGCCAGAGCTGGGGCTGCCCCTCCTCTTCCTTGCTCCCCAGTCTTCTGTCTGGAAGGTGCAGAAACCGTCCGGGCTGTGGAAGCCTCATCTGCAGTCCCTTCTCTCTCTCTCTCTCTCTCTCTCTCTCTCTCTCTGCAGTGTCCCCGGAAAATGGATCAGGCGGCTATATCAAAAGACATTCTACTTTCACTTCCAAAACATGCCCCGCGCTTTTGGCCGGCACAACACCTTTCTCTGCTACCAGGTGGAAGGCAGCGGGAGCGCCTCGCCGGACAAGGGGATCTTTATGAAGCAGGTATCGGCCAGACTCTACCCACGTCCCAGGCAGGAGCTAAGCCAGCCAACGGTGCAGGACAGACAACCCGTAAGATGCCGCCGCAGGCTCTTCCCACAGCTGTCCCTGCTGCACTGTCCCAACCCGACGACACGTACAAGTGTCTGACTTGTGTCGAGACCAGCACTGTCCCGGAACGGCTCAGCCATCATTTCAAACACTCTTGTGGCTGCCCCCGCCTCTCAGTCTTGCAGGAAAGAGCATCTGCAGAAAGCTGGCCCTGCTGCCCCCACCACATTCCGGAGTGAGGACCCACAAGGACGCACCCACCCACTCCTCCGTGCCCCTCACTCCCTTGGGTGACCCCTGCGGCAGCTGGACCCGCCTCCGAGGTTTTGAGAGCAGTGCCACCTCCACCTGCCCACCTCCCCCCCCCCCCGCCCCTCCCAGACCTCAGACTTCTCAGAACGTCTCCGGGGGCGGAAGCCGCTTGTGGGGTGGGCAGTAACACCTGCCAGCCTCGTGACAGCAGGAGTCCCGCACCCTCAAAGTGCTTGTGGAAAAGAATGGAATGAAAAGATGTTTATTTTTTAATCAATATTTTTAAATCCATGTATCACTTTTTCATATTACATATTTTTTCACAAACTTTTTGGAGATCCTGCGTACATAATTGACATTTTTCTAGTACCCACAGTTTAAAAAGTCAGGAGAAGCTGGTGAAATTACTTCCAATACTTTGTTAGCCCAATGGTTTCTGTTTTTGTTTTTTGACAGGCAGAGTGGACAGTGAGAGAGAGAGACAGAGAGAAAGGTCTTCCTTTGCCGTTGGTTCACCCTCCAATGGCCGCTGCGGCTGGCGCGCTCCAGCCGGCGCACCGCACCAATCCGATGGCAGGAGCCAGGTGCTTCTCCTGGTCTCCCATGGGGTGCAGGGCCCAAGCACTTGGGCCATCCTCCACTGCACTCCCGGGCCACAGCAGAGGGCTGGCCTGGAAGAGGAGCAACCGGGACAGAATCTGGCGCCCCAACCGGGACTAGAACCCGGTGTGCCAGCGCCACAGGTAGAGGATTAGCCTAGTGAGCCACAGCGCCAGCCAGCCCAATGTTATCTAACAGTATTGTGACATAGAATCCCTAGAAGATTCTTCGTGAGATCACCGGCAATTTTTTTTTCCTCAGACAACTCTTTGAAACGAGCTGTGTATTTCAATGACCTGCAGGTCTCGGTTCCAATGAGCCACGTTTCAAGGGCTCAGGAGCGCCTGTGGCCACGGCTCAGCTCTGGTCAAGGGCTCAGGAGCGCCTGTGGCCACGGCTCACCTCTGGGACACACAGCACTGTGCCTGCGCCACAGCCAGCAGGCAAGGGACAAGCTGGCCAGAGCAGGGGCTGGGGTTCCTTGTTGAATGGGTGCCAGGCTGAGAATGTGGGGAGGGACCCCGCAGGGCAGAGACGGCTGGAGCGAGGGGAGGAACTCCGGGGCTCCTGTCGGGGGACCCCCTGCCCGCCCCACTCTGCCCGTGCCTCCGACCCACGGCTTCCTCCCCACCGTTCACAGATGTGGCCCAGGACTCCCGAGTACCATGCGGAACAGTCCTTCCTCTCCTGGTTTGAGAACCGCCTGCCGCTGCCTGGCCAGCGGCCGTGCCAGGTCACCTGGTACCTGTCCTGGAGCCCCTGCAGCCACTGTGCTGAGCAGGTGGCTGCCTTCCTGGACACGCACAGGAACGTGAGGCTGACCATCTACACCGCCCGCCTCTACTACTACTGGCACCCGGAGTACAGGGCTGGGCTCTGCCGGCTGGTCAGCGCGGGGGCCCAGGTGGAAGCCATGTCCTTCTCAGGTGAGCGCCGCGGCGGGGTGGGGGGCGCCGTGATGGGGCTTCGCAGGGCCCCTGGGGGGACTGGGGAGCCTGCGCTGGCCCTGGGCCCTCACCGCTGTCTCCCCTTTTGTCTCAGAATTTGAAAAGTGCTGGGAAGAGTTTGTGTACAATGACGGAACCCCATTTAGGCCTTGGTGGATGCTGTATCGAAACTACCGCGCCCAGGCGAACAACCTGCAGGACATCCTCAGGTGAGCGGCCTCTCCTCCCCTCCTCAGGCCGCCACCCCCTTTCCAACCAGGCCCCGCTGCCCCAGCCTCCTGCCTCACTGCTCCCGTGAGAGCCGCTTCCTTGCTGGCCGGCACCCCGAGCTCATGCCCCTGCAGATCCTGCCCCCCACGGGCTCCCTCCAGCATGGCCTGAGAACCGCCCCCCCCCCCCCGGCGTGCGCAAGGAAACAGAAGGTTCTGGAAGCGTCGCCTAAGGCAGACTCGAGTTCCCAGAGGCAGAAATGAATCGGGGCTGCCACGGGTGGGTGCGGACTCCCCTCTGTTCTGAGGCCTCTGTTCCGACCTGAGTGTGGCCACATGCTGTGCCCCCGTGCATCCCCGTTAGGGCCCAACCCAAGGCCTCTTTTGAACTTGGCCACCCCTTTAAAGGGTCTGTCTCCAGATGTGTTCACACCCCGGGGTGCTAGGGTTAGACCTCCCACGTCTGAACTTAGTTGGGGCAAAATTCAACCCAGGACGGCGACCGAGGGGTGGGAGGCATCCGGGCCTTGGCTCTGGGGGTCCTGACCAGACTCTGATCCCCTCTTCCACCCAGACCCCTTCGCTTCTCCCCACATCGTCACCATGCCCTACCCCACCCTGCTCAGCCCTGCCTGTCCCATGTCCCAGCTCCCCCAGGGACGCCGCTGGGGTGGCCACAGCCCGGGGCTGGTGCTGAAGAACGAGCCGCAGGAAGGCAATGACAGAGTTTCCCCTTCAGTGAGACTGGGCAAGAAAAGGGGGCTCAGGTGACAGGCTGGAGGCCACCGGAGCGCTTCCTCTGCCACGCTGCCTTCTAAAAAATTTCAGATTTATTCATTTATTGAAAGGTGGGCATGGGGGAGAGGAAGGGGGGAGAGAGAGAGAGGGAAAAAGAGGGACCTCCTATCCCCTAGTTCGCTCCCCAAGCACCTGCACAGTTGGGTCTGTGCCAGGCCAAAGCCAGGAGCCCGGATCCTAACCCAGACCACCTGCTGCTTCCCAGGAGCAGTCGGGACGGACCCAGGCGCTGCAGGGTGGGATGCAGGCGTCCGCGAGCGGTGGGTTAACCCACTGCCCCACACACCGGTTCTGTCCCAGCTGCTCCTCTTCCAGTCCAGCTCTCTGCTGTGGCCCGGGAAGGCAGTGGAGGATGGCCCAAGTGCTTGGGCCCTGCACCCCATGGGAGACTGGGAGGAAGCACTCGGCTCTTGGCTTCAGATTGGCGCAGCGCCAGCGTAGCGATCATTTGCCGGGGTGAACCAACAGAAGGAAGAACTTTCTCTGTCTCTCTCTTTCATTGTCTATAACTCTCTCTCTGTCTCTCACTGTCTAACTGCCTGGCAAAAAAGAAAAAGAAAATTAAAAAAGCAAGATGGGGACAGGCATTGGGCACAGCACCAAAGACCCAGTGGGGATGACTGCCACACCCCTCACAGTGCCTGGCTCCTGGTAGTCAGTCCACTTTGGGCGGAGTTGGGATGCTGTCCCCCGCCCAGACGCCACCCGTCATCCTCTCCAGCTGTCTCTAGAGCACACAGCTGTGCACCGGGAGCAAAGCCCTGTCGGAGGATGCACTGGGCAGGCGGACGAAGCACACACTGCCCACTCACTCCGCCAAACATCCCTCAGTGGGCGTTCCGTCCTCGGATGGAGTCCAACCACCAGAGGGTGGCGCGCGTGTTTTGCCCGATCTCTGTCCACACGGCAAGCCGGGAGGGGTCCGTGCGGGCAGTGAGTCTGTGTCTCCACACCCAGCTCCCCCACAGCTGTGCATCGTGCGGCAACCGCACGCCGGGCCGCGTCCTGCCTCTGCCACTGGCAGCTGTCTGTCCTAAGCCATCTCTGCCCTCTTAGGAGCATTTGTCCCCAGCAGTCCCAAGGGATGGCTGGCTTTCTCCTCTACCCTGGGACAGTGGAGACCCAGCAGGGGGCCAAGCGCAGAACCAGGGACCCTGAGCACCCCTGTCTGGGTGTCTTCGCAGCGCGCCCCTCCCCCGGGCACTGAGTCCCTCATTCAGCTCGCTGGGCAGGGGTGGGGGTGAGGAGGCAGGGACCCCGCCGGCCCCGTCCACGAGGGGAAGGGCATCCTTGGGACCCCCTCCCTCCCTCTGGATCACTTTTGAGGGTGCTTGGAAAACTTCGTGGGAAATGCAGCGAAAGGTGAGGTTTAGCTGGGGGCAGTGCCGTCCGTGCCTGCACAGGGTCCTTGGCAATCTGCAGGAAAAGGCGCATCACGAAAACCCACGAGTGGGCATCAAATCGCGTTGCACCCAGATAAACGCAGCTTCTAACTCTCTTTCTCCCCAGCTTACTTTCTCTTTCACTTCGCACCGAGGGGCTGTCTCTGCAGGGAAGTCCGGCTCAGCTCTGCCCCGGGGACAGGGGGAGGGTCTGAAATGTGGGCTGAGCCACCCTGGGCCCTCCCATCCCCAGCCCCTGCAGCCCGCTGAGGAAGCAGGAAGAAGGTGGGGCCTGCACTCAGATGGAGCCATGAGGTCGCTCACCGATACAGTGGCTCCCAGAGAGGAGGAAATGGAGTCCGGACGCCCAGGACCGAGGGCAGGGCCGGGACAAGCCTGCCCGGGACACTGCGGCCAGAATCCCCAGCACAGGTAGCCCCGCCTGCTCCGTCCCACGCCCCCCAGCCCCACCCCCTGCACCATCTTTGCTGGTGGCCCCTGTGGTGCCTCTACCCTGGGCCACCTCCTCCTCCTCTTCCTCCTAGCCCAGCCCTGGGTCCTCTCCCTCTCTGGGCATCTCTGCAGCACCCAACATCCCCTGAGGGCCTCCTGGCCCCTCTGAGACTCCTAAATGGGCCCCCACCCCACCCCTGCCTCCACCCAGCCGGCAGGGGGTACCCCCCATCCTGGAGCTGGGCTGCACCTCCCTGCCACGCAGGGGTGCCAGGGGGTGGAGGAGAGGATGAGGCTGGGGTTCTGTTGGTGCACTTTGTTGGGGTAACGGTTGTCACCCTGTCGTCACAGGCACACCATGGCGGAAAACAGGCAGGGGTGGGGGCGTAGCTCCTGGGACAGGGTACTCCTTCGTGTCTGCCACCACCCCTGTAGAGAGGCCCTAAACATGGCCACCACCTCAGTGGTCACCCTTCATCTTCCAGAACTGTCTCACTGCCGTGCAAGTTAAGTGGGGGACCTGGCATCATCAGGGCAAATGCTCTTTTTTTTTTTTTAGATTTATTTATTTATTTATTTATTTTTATTTATTTATTTATTTTTTATTTTGACAGGCAGAGTGGACAGTGAGAGAGAGAGACAGAGAGAAAGGTCTTCCTTTGCCGTTGGTTCACCCTCCAATGGCTGCCACGGACGGCACGCTGCGCTCATCCGATGGCAGGAGCCAGGTGCTAGGTGCTAGGTGCTTTTTCCTGGTCTCCCATGGGGTGCAGGGCCCAAGCACTTGGGCCATCCTCCACTGCACTCCTGGGCCACAGCAGAGGGCTGGCCTGGAAGAGGGGCAACCGGGACAGAATCCGGTGCCCCGACCGGGACTAGAACCCGGTGTGCCGGCGCCACAAGGCGGAGGATTAGCCTGTTGAGCCACGGCGCCAGCCCCTAGATTTATTTATTTATTTGAAAAGCAGAGTTACAGAGAGGCAGAGGCAGAGAGAGAGAGAGAGAGAGAGAGAGAGAGAGAGAGGCCTTCCATCCACTGGTTCACTCCCCAAATGGCTGCAAGGGCCAGAGCTGGACTGATCCGAAGCCAGGATCCAGGAGCCTCTTCCAGATCTCCCATGTGGGTGCAGGGGCCCAAGGACCTGGGCCATCTTCCACTGCTTTCCCAGGCCATAGCAGAGAGCTGGATTGGAAGTAGAGCAGCCGGGACTCGAACCGGCGCCCATATGGGATGCTGGCACTTCAGATGGCAACTCTACTGGTTACACCACAGCACCAGCCCCCTGATGCTCTTGGGTTAAAGCGAGGTAAAAAAGAAAGCCTTATCCCCACCACCCACTCCTGCAAGGTGACGCGACGAGCTGTGGACATGGCCTGGCCTGGGTGGTTCTGGTGACGGAGCAAGGGCAGGAAGCCTTAGACCCACGCTGACCTCTCACCTACACACAGCAAGCAGGTCCCCAGGTCCAGCCCTGGGCGGCTGGACACACCCCTGTCTGAAGGGTCCCGCCATCAGCTCCTCCCAAGCCTTCTCCCTCCTATCTCACAGGGTCCAGGCTCAGCCTCAGCCCGAACCCGGCTCACACTGTCATCTCGCGGGAGCTGCAGAGCCAGCCCAAGCCCGCCTCTATCTCCACAGCCTAGCTTTAGCTCAGACCCCCAAGCCCCTTCCTGCTAGTTGTAAGGGAGGGGCTCGCTCTCTCTCTCTCTCTCTCTCTCTCTCTCTCTCTCTCTCTCTGCAGTGTCCCCGGAAAATGGATCAGGCGGCTATATCAAAAGACATTCTACTTTCACTTCCAAAACATGCCCCGCGCTTTTGGCCGGCACAACACCTTTCTCTGCTACCAGGTGGAAGGCAGCGGGAGCGCCTCGCCGGACAAGGGGATCTTTATGAAGCAGGTATCGGCCAGACTCTACCCACGTCCCAGGCAGGAGCTAAGCCAGCCAACGGTGCAGGACAGACAACCCGTAAGATGCCGCCGCAGGCTCTTCCCACAGCTGTCCCTGCTGCACTGTCCCAACCCGACGACACGTACAAGTGTCTGACTTGTGTCGAGACCAGCACTGTCCCGGAACGGCTCAGCCATCATTTCAAACACTCTTGTGGCTGCCCCCGCCTCTCAGTCTTGCAGGAAAGAGCATCTGCAGAAAGCTGGCCCTGCTGCCCCCACCACATTCCGGAGTGAGGACCCACAAGGACGCACCCACCCACTCCTCCGTGCCCCTCACTCCCTTGGGTGACCCCTGCGGCAGCTGGACCCGCCTCCGAGGTTTTGAGAGCAGTGCCACCTCCAGCAGCGCCGTGCACCTGCCCACCCCCCTCCTGCCCCTCCCAGACCTCAGACTTCTCAGAACGTCTCCGGGGGCGGAAGCCGCTTGTGGGGTGGGCAGTAACACCTGCCAGCCTCGTGACAGCAGGAGTCCCGCACCCTCAAAGTGCTTGTGGAAAAGAATGGAATGAAAAGATGTTTATTTTTTAATCAATATTTTTAAATCCATGTATCACTTTTTCATATTACATATTTTTTCACAAACTTTTTGGAGATCCTGCGTACATAATTGACATTTTTCTAGTACCCACAGTTTAAAAAGTCAGGAGAAGCTGGTGAAATTACTTCCAATACTTTGTTAGCCCAATGGTTTCTGTTTTTGTTTTTTGACAGGCAGAGTGGACAGTGAGAGAGAGAGACAGAGAGAAAGGTCTTCCTTTGCCGTTGGTTCACCCTCCAATGGCCGCTGCGGCTGGCGCGCTCCAGCCGGCGCACCGCACCAATCCGATGGCAGGAGCCAGGTGCTTCTCCTGGTCTCCCATGGGGTGCAGGGCCCAAGCACTTGGGCCATCCTCCACTGCACTCCCGGGCCACAGCAGAGGGCTGGCCTGGAAGAGGAGCAACCGGGACAGAATCTGGCGCCCCAACCGGGACTAGAACCCGGTGTGCCAGCGCCACAGGTAGAGGATTAGCCTAGTGAGCCACAGCGCCAGCCAGCCCAATGTTATCTAACAGTATTGTGACATAGAATCCCTAGAAGATTCTTCGTGAGATCACCGGCAATTTTTTTTTCCTCAGACAACTCTTTGAAACGAGCTGTGTATTTCAATGACCTGCAGGTCTCGGTTCCAATGAGCCACGTTTCAAGGGCTCAGGAGCGCCTGTGGCCGCGGCTCAGCTCTGGTCAAGGGCTCAGTAGCGCCTGTGGCCACGGCTCACCTCTGGGACACACAGCACTGTGCCTGCGCCACAGCCAGCAGGCAAGGGACAAGCTGGCCAGAGCAGGGGCTGGGGTTCCTTGTTGAATGGGTGCCAGGCTGAGAATGTGGGGAGGGACCCCGCAGGGCAGAGACGGCTGGAGCGAGGGGAGGAACTCCGGGGCTCCTGTCGGGGGACCCCCTGCCTGCCCCACTCTGCCCGTGCCTCCGACCCACGGCTTCCTCCCCACCGTTCACAGATGTGGCCCAGGACTCCCGAGTACCATGCGGAACAGTCCTTCCTCTCCTGGTTTGAGAACCGCCTGCCGCTGCCTGGCCAGCGGCCGTGCCAGGTCACCTGGTACCTGTCCTGGAGCCCCTGCAGCCACTGTGCTGAGCAGGTGGCTGCCTTCCTGGACACGCACAGGAACGTGAGGCTGACCATCTACACCGCCCGCCTCTACTACTACTGGCACCCGGAGTACAGGGCTGGGCTCTGCCGGCTGGTCAGCGCGGGGGCCCAGGTGGAAGCCATGTCCTTCTCAGGTGAGCGCCGCGGCGGGGTGGGGGGCGCCGTGATGGGGCTTCGCAGGGCCCCTGGGGGGACTGGGGAGCCTGCGCTGGCCCTGGGCCCTCACCGCTGTCTCCCCTTTTGTCTCAGAATTTGAAAAGTGCTGGGAAGAGTTTGTGTACAATGACGGAACCCCATTTAGGCCTTGGTGGATGCTGTATCGAAACTACCGCGCCCAGGCGAACAACCTGCAGGACATCCTCAGGTGAGCGGCCTCTCCTCCCCTCCTCAGGCCGCCACCCCCTTTCCAACCAGGCCCCGCTGCCCCAGCCTCCTGCCTCACTGCTCCCGTGAGAGCCGCTTCCTTGCTGGCCGGCACCCCGAGCTCATGCCCCTGCAGATCCTGCCCCCCACGGGCTCCCTCCAGCATGGCCTGAGAACCGCCCCCCCCCCCCCGGCGTGCGCAAGGAAACAGAAGGTTCTGGAAGCGTCGCCTAAGGCAGACTCGAGTTCCCAGAGGCAGAAATGAATCGGGGCTGCCACGGGTGGGTGCGGACTCCCCTCTGTTCTGAGGCCTCTGTTCCGACCTGAGTGTGGCCACATGCTGTGCCCCCGTGCATCCCCGTTAGGGCCCAACCCAAGGCCTCTTTTGAACTTGGCCACCCCTTTAAAGGGTCTGTCTCCAGATGTGTTCACACCCCGGGGTGCTAGGGTTAGACCTCCCACGTCTGAACTTAGTTGGGGCAAAATTCAACCCAGGACGGCGACCGAGGGGTGGGAGGCATCCGGGCCTTGGCTCTGGGGGTCCTGACCAGACTCTGATCCCCTCTTCCACCCAGACCCCTTCGCTTCTCCCCACATCGTCACCATGCCCTACCCCACCCTGCTCAGCCCTGCCTGTCCCATGTCCCAGCTCCCCCAGGGACGCCGCTGGGGTGGCCACAGCCCGGGGCTGGTGCTGAAGAACGAGCCGCAGGAAGGCAATGACAGAGTTTCCCCTTCAGTGAGACTGGGCAAGAAAAGGGGGCTCAGGTGACAGGCTGGAGGCCACCGGAGCGCTTCCTCTGCCACGCTGCCTTCTAAAAAATTTCAGATTTATTCATTTATTGAAAGGTGGGCATGGGGGAGAGGAAGGGGGGAGAGAGAGAGAGGGAAAAAGAGGGACCTCCTATCCCCTAGTTCGCTCCCCAAGCACCTGCACAGTTGGGTCTGTGCCAGGCCAAAGCCAGGAGCCCGGATCCTAACCCAGACCACCTGCTGCTTCCCAGGAGCAGTCGGGACGGACCCAGGCGCTGCAGGGTGGGATGCAGGCGTCCGCGAGCGGTGGGTTAACCCACTGCCCCACACACCGGTTCTGTCCCAGCTGCTCCTCTTCCAGTCCAGCTCTCTGCTGTGGCCCGGGAAGGCAGTGGAGGATGGCCCAAGTGCTTGGGCCCTGCACCCGCATGGGAGACTGGGAGGAAGCACTCGGCTCTTGGCTTCAGATTGGCGCAGCATGCCAGCCTTAGCGATCATTTGCTGGGGTGAACCAACAGAAGGAAGACCTTTCTCTGTCTTTCTCTTTCATTGTCTATAACTCTCTCTCTGTCTCTCACTGTCTAACTGCCTGGCAAAAAAGAAAAAGAAAATTAAAAAAGCAAGATGGGGGCAGGCATTGGGCACAGCACCAAAGACCCAGTGGGGATGACTGCCACACCCCTCACAGTGCCTGGCTCGGCCCAGCTCGGCTTCCGCTGGTGCGCACTGGGAGGCGGCACTGATGGCCCAGGGGCTTGCGTCCCTATCACCCACCTGGGACACCTGGATAGAGTTTGGGCTCCTGGCTTTGGCGCTCTCTCTCTCTCTCTCTCTCTGACTTTCAAATAAAATGAAAATAAGTACATAAAGCTTTCAAACAATACAAAGCAAGACAACTGGATACTCCGCAGGGTGTAATGACAGCTGGGAGGAGTGAACGCCAGGTGAGCCCTTCAGGCAAAGTCTCTGTCTCGGGCCCTTATCCCCTCACTGCCTTGCGCATAGTCACAGAGTCTCTGTCCCCTGCTCCCCAGAGAGGCGCCTGTGGGACCCCACCGCTGCCGGTTGCATGGAGGGCCTGGGCCCAGGTGGGACGTGCAGTTGTGCAAGGCAAGGGCATACCCACAGTTCTCAGGAGGTGACATTGACAAGTGACAGTAGGGCAGCGACAGTGCAGGGCCTCCCCACGGCCAGACCCCCGTCCCGCCCCTTCTCCCTGCCTGCCCTCCTCCCTTCCCTGCCCCAAGAGGAGGCTGGGTGACCGCAGGCAGTGCGCTCTGCCTCTCTGTTGTCTCCCTGCTGCACAGGGGCGTCGTGGGTCTGCTCCAGGAAGAAACCTTCTGCTTCCAGTTCAACAACCAGCGCCGGGTGCCGAAGACCCACCAACGCAGGAGGCCTTACCTGTGCTACCAGCTGGCCACACCCACCGGGGCCCTGCTCCACAGGGGCTACCTGTGCCACCAGGTGTGTGCGGGGCGGGCGCAGGTGGGAGGCCAGGCTGCAGGGCGGGCACTGCCACGCTCTCCTCTCTGGGCTCCGGGACCCTCGCCCAATTCGAACAAAGCTGTGGGTGCTTTGGGGAAGCTGAGTGAGTGGGGGAGGGGAGCCCCTCGTCCCCAGCCCTGCCTCCAGCCACAAGCCCTCTAGCCTCTGCCATCCACCCCACCCTCTCTCTCTCTGGACCCTCTCCAGAAAGATCGTCACGTAGAAGTGTGCCTTATTGACACGATCCAGGCCATGGGGCTGGACCCCGCCCAGAGCTACCAGCTCACCTGCTACCTCTCATGGAGCCCCTGCCCGCAGTGCGCGCGGGAGCTGCTGGACTTCGCCGGCAGCCACTGCAACCTGGGCCTGCGGATCTTCACCTCCCGCCTGTACTTCCACTGGCGCAGAAACTTCCAGCAGGGGCTGTACCTGCTGTGCAAGGCCCACGTCCCGGTGACCGTCATGGGCCTCCCCGGTAGGAGGCAGGGCCGGGCTCGAGGGTCCAGGAGGGCGGAGCCCCTGGGGGCTGGAGACCAAGATGTGTGACTCCACCTGGAGGGGAGAATTCGGGGTCGGGGGGAGAGAAGAGAGCCCTGGGGAGGGGCGAGGGGAAGGGAAGGCCCCCCTGCGGCTCCCACCCCCCAGGCCTCACTGGCTTCCCTGATCCATCGCAGAGTTCCAACACTGCTGGAAAACCTTCGTGGACCCCGCGAAGCCCTTCCCGGCCTGGCCGAAGCTTCTGGAATGCAGCGCCAGCATCAAGAGGCGGCTGGAGCGGATTCTGAAGGGGAGCTGCTGTCCCCAGCCACCCACGCCCCTCCCTTCCTGTTCGCTCCCCCCACCTCCCTGCCTTTCCCGTCTCTCCCACCAGGGCCTCCCACTCCCACCTCCCTCTCTCCGCCTGCCACTCCCACCTCCCACTCCCACCTCCCACTCCCACTCCCACCTCCCTCTCTCCCCCTGCCTGGCCCCTTGTCCCGTCCCTTTCTCGTCTCTCCCACCAGGGCCTCCCACTCCCACTCCCACCTCCCACCTCCCTCTCTCCCGCCTCCCACTCCCACCTCCCACCTCCCTCTCTCCCGCCTCCCACTCCCACTCCCACCTCCCTCTCTCCCCCTGCCTGGCCCCTTGTCCCGTCCCTTTCTCGTCCCTGCTGCACGGTCACTTCTCCTTCGCTCAGCCCCTGCGGGTTCACACCAATGGGTGCTTCCTGATTTCTCTTTCTTTTTTAAGATTTAGTTGTTTATTTGGAAGGCAGAGTCGCAGAGAGAGACAAGGAGCGACAGAGAGAAGTATTTTAGCTGCTGGTTCACTCCCCAAATGGCCACAATGGCCAGGGCTGGGCCAGGCCAAAGGCAGGAGCCTGGAATTTCATCCCGGTCTCCCACATGGGTGCAGGGGCCCAAGCACTGGGGGCATCTTCCACTGCTTTCCCAGGCCACAGCAGGGAGCTGGATCGGAAGTGGAGCAGCCGGGACTCGAACTGGTGCCCATGTGGGATGCTGGCGCTATAGGCCACGGCTTTACCTGCCTTGCCACACTGCCAGCCCCTCTCTTCGTTTTTTGATATTTATTTATTTATTTGGGAGGCAGAGTTACAGAGAGAGAGGGAGAGACAGAGAGAGGTTTTCCACCCGCTGGTTCACTCCCCAAATGGCCACAACAGCCAGGGCTGGCCCAGACCATAGTCAGGAGCCAGGCGCTCCATCCGGGTCTCCCACGTGGGTGGCAGGTGCCCAAGCACTTGGGCCGTCTTCTGCTGGTTTCCCAGCTGCATCAGCAGGGAGCTGGATGGGAAGTGAAGTAGTTGGGACTGGCATCTTGGGAGGCAGCTTCACCCTCTGCCACCACACAGCTCCCCTAATTTCTCTTTTTCTCTCAACAGTCCTGGAGTCTGAGCAACTTGTAGGTCGCCTCCAGCAAACTCAGCCTCAAGCGTAGTGACCGAGTGTGGCTGGCCCTGGATCGTGCGTGGGCTGCGCGGGAGGGGCACCAGCTCCGTGGATCCCGCCCTCGCCCCAGCCCCAAACACCTTTTGTTCTCCCTTCCTGCATTTCTGTTCTGTGGAGGAGGTGGGTTCATAATTTTATAACTGAAAAAAATACAGATACTTTTACACTTTGAAAAACCTACGTTACTTTCTCAGGGGGTAATCAGGTATTTTCCTTCATCAAAAACTAAGTACAAGGAATTTCTAATCCCCCAGCACCAAGAGAAAAACGCACTGGAAACCCCCTGTTGAGGCTGGAATTCATCTGGGGTCTGTGCATCCGGGTCCCTTCTCAGCGTCTAACGAGTACCCACATAGACCCGGTCAAGCTTCATCCGAGGTGTTTGAGAACAGGTGCGGCTCCCGCGTGCGTGCGGCTCCGGCTCCCGCGCCGTGGAGAGGCCTCTGTCTCTTCATTAGACTCCTTGCTGACTGACGTGGCTACAGTCGGCGGAGCCGTCCCGAGGTCAGAGCAGGAGGGAGGCAGCTGTCCCGGGAATGCAAGGAGCCTGCCTGTGATGCTCTGGCTGTAGTCCCTGTCTGCGTCTATGTCCCCATTTCCGGTTCTGCTGGCACAGAGCGGTGACGTTAACCCTGGCCCGGCGGCTGAAGCATCTTCAGGAGCTCCATCCCCATGCACAGTAGTGCACCAATTCCTGTGGCCGCCATGGAACATTAGGACAGCCAATCAAATGCGTGCATGCAACCATTTTAAGGGAGACAAAGAGGCTTAAAACCATATATAAGGGGGAAAAAAACCTTCTTTGTTCAGAGCTCAGAATTTTGGATAAGAATTCCACCTGGGCCTTATGCTGGCATAATAAGACCGCTTCCTGTTAAAAGGCCTTGGTGTCTTGAGTCGGTACATGAATCCTACTACAATGTGAGCACCGGTTCGAGTCCCGGCTGCTCCACTTATGATCCAGCTCCCTGCTAATGCACCTGGGAAAGCAGCAGAGGATGGCGCAAGTCCTTGGGGCCCTGCACCCGCATGGGAGATCCGGAAGAAGCTCCTGGCTTCAAACTGGACCAGCTCTGGCCATTGCAACCATTTGGGGAGAGAATCGGCAGATGGAAGATTCTCTGTCTCTGCCTCTCTTTCTCAATTGCCTTTCAAATAAATAACTAAATCCAAATAGAAAGAAAGAAAGAAAGAAAGAAAGAAAGAAAGAAAGAAAGAAAGAAAGAAAGAAAGAAAGAAAGGAAGGAAGAAAGAAAGGAAGAAAGAAAAGAAAGGGATGATAGCATCCAGGCCACCCAGCTTTGAGAAGGCAAATGGAATGATAGAAGGTGTTTTAAAAAAAAAAAAAAAAGATTTATTTACATTTCAAAGTCAGAGTTACAGAGAGAGAGAGAGAGAGAGGTCTTCCATCTGCTGGTTCACTCCCCAGACAGCCACAATGGCCAGGGCTGGACCAGACTGAAGGCAGGAGCCAGGAGCTTCATCTGGGTCTCCCACATAGATGGCAGGGGCTCAAGCGTCTGGGACATCTTCTGCTGACTTCCTGGGCATGTAGCAAGGAGCTGGATCAGAAGTGAAGCAACCAGGTCTCAAACCAGCACCCACACGGGATGCTGATGCTGCAGACAGAGGCTTTACCTGCTACACCATAGCGCTGGGCCCCTGAAAAAGTGTTTTTGAAAAGAGAAGAGGCCGGCACCACGGCTCAATAGGCTAATCCTCCACCTTGTGGCGCCGGCACACCGGGTTCTAGTCCCGGTCGGGGTGCCAGATTCTGTCCCGGTTGCCCCTCTTCCAGGCCAGCTCTCTGCTGTGGCCCAGGAGTGCAGTGGAGGATGGCCCAAGTGCTTGGGCCCTGCACCCCATGGGAGACCAGGAGAAGCACCTGGCTCCTGCCATCGAATCAGCGCAGTGTGCCGGCCACAGCGGCCATTGGAGGGTGAACCAACAGCACAAGGAAGACCTTTCTCTCTGTCTCTCTCTCTCACTGTCCACTCTGCCTGTCAAAAAAAAAAAAAAAAAAAAAAGAAAAAAAGAAAAGAAAAGAAAAGAAAGAAAGAAACATAAAGATCTATCACTAAAAAAAACCCAGGAGGACCGAATGTATCCAAAATCTTTGTCAAACCTTTAAAGAATGCGTAATAAATGCTTTCAACATTTATAAAAGGTTAATTACAGAAAAATATGGACAACCCCCTCAATTCTTATGTGAGGACACAACCTTAATACAAAAATCTGATAAAGGTAGTACGAAAGCAGAGACGGTACTAAATCTCATAGATCAGTCCCACGATGAGGGGCTGGCACTGTGGCTCAGCGGGTTAAGTCCCTACCTGTGACACCAGCATCCCATGTGGACACCAGTTCAAGTCCCAGCTGCTCCTCTTGCGATCCAGCTCCCTGCTACTACGCCCGGAAAAGCAGCAGATGGCCCTGTGATTGGGCCCCTGCACCCACGTGGGAGACCCGGACGGAGTTCCAGGCTTCACCCTGGCCCAGCCCCAGTCAATGAAGCCATTTGAGGAGTGAATCGCTGGATGGAAGAGCCCTCTCTCTCTCTCTCTCTCTCTGTAACTCCTTCAAACAAATAAATCATTTTTAATAAGCCTCATGTATGACTATAGATACAAAAATTATAAATTATTTATTTATTAAGAGAATAATAAATTATGACTGAATAAGGTCTAACAAAAAGTGCAAATATGATTCCATGTGAGGAAACTGATGAGCATAATTCATTACGCACAAAGAATAAAAATCATGTGATCATACCAGTAGATGCTGAGTTTCATGGGATTCAGTCATTAAAATATTAAGTAAAACAATAGTAAATATATCGAAGTGTAGAAAAGAAATTTTGGGACTGGTGCTGTGGTGAAGCGGGTAAAGCCGCCGTCTGCAGTGCCGGCATCCCATATGGACGCTGGTTCGAGTCCCGGCTGCTCCACTTCAGATCCAGTTCTCTGCTGTGGCCTGGGATGCAGTGGAAGATGGCCCAAGTCCTTGAGCTCCTGCACCCACACGGGAGACCTGGAGGAAGCTCCTGGCTCCTAGCTTTGGAGAGGTGCAGCTCCGACTGTTGCGGCCAATAGGGGAGTGAACCATTGGATGGAAAATCTCTCTCCTCTCTCTCTCTCTCTCTCTCTCTCTCTCTCTCTCTGTGTGTGTGTGTGTGTGTGTCTACCTGTCTGTAACTCTGTCAAATAAATAAAATAAATCTTTAAAAAACAGAAAAGAATTTTTATGGAAGACATTAGTAAATAGTATTATTAATGGCGAAATATAAAAACCATTTCAAGTGAGTTGGGGACGTGCAGGGCTGGTATCTATTACTACGTATTCAACTTTGTCTCGGGATCCTAACGAATGCAGTAAGCAAAGAAGCATAGACACTGGAAAAGAACACACACACCTTCTTCTGTGTGGTTCCCGACCCTTCTGTGGCGTTGGTGACAACTTTCTACTTTGCATATCTGAGACACTTGAATTTTTTCCCAAAGATTCTCAATTAAGAAAGCTAAATACAAAATGAATATATAAAATCTTTTCCTCTATATTCATAACCAGAATCTAAAGATTATGGGGATAAATATTATGTTCAAAATAGCAATAAGATTTCTTAAATCCAATCACCATACCAGGACCGGTCCTGTGGCATAGTAGGCTAAACCTCTGCCTGCGGCACTGGCATCCCATGTGGGCATCGGTTCGAGTCTCAGCTGCCCCACTTGCAATCCAGCTCCCTGCTAATGCATCTGGGAAAGCAGTAGAAGATGGTGCAAGTCCTTGGGCCCCTGCACCCACATGGGAGACCGGGAAGAAGCTCCTGGCTTTGTCTTGGCTCAGTCCTGACCATTGCAGCCACTTGGGGAGTGAACCAGTGGATGGAAACTTTCTCTCTGTCTCTCTCTGCCTCTTTGTAACTCTGCCTTTCAAATAAATAAATATTTTTTTAAAAATCTCTATGGCAAAGGGACACTTACCAGTTCCTGATCCCAGAAGTAAACATTATTTTTTAAGCTATTTGTTTGAAAGCAGGGCTACAGAGAGAGGGGCAGAGACAGAGAAAGAGGGGGAGAGCAAGAGACAGAGCGTGCGTGTGAGAGCGCTTCAGCCACTGGCTCACTCCCCAGGCGGCTGTGACAGCCACAGCCACAGCCAGGAGCTCCTCTGGACCTGCTGATATTGTCCCGCTATTAACAATTTTCAGTATTAATAACCTGTGGGTTCTTACTCTGAGAAGCATTCTAAATACTGGATCAAGTAGCCCAGGCAGCATGGTAAGTTTTAAGCTTTTTATTCAATGAAAGAAATACACAGGAAAGTGAAGGCATTCACTAGGGGAGAGACAGGTCCAGAAGCCACGCTGGGTCCCTACCAGGCAGAGAGCGGCCACGAGCACGTGGAGTGAGCATGCAGGCAGGAAAGCAGAGAGCCGGCGGCCAGAAGCCCACGGGCCCGTGGCACAACCAGGGAAGGGCCCACGTGTTCCAGACCTTTTATTTACTCCCAAAGGGGGCGTGGTTATGTAGTCTAATTGGCAGGTACATGTACAGGTGGGATCAGGTAGGGGCATGAGATCACGCTGGGGGCGTGGTCTTCCAGCTCACAGATCTGATCGATTTTATCCTATCTGCCAGCCTACATCACTCCCACGTGGGTGGTAAGGACCCCAGGACTTGGTCCATCCCCCACTGCTTCCCCAGGTGCATTAGCAGGGGGCCAAGCCGCCAGGACTGGCTCATGTGTGGGGTGCCGGCGACTCAAGCCACAGCCTGACCCTCCGCGCCAGGGTGCTGGCCCCTATTACTGTGATTTAAAGAGAGACTCCACTTCACGGTCAAGGTTTCTGTTTAAATCGCAGTTGGTGCCTCCCTGTAAGTAACCAGAAATCGATCAGTTTGCCCTCCCAGTCCCTCTGAAATACTGCATCTGTGCGCACGCTTAAGAGGAAGGGAGTTGGGAAGAATCAGTCGTGCTAGATATCCAGTTAACCACATTGCTAGTGTTCAGATGCTGAGAGAAAGCTGATTGTGAGAGTTATAAGAGTTTGATCAGCTGGCACTGAGGCTCAACAGTCCGGGTTCTAGTCCTGGTCGGGGCGCCGGATTCTGTCCCAGTTGCCCCTCTTCCAGGCCAGCTCTCTGCTGTGGCCCAGGAAGGCAGTGGAGGATGGTCCAAGTGCTTGGGCCCTGTACCTGCATGGGAGACCAGGAAAAGCACCTGGCTCCTGCCATCGGATCAGCGCAGTGCGCCGGCCACGGCAGCCATTGGAGGGTGAACCAACGGCAAAGGAAGATCTTTCTCTCCGTCTCTCTCTCACTGTCCACTCTGCCTGTCAAAAAAAAAGAGTTTGATCAGTGGAACGCTAAACCATACACATGAATATTTATTTCTATGCACAGAATCCTCCTGGATATTAAAGCAATGCTCCAATGTCAATCACATTCATTGAAATCAAGATTGTCTGCAAGAAACAAGCCGTGGGCTGGTGGCCACACACGGCGTGACAGCGCCCCCATGAGGCCGTGCAGTGCAGCAGCCCTGAGTGGGTGTTTTTGCAAAGTGCCATCCCACAGTCCCGCGGGTCCTGGGCCGCCTCCAGCTTCCTCCTGAGCAGGACCTCGGCCCCCGTGGCCCAGGATGTAGCCCCCATGCTCCAGGGAGCCAGGTGGGGACGGGGGAGATGAAGAGGACAAAGACCACGCTCCCCGCGTCTTAGGGGAGAGGCCGGAAGCTGCCAGAGGACAGCAGAGGGGGCTGGGAACGCAGCCCGGCTCGGTCACATCCACCTTGCTGAGAGTCCGCGGTTGGCTAAGTGGCCCCAAATGAGGACGCGGCCGGGCGGCCGCCTCGCCGCTGCACCGCCAGGTTCTCCCATCCAGAGTGTTTTGGATTTGGGTTGCCGAAGCCAGCCAGCATGTGAGGCTTTGTCACAGCAGCCTCGGAAGCAAGGCCACCCAGCAGGCGCCGTCCTCAGCCAGTGGTGCCGCCTGCCACACACCTGGCTGCGTGAGGACCCCAACAAGCATGTGGCTTCGGAGGTGCGGTTTTTAAGGACTCTAAGGGAGGCCAGACAATGGGGCTGGCGCTGTGGTGTAGCAGGTAAAGCTGCCACCTGCAGTGTCGGCATCCCATATGGGCAGAGGTTCGAGTCCCGGCTGCTCCTCTTCTGATCCAGCTCTCTGCTATGGCCTGGGAAAGCAGTAGAAGATGGTCCAAGTCCTTGGGCCCCTGCACCCACATGGGAGACCAGGAAGAAGCTCCTGGCTCCTGGCTTCGGATCAGCGCAGCTCCGGCCATTATGGCCAATTGGGGAGTGAACCAGTGGTTGGAAGACCTCTCTCTCTCCCTCTGCCTTTCCCTCTCCCTCTGTGTAACTCTGACTTTCAAATAAATGAATAAATGAATAAATCTTTAAAAAGGCCACACAAATTAAGTCTATTAAACCGTGCAGACCCATCCAACGTGAGTGAGCCGTGCACAGCTGCACCTGGAGGGAGGGGCCCATCCCAAAGTCCCCATAACCACTTCCAGGTCACCACGGCGACGCTGGCCTCTCCCCATGCCCCATCGGGGGTGGTTTCGCTGAGCTTGTACTAATCCTCTGATCCGGATGGAGCCCCCAGACTTCTCCACTGGGAAGTCACTTCTCCTGTAGTCATCAGTAGCTGCTTCCTGAAAGCCCACAGACGGCTCGCGGCCTCCTCCCCTGGTGCCTAGTCAGCACCGATGGCTCCCTCTGCCTCTCTGGCCTCAGCCACTTTTGTGCCTTCTGGAAACTTCTCTGCCATTTTCATGGGCTGGGTGGCCCTTGCCTGTGTCCCTGCCCTATGATCAGCCGCCTTTTGCATTTTCCTGACTATGCGTTCATCAGGATTTGAGGAGGGAAGCGAGGGAGAGGCTCGGGTTGGACTTGTTCTCTTGAAGTACGGGTGATGCCCGTAATGATCGGATGGATGAGAACGAGGGGGAGTGGACAAATAGAAGAACGGGTGAAAAATGTCCACTCTCCCTCGCAGCCAGAGCACAGGGCACCCTAGTGATGAGGGACGGCAGGTGCAGGGCCCTGGGGCCGCCCACCAGAACCTCGCCCGTCCTCCTCCGAGGCTCTCTGCTAGGCGTGCACACGGCTCCCGCTGTCTCCCACAGCCCGGATGCATCCTGTGGCTGAGGCTGCTGAAAGCCACGGAAGCCACCGAAGGGGGCAGGAGACGCCGGACCCCTGGGGAGCAGCACGAGCAGGCTCAGCCACCACCGAGGCCCCTCAAAGCTGGGGGTCGGCCGGCGCCGCGGCTCAACAGGCTAATCCTCCGCCTGCGGCGCCGGCACACCGGGTTCTAGTCCCGGTCGGGGCGCTGGATTCTGTCCCAGTTGCTCCTCTTCCAGGCCAGCTCTCTGCTGTGGCCCGGGAGTGCAGTGGAGGATGGCCCAGGTGCTTGGGCCCTGCACCCCATGGGAGACCAGGAGAAGCACCTGGCTCCTGGCTCCTGCCATCGGATGAGCACGGTGCGCCGGCCATTGAGGGGTGAACCAACAGGCAAAGGAAGACCTTTCTCTCTGTCTTTCTCTCTCATTGTCCACTCTGCCTGTCAAAAAAAAAAAAAAAAAGCTGGGGGCCGGGAGCAAACCCAAGGCTGCGAGGGGGAGGGATAGGAAGCCTGGCGGGCCTGGGGCAGATCTGCCTCCTCTTTCCCCAGCAGGACCCTCTGGGCCAGGCGGCAGCCCCCCTCCCACTCGCGCCCCTTGCTCTGGGACGAGCCCTTCCTCTCTCAGGATGGTTCATGCCGCTGCCAACAGCCCACGTGGCCCTGGGTTGCCAGCCTTCTTCAGCCCTGGGCTCCGCCCCCCAGCAGTTTCTGTCTCCCCCTAGCTTGCCTTTTTCTGTCTAGGAGGCCTCAGGAATGGGCACACTTACGGCGGGCGCTCCCCAGGCACCGACGGCAGAGGCCGGCCAGATGCCGGCGCACCTTGGTCTGCGTCTGGCCTGGCCATGTCCCCTCCAAGCCACGAACAGCAGCACAGCGGCTCCCAGAGGCACTCGGGGACCCTGCCAGGGTTGCACGGCCCAGAGGTGTTCCCAAATGTGCGGAACACGCAGCCTGTCTTCCCGGCACGTGGGCACATGTGTGTCACGTTGGCACAAGTGTGTGGTGGAATTTCTGCCTCGGGCAGAGTTGACAGAGGCAGGGCAAGCCGGATGTTAAAGGACTTGGTGGGGAGAAGCAAGAACACTGCCAGCTCTTCTCACTAATTTTGAAAACTGGAGCTAATTTTTCATAAAACATTTGTATTAACACACAAAGGGGGGCAGCGCTGTGGCGCAGTGGGCTAAGCCTCCGCCTGGGGTGCCGGCATCCCATATGGGCGCCGGTTTGAGTCCTGGCTGCTCCACTTCAGATCCAGCTGCCTGCTGATGGCCTGGGAAAGTAGGTGATTCAATGGCTTGGGCACCTCCACCCACACGGGAGGGTGGAAGACCTCTCTGTCACTCCTTCTATCTGTGACCCTGTTTCTCAAATAAATAAATACAATCTTTAAAAAATAGAAAGGAATCCTCCGCCTTGTGGCGCCGGCACACCGGGTTCTAGTCCCGGTTGGGGCGCCGGAGTCTGTCCCGGTTGCCCCTCTTCCAGGCCAGCCCTCTGCTGTGGCCCAGGAGTGCAGTGGAGGATGGCCCAGGTGCTTGGGCCCTGCACCCCATGGGAGACCAGGAAAGGCACCTGGCACATGGCTCCTGCCATCGGCCGCGGCGGCCATTGGAGGGTGAACCAGTGGCAAAGGGAAGACCTTTTTCTCGTCTCTCTCTCTCACTGTCCACTCTGCCTGTAAAAAAAAAAAAAAAAAATAGAAAGGAAGAATACACACAAGTGGTCCACTGTTTTAAGATTTATTTGTTTGAAAGGCAGAGTTACAGAGAGGCAGAGGCAGAGAGAGAGAAGTCTTCCATCCATTGGTTCACTCCCCAAATGGCAACAGCCAGAGCTGCGCCAATCCGAAGCCAGGAGCCAGGAGCTTCTTCTGGCTCCCACGTGGGTGCAGGGGCCCAAGCACTTGGGTCATCTTCCACTGCTTTCCCAGGCCACAGCAGAGAGCTGGATTGGAAGTGCAGCAACCAGGACTCAAACCAGCGTCCATATGGGATGCCGGCACCCCAGGCGGTGGCTTTACCCACTATGCCACAGCACCAGCCCCTGTTATTGTTAATAAGTGAAACATTTTTAATGTCTTAATGTTCTTTTAAAAGTTTTATTTTATGTCTTAAAAATTATTTATTTAATTATTTGAGAGGCAGAGAGAGAGACAGAGCACTCCATCTGTAGGTTCACTCCCCAAATGCCCCCAACTGCTGAAACTGGGCCATGGCAGAGGTCAAGAACCCGGATCTCCATCCAGGCCTCCCACGTGGGTGGCAGGGACCCAAGTACTTGAGCCAGAAGCAAGAGCCAGAGTCAGGGGTTGAACTGGGTACTTTGTTGTGGGACAAAGGCTTTGGAACTGCTAGGTTAAATGCCCACCCCAATTTCTTTCTTTTTTTGGGGGGGGCTTGATTTATTTATTTGAAGGCAGAGCTATGGAGACAAGGGGAGAGGGAGAGAGAGAGAGAGAGAGAGAGAGAGAGAGAGAGAGAGAAAAGTCTTCCATCTGACTCTCTCTCCAAAAAGCTGGAATGGCCAGGGCTGGACCATGCTGAAGCCAGGAGCCTGGAACTCCATCTGGGTCTCCTACATGGATGCAGGGGCCCAAACACTTGGGTCATCCTCTGCCACTTTCTCAGGCACATTAACAGGGAGCTGCATTGGAAGTGGAGCAGCCGGGACTTGATTCGGTGCTGTCACATGGGATAAAGTTGTCCTAAGCAGTGGCTTAACCCACTGAGCCACAGCGCCAGCGTGTGGGTACCACGTTCCTGTGTGCACAGCCCCACATCACGAGGATCACGGTGGGGGAGGGGGTGGTCATTGATGGCTGCCTTTACTTTTGTATATGCTGGAGCTTCTCTTACATGTAATAGGACATTTAAAAACTAAACGGCATCCAACATGTTTTTCTCACAGATTTGGGAGTGCTGTGGGGCCTTGCTGCCTGAGGCCCAGCCTATGTCCTCCATGGCGGAAGCTGAAGCCCACCCCCACGTGAGGGATCTGGAGTGGGGCCCGGTGGGGAGGGGGGCTAAGGTTGGAAGAGGCCATGCGGTGCAGCCCCCAGGACGGGAAGAGGGGGAGGCCCTGAGCGTCCTCTCTCCTGCAGCTGAGCACCCAGGAGCCCTCCCCGCACTCACCTTGAGCTTGGACACCAGCCTCCAGAGCCGCGGGAAAATTCATTTGTGTCTTTAAGCCGTGCAGCCCAAGCACGGTGTCAGAGCGGCCTGCAGAGCCCTCCCACAAACACCTTACACGCCTCGCTCGGGCGCTCCTGGGTGCTGGTCTTCGACGTCAGCCGTGGCTCGGGCCCTGTCTTCACTCCCTGCCCCAGGGGCTCCTCTGATGCCAGGTGGGTGCTCCCTGGGCTCTGGGAGGACCCTGCTCTGAAGCGTGGGGACAGGCGCGCGTTGGCTCGGCCCTGGATGGTGGCGCTGGCGCCACCTGGAGGTAGCAGGGACAGTGGCGGGCTCAGAACCCTGGTCTGCCTCAGGCAAGCTGGCTAAACCCACTTGAGCCAGGCGGGTGCTGGCCGGCATCCCGGCCCCAGTGGGCACCAAGGCCACGCTCCCTCCCTGCCCTTCCTTCGGGCCTGCCCGGGAGGCCTGCTCAGCCCTCCCAAGACCCTCGGGTCGTTCCCTGACATTTTCACGCCCTCCAGGGGTGTGTGTGGGGTCATCAGCCTCAACAGCCAGACCAGACTGTGGCCAGGAGCCCGCGTCTGCCAGCGACCGTCACCGATGCGGGATCAGCCTTGGAATGGTTCTGAGGAAGCAGACAGACTCAGCGGCTGGAAAGCTTTGGAGGCGGTTCCTACGTGAGGCTGCAGGGCCCACCTGCCCACCTGCCCGGTCCCCTCGCCCAGCAGGGGACACCGCCCAGAGAGCAGGAGCTCACCGTCCCTTCCTGCCTCCTCTGACAGGACCGGAAGCCGAGTAGCTGGGACTTGACCCGGCGTCACAGGCGCCCCACCTGCGGTCCCCCAGGCATCATGCTGACGTCTCCCAACAATCAACCCCTGTCTGACGATGCCGGCACCCAAACGCCTCCCACCTGTGCGTCTGCGATTTGCACAGCTGTGGCCAGCTGGGACGACCTCTTCTCGCCAGCACCAGACTCACGGGCCCAAGGCCAGATGTGCCCAGAGGGCTCTCCTATCTGTCTCAGGTCCAGCCAGGCGTGCTGGGCTTGAGGGAGCAAACGACAGGCGAGGGTGTTGCTCCCTAAGGGTCCTACAGCTGGCTGCCCTGCGGTTCTGGCGCAGATCACTCTAGTGGGGAGGCAGTCACAGCACCGCGGGGGGAGAGCTCCCCAGAGCAGTGAGATGCGCTGCGCATGCTGCAGGGGTGCGGCGGGCAGGGCGGCCGTACAGGGACTGCGAGGAGGGACACTTGCGACCGTGGGCTCCCCGAAGGGTGGAGAGCTCGTGCGGCCCTGAGCCAGGGACTTTCCCAGAGGGCCAGGCATCCAGGGCCAGACTTCCCCATGGTCAGCATCACGGTCCTGCCGCACCGGGGTCTGAAACCCAGGCTCCCGTGCTGGGGCTGAGCCCCTCCTCGGCACAGAGGGGCCGCCTCAGGGGCAAATGATCTGAAACCCAAGAGCTTTTTAAAATCATCTTTACTGTGTGTTTAATAATTTTTGCCTCATTTACCAGATAAATCATCTAAATAAATAGATGCTATACAGTCTCTTACCAACATCAGTACAAAAATAGAAACACACTGTGCACCCGCTCTGCCGCCCAGCACGCCGCCCAGCGCTGAGCCGGCCGCGGCGCCCGCCCGCCCGCCCCGTACATTCATTGAGTCTGAACGAAGCTCCAGACCATTCTGTGCAAAGGAAGCAACTCCCGCGCTGAGACCCGGCGGCCACTCGCGCATGTAAAGCAAAGGCCAAACCACTGGACAGGAGCCTGGCGCTGTCCCCCGGAGCAAGGGACGAGGAGACGTTGGCGACGGGGGTCATCCCGGCGGCAGCGACAGCCAGGGCCCCGGTTCCCAGCCCACGGCAAGAGGGAAACACCCAGGGGTCTGTACATTCAGATGGGGGTGGGCCAGGGAAACCAAGGCAGGGGCTGCACGCCTTCCAAGACCCCCACCCCGAGAGTACTGGCCGTTTGGGGGCTGTGGGTGGGAGTGGGCGGACACTGTCACCCTGGCCCCTGTTGGGACACTCCCTGGCCACACCCAACCCCTTGCAGGGGTCACCTGCCCAGGGCTGGAGAAGGTCCTGATGGCCGCCAGCCCTGCCCGCCGAGCAGCTGGCTCATGACTGGCCACGAGCCCCAGGGGCAGCCAGAGCTGGGCCTCTCAGGGCCGCGCCCCTGGCGTCCAGCTTCCCTGGGCCACAGGGCTCCAAAGAGAGAAGTCCTGCTGCTGCGGCCTCGGAGCGGGCCCGCATGACAGCAGGGCTGAGCGCCCAGGGAGCAGGACGCGGCGTGTGTCCGAGGAATGGGGACAGGCTGCCGCCACATCCCACAGCCACGGGCCAACACAGCCAACTGGAGCAACCCCGCGACCCCCGCCCCCCCCCCCCCCCCCCCGCTCTCAGTAGAGAGCCCCTGCGCAGGAAGAGCCCCAGACGGAGCGGCCCCTGCCCTCCCCAGGGACCCACGGCGGGGTGGGTGGCGATTCCTCCGGACTCCATTCCCGGGGCCAGGGGTGAATGAGGTCACCCCAGAAGGGATCACCCCCAGTGGAAGCACGGAACAGACCTGGCGCTAGGACTGAGCGAGGAGACGGGACCTGGCCGACAGCCTCCCAGGGAGCAGGGTGCAGGTGTCTTTGGTGTGGGGTGGGGGGCGTCCCTGCCTCGCAGTCATAGCTAAGCTGGGGGTGCAGGGGGGCAGGCGGCCTCCAGGGCCCCTGACCTCAAGCTGACAGAGGTACAAGGGTGGGGGCTGGCCTCCTCCCCACTCTCCTCTCCGCTCCCCAGAAGCCACCCTCCCTGGCTGACAGCTACCGGCCTGGAGCCTCTGCGCCCACTGCCTGGCAGACACAGCCCTGGCCTGGCCTCACCCACCACCCACCACAGCCCGCGCCCCAGGGGACAGCGAGCTCGGGCCGGAGAGGACAGAGCGGAGGAGGAGGGGTTCTGGAGTGAGGCTGCCCTGAGAAGTGGTGGGACGCTCCTCCCCCCAGACCACCACAGCCACGCCTACATGCAGAGTGGCCCGGGGTGGGGATGGGGGTGCAGAGCAAACAATGGGGGCTGTGAAGTCACCTGAGTGAGAAAGAACAAGAACCTGGGGAGGAAGGGCGGACGCTCCTGGGGCCGAGCCCCAGCCTCTGCTGACCACTGCAAACAAAGGGAGCTGGGAGGGGCCGGCAGGTGTATGCGTGCGGGGGGGGGGGGGGGGGGGAAGGGCCGTGGCGAGTGTCCTTGTGCTGTGCACTTGCCTCACATTCACTAGTCAGGGCTACTCAGCGAGGTCTGCAAGGCCCATTGGACACGGCTGCACACCTCGGTCACACGGACACGTGGACATGGCTGCAGATACCATGGTCATGTGGACACGGCTGCAGACCCCACAGTCACACAGACACGTCTGCAGACAGCCACGGTCACGTGGACACGGCTGCAGACCCCACGGTCACACAGACACGTCTGCAGACAGCCACAGTCACGTGGACACAGCTGCAGATACCACGGTCACGTGGACACGGCTGCAGACCCCACGGTCACGTGGACACGGCTGCAGACCCCATGGTCACGGGCACTGTGAACACAGCCAGGGAGGGCAGTGTGTGCACACCTGTGCAGTGGGCTGCGCGCTGGGCGCGTGCACGGCTGGGTGGCGGGGGAAGGGGAGCGCTCAGCAGAGGGGCCCGGCTGGCAGCTGCTCCCTGGGGGGCAGAGAAGCCCTTCCTCCCGCCCTTCTCCCTGCCCTAGCCCTGTGCTCAAAGCCGGCCTCCGCGACCTTGGCTTTGGAGAGGAAAGTTCGCAACAAAGACCCAGGCTAAAAAAAAAAGGTGTGTGTGGGGGGTCAACCCAAGAGGGGAGGGCTGCTCAAGGGAGGGGAACCGGGCCTTCCCGCTCCTCCAGCCTCTAGAACCAGCTGGTGTGCCTCTAGAGATGACAACGGAGCCAGGGGGCCCGGCCCCGGCCCCTCCTGTCCGGAGACAGGGCACGGCTGTCCTCCCCAGCCCTGGCCAGAGGCCCCCCTGTGCTCGGCCCTCACAGAGGAAGGCCAGGGTGGTGGAGGGCGCTGGCAATTCACTCCTTCTTCTGCCTGGTATGTTTGTAAATAAAATAATGACCCCTCCCCGGACCCCTCCCCAGTGCTGGGAGAGCCCCCCCAAGCCCAGAAGCAGGCAGTTGAAGCAGAGCAGCCGCAGCGACTCAGGACTTCCCGCCGCGGTCTCGGAAGAAGCCCTCAGCCGCCTGGGCCTCTCGGAAGGTGACGGTGATGGAGTTGGCGGTGATGTCGGTCACGGTCACCTCACTCTGGGGGAGCGCGGGTGTCCAGGGAGGGGGCCCGTCGGCCGTGTCTGCATCTGCCGCAGCCAGGAGACAGAGACAGAGACACGGTGCTGACAAATAAGGTGCGCGGGTGGGCACCGCGGCAGCAGGCCCCCCCCCCCCCCCCGCGTTTCCAGCCAGCTCAGGGCCAGGCCCCGAGCATCCTTCCCGGCTGGACAAGAGACCGAGGGCAGGCGCTGGCCTGAGTCGGCCCCGACTGCGTCGGCAGCTATGCTGTGCTGGGAGCGCCGGTCCGCTCGATGCCCCCACTCACCCTCCTCCTCGGGGGGCTGCTCTGTGGGCTCCCACTCGCCCTCCTCCTCGGGGGGCTCTTCTGTGGGCTCCCACTCACCCTCCTCCTCAGGGGGCTGCTCTGTGGGCCCCCACTCACCCTCCTCCTCAGGGGGCTGCACTGTGGGCTCCCACTTGCCCTCCTTCTTGGGGGGCTTCTCTGTGGGCCCCCACTCACCCTCCTCCTCGGGGGGCTGCTCTGTGGGCTCCCACTAGCCCTCCTTCTCGGGGGGCTGCTCTGTGGGCCCCTACTCACCCTCCTCCTCGGGGGGCTGCTCTGTGGGCTCCCACTCACCCTCCTCCTCGGGGGGCTGCTCTGTGGGCTCCCACTCACCCTCCTCCTCGGGGGGCTCTTCTGTGGGCTCCCACTCACCCTCCTCCTCGGGGGGCTGCTCTGTGGGCTCCCACTCACCCTCCTCCTCGGGGGGCTGCTCTGTGGGCCCCCACTCACCCTCCTCCTCATGGGGCTGCTCTGTGGGCCCCCACTCACCCTCCTCCTCGGGGGGCTGCTCTGTGGGCCCCCACTCACCCTCCTCCTCATGGGGCTGCTCTGTGGGCCCCCACTCACCCTCCTCCTCGGGGGGCTGCTCTGTGGGCTCCCACTCACCCTCCTCCTCGGGGGGCTCTTCTGTGGGCTCCCACTCACCCTCCTCCTCGGGGGGCTGCACTGTGGGCTCCCACTTGCCCTCCTTCTTGGGGGGCTTCTCTGTGGGCCCCCACTCACCCTCCTCCTCGGGGGGCTGCTCTGTGGGCTCCCACTCACCCTCCTCCTCGGGGGGCTGCTCTGTGGGCCCCCACTCACCCTCCTCCTCGGGGGGCTGCTCTGTGGGCCCCCACTCACCCTCCTCCTCATGGGGCTGCTCTGTGGGCCCCCACTCACCCTCCTCCTCGGGGGGCTGCTCTGTGGGCTCCCACTCGCCCTCCTCCTCGGGGGGCTGCTCTGTGGGCTCCCACTCACCCTCCTCCTCGGGGGGCTCTTCTGTGGGCTCCCACTCACCCTCCTCCTCGGGGGGCTGCTCTGTGGGCCCCCACTCACCCTCCTCCTCGGGGGGCTGCTCTGTGGGCCCCCACTCACCCTCCTCCTCAGGGGGCTGCTCTGTGGGCTCCCACTCGCCGGCCGCCTGCAGGGCGTCTGGGGTCGCTGACTCCTGCAGGAAGAGCTCCCGTCCATGGCTGTGGCTCCCCAGGCTGGGCCCGCGGGGCGGGAGCTTCTTGCGCGAGAGCCGCAGGTACTTGTGGGCCTTGCGAGGCTTGCGGAGCGGGAAGGGCAGGGTGGGCACCAAGGGGCCCTTGTCCACCAGCTCGGGCGCCCCTGCCTTGACCACCCCCTCGGGGCTCCCGCTGCCGAGTGGGCACGTCAGGGAGAAGCACAGCTTCTCCTTGCCCTTGGCCTTGTGGGAGCTCCGCAGGTCCATGCCGTACAGCCGCTGCGGGGGCAAGCCAGGGCACGGCGGGTCAGCCCCGCCTCCAACCCACCGCACGGCTCGGCCCCCCCTCACCCCCTCGCCAGCCCCCCCTCGGCCCGGCCACGTCGCCGGGTGGGCCAGGGTGCGGTCTCATCTGCCCACAGCTGGGGACCACCGGGCTGACCCTTCGCTGCACAGCATTGTACAGCACACAGGAGGCAGACCAAAGACGGAGAGAAAGTCCGCATCGGCGAAGCAACAGAGCAGGATTTCGCCTTCAGTTTAAGGAAGGGCCCCGCTTCCCAAGTGACCACCAAGGCTGAAACGGGCCGGCTCGCTGGGCAAGGCAGTGTGACGCGGGGCCACGGTGTGGGCGTCGCGACAGCCACCGCGGGGACAGCTCTGCCAGCGGCCTGCACGCGTGCCCGCGGCTCTGGCCCGCCTCGCCCCTGCTGATACGATCTGGAAGGGACCTGCATGAATTCTAGACAGACCCCTGGTGGCAAGATGCTGGGGGATCCCAGTCACTCCCAGAGAACCCCGTCACACCTGTCACCAGAGGCCCACACCCCCAGACCAGGCAGGTGGCGCCGGGCAACACAGCGATGGGAGAAGTCTCAGACGGAAGGGGTGGGAAAATCCCCCCGCCCCCAGCTCCATCAAAGCCCACTCCTTCCTCTGCCACAGGCGTCGAGAGCCCAGGGACTTCCTTTCCACTCCACAAGGCTCTCGTCACGACTGCCAGGGCCCCAGTAGCTCCTAGAGTCACATGGGGGGGTTCCTGCTGCTGGCCCTGGCTGCTCTGAGCCTTGGTTCCCTCTAGTGGAGAGACCCAGGGGCCGGCCTCCAGGGCAGTCCTCACATGACTGCCCTGGATCCAGGCCTGTGTGCGTGGGGTGTGACTTCGAGCCTCTCTCTCGGGCCAGCCACTCTGGGAAGAGCAGCCATGCAGTGAGGCTGTCCTAGCGGTCCTACGGGGAGGCCCCGTGGTGAGGGACCGGCCATCCACAGCCAGGCAAGGCCGCAGCAAAGCAGCGTGGCCTCCAGACTAGCGGAGGAAACACTCGATGGCCAGGAAGGCGCTCCCCGATTCGCTGCTTCAAGCTGCTGAGTGAGGGGTAACTCAGCCGCCAGCGACAGGTGACCGATGCACCTGCCCTGGGGGTGTTACTTCCTGTCCTTGGACCCAAGTCCCAGCAGGCCCGCAGTTCACGGCGCGGGCAGAAGCTTGGATGCTCTACCACCGGGGCGTCCACACTGCACACGGTCCACGTATCCACATCATTAGACTGTGAATCCCCAGGGAGCTCATTACATTACGGAGCGTGGGTATTCCTACCTCCCCCATTGCAGTCAGAAGACCCCAACAGACAAGGCCAGAGACTTGCCCAGAACCACAAAACCCCCACTGCTTCACTGCGAACCACTGATGTCAGCACAGCGCCCCCAACGGCTGAGACGCAGGAACCCACCAGACAGCACTGGGGGCCCTATCAGCCCTTCCTACTCAAAAACGACCATTCCTGGGAGCCAGATATTCCACGGCTGTGGCTCCAGGATTCTAAGGGTCCCACATTCCCCTCACTTCTGAAGTTTGTAAGATCCCCAAATATTACAATTTCATGCTTGGGACTTTGGGCAGGAAGGCCTGCTTGCAGGATTTCTAAGCTTTCAAGCCCTCTGGGATCCTGTAACCACATGTCCTCCCTCCCTGAGGGTTGGTCCATGCAGGGCGTCTTCCTGAGCCCCAGCCCCCCCACCATGTGCGTCCCCTGCAGCGCCCTGGGAGGGGCGGGGCGGCGGGGCCCGTGGGCAGGGGGAGGAGGTGCGGGACCAGCCGCGTTACCTGCAGCAGAAGCCGCTTGGGTTTTGGACCTCTCTTCCTATACCCCGACGCTCGGTCTCTCTCCTCCCTGGGGCAAGGCAGATGGCAAAAGAAAAGGAGACGCTGGTGACGTCTAGGGGAAGGCGCGCCCTGCCCCAGACCGGCCCCAGACTGTCCCACCTGTCTTGCAGAGCCCAGTCTTCCCATCTGATAAACTGGCCACTGAGGCAGGACCCAGGGGCCGGTCCAGACAGGCTCCGCCCTAAACCACTGCAACGGCCCCCAGCAGAGCCCCGACTTCTCAGCACAGCCTCGCAGAAACCCGCGCCTCAGCCTGGCCTGCACACCAGGGACACTACGCAGCCTGCCCCCTCTGGGATCTGAAGGACCCTGGGAGGGCAGGCCCCTGTCTGTCTGCACCATCTGCTCGGGCAGGGGAGGGGAGGCTGCTTGGCGGACCTGTCACCCTGCCAGGGGCTGTCCTCGCTCACAACACAGGCACCGGGGCACCAGCACAGGATGCTTACCACAGGGCCACACACGCCGCACACCAGGCAGCACAACCGGAGGCTCCAAAGAACAGTGCACAGAACGTGTGTGTGCACGTGTGTGCATGTGCACATGTGTGCATTGTGCATGCATTCAAGTGTGTGCAGAACCCAGCGCATTTCCCTCTGCCTCCTGCCTCAGTTCACCCCATTTGCTTTCTGTAGCCCCCACTCGAGAGGCCACCAGGAAGCAGGAGTTGGCAGCGCAGCCGCACCTCTCAGGAACCCCACGTGTGCAGCTGGGATGCCTGAGGGGCTCTTGGTGGCGATGACCGCACCTGCTAGCCGCCACCAGAGGCCAGACGGGGGCTCTACTCTGGGCCCTGGAGAGCTGCCCACTGGCCCCCTTGCCACATTCCAAGCCCCCCTCCATGACCCGTGTGACCAAGGCCCCGCCAAGCACCCAAGGAAGCAGAGGGAAGCTGTGAGACAAGGGACACATGTCCCTTCAAAGAGGGACAACGAAAACTTGGTCTTCAAGCCAGCAGCAGGCAGCCTCCTGGGGAGAAGCCACAAGAACGCAGTGGCGACCTGGAGGGAGTCCAGGCGGAGCCCCATCGTGCCAGTGGCCAGCGGAGGCTCCTGGATAGGCCCCGAGCTCCTCAGAGCCTGTGTCCCCACCTGTCCAGTGACACCTTCATCCCTGTCTCAAGAGGCTGCTGCACCAGGCAAGTGGAAAATCGGTTTTTCGTAAAGGTGCGGGACAGCCTCAGGCTGTCTGGGGGGCGAGGGGAAGGGCATGGCCAGCTGATGCAGACACCACCCGGCTCCCAAGGCCACACTCCCTCCCGGCCTTGCTGGGCCTCCCCAACCTGCTCCTGGTGAAAGACTCTCGGGAGACGGTCTCCGGGCTGCCACCAGAACATCACTGACCTGGCCACCTGCACACGGGGCACCTCTGGGAGGCAGCACCAGTGCCTACAGCCCACACCTCCCAGCAACAGGAGAGGGAGCAGGGCCTCGCTGGCCCGGAGCTCAGCACCCCCCACTTGCCTGGTCAGACACCCCCAGCCCCATCCCACCCGTGACAAGCCAGTGGCGAGCTCCGGCTCCCAGGACACCTCAGGTCCGGTGAGGCCAGCCCGCTGCAGCAGGAACCCCTTACTTTTCCTCGTAGGCCATGACGAGACGGGGGTCCAAGATGTGTTCCTCCGGCTCCCACGTGCTGTACCTGGGGACAGGAACAAGAGGTCAGCACTGGCCGGCCGCCTCCTGGCTTTGCAAAGGCCACTCGGCAAGCCTGGGCCTCTTCCTGACATGGCGGCTGCGGCCTGCTCGGAGAGCTGGGCCACGCCTGGTCTCCTGTGGGCTCAGGGACACCAGACTCCTCACTCCATCCCATTCTAACCCACCAGCCCTCACATTCGCCCGAGACCCTGGGTGCCTGGGAGAGGACAGGCCTGCGAGGTTGCCCCTCGACAATCGGGCAACGTTGAGCACTGACCCATGGCTCAGGGGCTCAGCGTCCCACCTGCGAGGGATTCCGCCGGCTGACTGCATGGTGTCTGGAGGGCAGAGCCCAGGGGGCACGCGCCGCTGCTGGCCCCACCCCCTGCCAGCCCCAGCCCCTTCCCTCCTCAGCACAGGCGTGTTGTGCCATCACAGCCAGGTCTCAAGGCCCCTTGACTCTGGGCCTGGCACACAGCGGGGATCTGGTAAATTCTGGTGACCCAGTGGTTCAGTGCCCCTAGGGCAGGCCCCTGGCTACTTCCACGGCCCTCTTCCACCACCTCCAGACCAGACAGCAGCCCCACAGCTCAGCCCTCTGGGGTGCCACCCTGTGACACCCGCTCCGGCCCCTGGCCCCCGCCCCCTGCACTTATGTGCTTAGTACCCTCCTTTAAAGCACATCACCATGTTTGCTCAAAGCATTTTTAAAAGATTGATTTACTCCAACAGTATTTTTCACTTTGTGTCCCAATGTGAGTGCAAACTGTTGAAATCTTTACGTAATATGTGCTAAACTGATCTTCTGTATATAAAGAGAGTTGAAAAGGAATCTTGATGTGAATGGAAGGGGAGAGGCAGCAGGAAAGGGGAGGGTTGCGGGTGGGAGGGAAGTTATGGGGGGGGAAGCCATTGTAATCCATAAGCTGTACTTTGGAAATTTATATTCTTTAAATAAAGCTTTATGAAAAAAAAAAAAAGATTGATTTACTTGAAAGGCAGAGTTACAGAGAGGGAGAGACAGAGCAGAGAATCTTCCACCCACTGATTCACTCCCCAGGTGGCTGCAATGGCCAGGCCTAGGCCAGGCTGAAGCCGGGAGCCAGGAGGTCCACCCAAGTTTCCCACGTGGGTGGCAGGGGCCCAAGTTCTTGGCCACCTTCCGCAGCTCCTTCCAGGGCATTAGCAGGAAGCCGGCTCAGGAGCGGAGCAGCGGGGCACGAACTAACGCCCGTGTGGGCGCTGGCATCACAGCCCATCAGGTTATTTTATTTTTAAGAGCAAACTTTATGACTTCCATAAATGAAGAAAATCCAGTATTGTATGCCATAAACAGATACAGCCATAAAAGACGTTTCAGTTGCACACACACATGTTCCATTCCTGGCTCGGCTCCAGCCTCCTGCCATGCAGCCCTGGGGGGCAGCTCTTGTTCCGGGCCCAGCGTTGGCCCTGGCCAGTCCCGGCCACTGCAGGCGTTTGGGATTGAAGCAGGGGATGGGGCTTGCTCTCCCCTTTGTCTAATAAATGCTGAAAAAGCACACGCAGTACGTGCACACACACACACACACGTGTAAGAGTCGGATCCGCACTTTATGATCCTAACCAGAGCTGCGCTGGATACAATGGAGATGGGAGGCTTAGGGCAGAGGCCGGGTAGAACACTTGCCCTGTTGTCTCCCAGTCAACTGAACTCAAACCTTGGTCTTGGGACCAGTGCTGCGGCATTGCAGGCAAAGCTGTTGCCGGGGACACCAGCAGCCCATATGGGCGCCGGTTCGAGTCCCGGCTGCTTCACTTCCTGTCCAGCTCCTTGCAACTGTGCCTGGAGATGCAGTAGATGACCCAGCTCCCTGGGCCCCCGCATCCGATACAGAAGCAGCTCCTGGCTCCTGGCTTTGGCCTGGCCATTGCAGCCATCTGAGGAATGAACCCGCAGATGGAAGCTCTCGCTCTCTCTCAACTCTTTGAACAACTCAAGAAATCTTTGAAACAAAAAAGGAATCTTGATGCTAAGCTGTGGGGAACACCAGTCAAATGCCAGCCGCGCTCCAGCAAGGCTGCTCTGCCGTCTGCCGGAGCTGCGCTCTCCTCCTGGGCACCCTGCCCCTCCGGGAGCGCCCCTGCCCCCCACCTGCCTCCTGCAACCACAGGGAAACCCAGGTGCTCTGGAACTGGGTGAGGCCCGCTCAGGCCGCCGCCTCGGGGTCTCCCGGGTCGGGGCTCAGGCAGGCGGGGGCACGGGTGTGCCTCTCTCCAGCCGCTGCCCGACCCCGCGGCCCGCGCGCCCTGCCCACTCACGGCCAAGGGGCCGCCTCTGACCCCCGGCGAGCTGCTATCCTCCTCTAGACCCCCACTTCTTAAAAAACCCGCCGCAGCCACAGTACCAGCAGGTGCGAGAGCTACAGCAAGACCCCTTCCCTCCTCGACGGTCGGAGGCGAGCTCTGAGGTTTCAGCCCACGGTGCACAGGTGAGGCACCTGGTCTGCCACGGTCACTGGGCCAGCAAGCGGCCGGACCGCGGCTACACCTGGGGCAGTCGCAGGGAACCGGGCCGCACCTGGCGGCCGGGGGCGGGGAACAGACGGCGGGCATCAGCGCCCCAGCATCCCGCCCCTCGCCCGGGACCCTCGGCGAGCCGGCGGGGCGGAGAGCGGGCGCGTAGTGGGAGGGGCCAGAGGCGGCTCCGGTTCCACCCCCCGGCCGCGCGCACGCACGAACGCACGGGGAGGGCGCGCGCCTCGATTACCGGGCCAACCAAAGGGGGCGGGGACAAAGGCGCCGGCTCGGAGATAAACACGGCCACGTGACCGCCGCGCCCCGCCCCCAAGCCGGGTAAACAAGCCCGATCGGACTGGGGCTCCTGGGCACCGGGGGAAGGGGCGCGGCGGGGGCGGGTAACCGTGCGTCCGGCCGACGCCAGGCTCTCCCCGGGAGGCGAGCGCGGGGCGCTACCGAGCTGTGACGCAGGCGCCGCGGGGCGGGTGCGGCCACCCCAGCGACCCTGCAGAGCCAGGCCTCCCCCAGACCCCCAGAGCACTGCGCCGGGGTGCGTCCCCACCGCCTCGGGCTGTGGTGAGGACCGGAAGGGTTGACCCGAAGGCGCCCAGAGCGGGGCTGCACCGTGGGCAACGCAGCACGCGCGAACGAGCGCCAGTCGGGTCCACGGGAAGCCGGGCCCACCTGCGGCCGCCGTCCGACCCCCGCCTTGGCAGAGAAACCCCTGCTGCAGGCTCTCCCCTCGTCTAGGGCCTGGCGCCACGATGGGGAAATGGAGGCACAGGGCGGCTGAGGGCTTGGCCCGCCGCACACAGCTGACCGATCAACCACAAGCCGAGCACTTCCCACCGAAATGGCCAAAAGACAGACAGGCTCCTTCCCGGTCACCTGGGGCCGTGTGTCCCAGGGAGCAGGCCCCGAGCCGGCCAGGCAGCCTGCGGCTGTGCGCCCTGGACGAGGCGCTGCTCTGCATCTGTAAAATGCATTGCCGTGGGCTATTAAACGGGCCAGGACTTGGCTGGTAACGGGCGCACTGACTGGCAGCCTGGTTCCTGCTGGGCCCCGACGCCACCGCTGAGCTTTCCCAAGTGGGAGAGGCATCCCCACGGGGGCGGCGGAGGAGGTTCTGGGCAGGCACGCGGGGGTCTCGGGTGCAGGCAGCTCCAGTGGCTGGCAATTACCATCCCCCGCGGGTGGGGGGCGGGGAGGCTCCCAGACACACACCCCCCCCCCCCGCTCCCCCGCGCGTGCCACCTGCTCTGGGGGGCGGGCCGCCCTGGGGTGTGGGTGCAGGAAACTTGAGGGGCCTGAAGTCCCCGCCACGTGAGGGGTGGCTGCTGAGGGGACGACCTGAGTCGCCCACCCCCACCCCGCAGACTGGCACTGCCCAGCCCCGGCTGCCCCCGCTGCCCACTCCTGGCCTCTCGTCTCCTCCCCAGCAAGGCCGCCTGAAAACAGAGCTGGGCACAGCGGGCCCTGCTTCTCCTGCCTCCCCCAGGCTGAACCTCGAGGTCCCCGCGCGTGAGGTGGGGGTGGCTGGCAGCGGCCCTGTCTCCCATGGGTGGCACGTGGTCAGCGTGAAGCGGATACCACGTGGCATGCGGCCGCCCGGGGGCTTCCCCGTCTGCAGAATGACAGGGCTACGTGCGTCATGCCTGAGGCTGCCCAGAGCCGCCATGGAGGGCAGAATGCCCTGTGCCCCCTTCCTGCCGCAGGTACGGGACCTGCACCCAGGGGACTGACACCCAGGGGAACGGCACCCAGAGGCCGCTGCATCCGTCCCTGTCTCCCCAGCGGGGGCCAAAGCTCTTGGTCTGGCTGAACCAGCACCAATCACAGGCCCACCATCTGAGCGTCCCGACCCACCCCCCCACCCCCCACCCCCGTGCAGGAGGGAGGTGTGCCCAGGCCACCTGGCGGGACATGCCTGTCTCACGTAAGGCACCTGCGTTCCATGCCCAGCCCTGCTCCTGGCCCGGCTTCCTGCTGGCTGACGTAGACCCTGAGTGACAGGGGTGGAGGCTCAAGTCCCCGGGTCCCTGCCACCCACGTGGAGACCTGGATTGGGTTCCTGGCTCCTGGCTTCTGCCCCAGCCAGGGGCTAGGACAGGCATGCGGGAAGTGACAGCAGGTAGGAGCTCCTAGCTCCATTTCTCTCTGCCTCTAAATTAATAAAATATACATATATATGTTTTGTTTATTTTTATTTACTTGAAAGGCAGTGACAAAGTGAGAGAAAGAATTTTCCATTTTGCTGGGACACTCCGCAAGCAGCAAGAGCCAGGAGCCCAGAACTCCCGCCGGGTCTCCCACGTGGGTGCAGGGACCCGGGGACTTGCACTGTCACCTGTGCCTCCCAGGCTGCACTAGCAGGAAGCTGGATCAGAAGGGAAGGCGCAGGGACTTGAACCAGGCTTCCCACGCGGGATGCAGGTGTCACAAGGGACCCACACACCGCCTGTGTTTCTAAGGGCAGGCTTGAGGCCCCTTCTGGTGGTCTCTGCCTGCTGGGGACCGGTGGACCCAAGGCCTGGGCACAAGCCAAGGAAAGCCGTGCAGGCCCGGTGCTGGCACGCTCCTCCCCTCCCTCCTGGCTGAAGCTCTGATCGGCAGATGTTCAGGGGCAGCAAAGCGGCAGAAGCAATCTTGTGCTGCTGAGGGTCTCTGATGGGCCACCGAGAAGGGGACCGGCAGCAGCTAAGGCCGGTCCCCGGAGCCTTCTGGTGCTTTAGCCGCGAGGGGCGGCGGTGCCGGGGAGTCAGGGCTTCCGCCTCACTCCTGCTCCCCTGACCTGCACCCAGGCCAGAGCACGCCTCTGATCACCCTGGAGGAGGGCGGCAGGGGTAAACAAGCCTGTCTCCAGCCAGGCCACTGTGGGTCCCTGCGCCTGTGCTCTTGGAAGGCAGGCCTGGCCTGCTGAGCCCATTACAGAGGAAAGCCGAGGCAGGAGGGGCTGTCCTGGGATGCTCCCAGGACCCAGTACCAGCTCAGCAACACC